>CM061259.1:3992500-4392500 GCA_030848825.1 Tadarida brasiliensis | reverse complement strand
ATTGGTTGATTCTTGTATGTGCCCTGACCAGGGATCAAACCCACAACTTTGGCATTTGGGGACGATGCTCTAACCAACTGATCTACCCAGCCAGGGCCACTATGCTTAACTTTTGTTCGAAGGGACTATAAAATAGAAAAGAGTTATATTTTCCTAAAATTCTCCCGGTAGTTGTGCTAAATGACACCCCCCCCACCACCACCACCTTTTCTTCTAGCATTGGTTTAACAATATCTTGGCCAGTTTTTACAAATTTTCAGCCTATTTTGGTAGAACAGCCTAATTCTGGCATTTAAGATTAAGTCCTGTTCTCAAACTAGATTCAAAGTTCATCTTCTTCCTATAGCTCAGGCTAGGTCTACATCTGTATCCATCTCCCGCTCCCTCTTCCACCTGTATCTCACTGGGGGTGGGGCCAAGCTGCAGACCTCTTCTGGGTTGACTATGACTACACCTCTGTCCAGTGTCTACACGCGCTGAGGAGGAGGCTCCAACATCCTTTGCAAATGAGCGGGGACGGTGGGTGCTGTTCCCCTGGGCCCTGGCTATCTTTGGCTGGTTGACCATCTACTCTAGGGACCCCTGGCTGGTAGCATTCACCTGCAATGTGTGGGCATCTTTGCCGGCACCCTCCTCTCAGACACACCCATATACACACAGTGCTTACACGGCCCCAAACTACAACTCGAGTTCTCACTTCCCACAAACTGAGACCCTTCTAACAGAAACTGACAGATCACAGGCAGGGTGGTCCAGCTCTCCACACACTCTCTCCAAATCTCCTTGCCTCTATTCGGGTCCCATGGGGTCCAGCAACCTGTCTGCTCTTGAACCAAATCCCATTATAGGGGTGAAAATGTTGGTCTCCTCCGCTTGTAGGCAACCCAATCTTTAGATAAATCCTTTTCTATTCTCTTTGGGGAGAAGAAGGCTCTGCGCCTTTCCTGCTCAGTGCTCTTGGGGAGGGGACGCAAGGCTGAGGGGCGCTGAGGGCCATTCTGCTGGAGAAGTTCGGGGGGATGGGGCTTGCTCCAGGTGCTGGCAGCTCTCTGATCTTAAAATGTGCAGTTACTGATTCCTGGCTTCAGTTTGGGGCCCTCGCTGAGTCAGGGGCAACAGGAGAAATCTGACTACATCCTCTTGGCTTTGGGGTCAGGTGAAACCGTTTCAAAACTGAGTTCTGCTGCTTACATTGACTCTCATTTTCTTCACCTGGAGGCTCCTTCTCGGGGTTTTTGTGATGATAAAATAAATGAGTGTCACTTGGCTCTCACATACAAGGTGTTGGTTCCGTTAGTTACCTTTTCTCATTATCCCATCCCCCGTGCCCGCCCTCTGAGCCTTACCTGCAACCACCTTTGTGTATGTGTGTATCTGTGAGGACGGGTATAAAGATGTGTGTGAGTGTGAATGTGTGTGTGTGTTTAAAATCTAGGCCTCTGACATTTTTGCCCCTTGAATCCATGTTATGTTATTGGTGTAGAAAAAGATATTTAGGACGTCAATCTTCACCATTTGGTAGCAATCGTCCTAAGTCCTTATATGACTCATCAGGTCGTAGTTACTGAGGGTATCAGGTAAGGACTTTCTGCTTCCTGCAGCACATCTGTGTAGGTGTGCTATTACCAGAAACTCTCCGAACACTACCCATCGCTCTACAGAAATGACTAGGATGAAAGAAAAGAAAGACTGAAACAAAGAAATGTGATTGTTTTTATGTTTTACCATCAAGAATATCGTTTTAACTAAAATGAGACCATCCAAATGAGAATAAACAAATTTACATAAAAAAGGAGTTCTGATGCTGATTTCTAAACTGAATGGGGTTTTACCTGATAAAATCTACAAAGCAGAATATTTATCCTCAAAACATATCAGCTGCATGTAATCATTACTCATGCTTTCACACCTTCAAACAGTCAATTCTAAAAACTAAATAGGTTGAGGATACCTGGCTCTGTGTTCAGAGGAAGGAAAGTTAGGTCCACGATTCATTCAACAACGATTTTTTAAATCGCTAAGTTACAGAGGCTCTGTCTCTCTTCTCTGCTGCTTTAAAGTTTAGAGCTTGGTCTAACAGAGGAGGAATGAAGTAAATAAACAAAACCACACAGCAGTCTGTTCCTACTCTCCCCCGCCCTCCACCAGCCCACCTCCACTACCGAAAAGCAGTCCCCAGAGCTCTGCTGTGTGTGCCCGCAGGCGAGTCTACAAGGATTAGAGAAACCTTGAACCATTGCTTCTCAAAGTTTTACCATCTACAAACTACACAATATTGCCCTGACTTATATTCACCAAGTTAGCAGCGACTTCTGTAAGTCACATTGGGTACAGACAGTGAACAAATACACCTACACTACCCGTGGTCAGGTTCTGCTTCCACTGAGAAGTGCACGCGCGCGCGCACACACACGCACACACACACACACGAGAGAGGCAGAATTTGTGTTTGATTTTATTTTTAGACAGAGGGTATACTCACAGCCATGGCTGATTTTGACGAACACAAATGACTTCAATAGCTCTGACATACTGACAAAACAAGTTCCATGAGTTTTATGTGCACACATAGAGAATGGCCAAGGTATCCGGCCGGTGTGGCTCAGCCGTTGAGCGTTGACCCATGCACCAAGAGGTCGCCGGTTCGAATCCCGGTCAGGGCACATGCCCAGGTTGCGGGCTCGATCCCCAGTGGGGGACATGCAGGAGGCGGCCAGTCGATGTTCTCTCTCATCGATGTTTCTATCTCTCTCTCCCTCTCACTTTCTCTCTCTCTCTAAAATCAGTAAAGGAAAAAAAAATATCCTTGAGGTTCTTAAAAAAAAAGAAAATGGCCAAGGCATCCCAGTAATAGGATGTTGAAATTGAAGAGTCTCGGAAGCCACTAGTCCAGATCTCTCATTTTACTGATAAGGAAAGTTAGGCCTTTGACTGTGTCAAGAAAAAACGGAAAGATATTTAAACAGGAAGAAAAAAAATCACTGGGGTCCTGTCTAGCACACCCTTCCAGGTTTGTCTAGTTCTATAGGGGTTGAGACTAAGTCTTTAAGCTATTTGATAACTTAGTAAGTCTTAGAAAACTTACAGTAATGCAAATAATTCTCATCCATAGAAATGCAAGTGAATGTTTTCCTGCGGAATATAATTGACTATGGCTCTGTGGATATTAACCAGTTTTCCATCTGTTTGCAGATTCATTTCAGCATTCCTAATGACCTGTAGATGTATTTGCTTGTTGACCAGTGATATTATCTTACTGGTTCCCTCATTAATTAACATGTGAAATAAAGTCACAACCACCATCTGTCTCAGTTCCCCATTTACATATCAAGGGACAGACTGGCCAAATAGAGCCTAGAGTTTTACTTTAGGGGGGTCCAGATACAAGGGGGAAGGGGGCAAGCTTGCTTTTCCTGTCCCCAGGTGATTGTGGGAAAAGAAAGGAGAGAGAGGCAACGAAACGCGATGGTCAGATGCAGGTCCCAGCACTGGTTACAGAACAACAAATAAAGATGTGGTTTCCTGCACTCAGCCTCGTCCTACTGAATCAGTCTATGAATGTGGGCCCCAAGCACATGCAGGTTTGAAAATCCCTGTTCCAGGGCCACAAAATACTTTGAAACTATTAAAAAGGGAGAGGAAAAATAGATGAAATGAAGCAAGAAAAACCCTGCGACTCTGATCTAGTTCCATTTTCAACAGAGAGTGACCTATGGAAAAGGATACCCTGTCTTTGGTGCAGTGGCTTCGAATGCAGGTCTAGTCTGGGCAGGATAATCTTGTATGTCACTCACAGGAACCACCAGAGAGGGTTTTCATGTGGTCTCCAAGCCCAGCAAAGGCCTCACCTTCGGTGCTATTTCTAACGAGATCTGCAGAACCCCCGCAGTCCCTGCTCCACGAGGGAAGAAATCAAGTCAGGACCCTCTCTAATGGGGATGTTTATTTTTACAGTTAACAAAGAAGACATCTTATTCTTCGAGATTTGTTGGTTTGTTCGGTGATTCAGAATTTAAACTTAAAAGACAAGTTCTAAGAGAGGAGTTGCCCCCAAGCTTCACCCACCCTGTAGAAGCCAAGCTTTTCCACAACAGAGAAGAAGGTACCTTAGGGACAGGCGCGAGGAGACAAGCTGGGGGCAGGATGCAGGACCACTGCAGGGCACTCGGGCCAGGTCAGCCTGATCTCGACAGCACACTGATCACACCTCTGGTCTTAAAGGTTCCAAAAGCATCAGTGTAAGCAAATTAACTGGGTTACAGAAGACTTGGACTCTGTAGAGCGACGTTAGTTGACATTACCTGCTTTTCCAAATTCTTGGGTTGTTGGGTTCTGTGTTCACCATAGGGTGGGTGAGGTTCTTTATATGATGAAGTCTTTTTGTGACTGCACAACCCAGCAGTGTTGCTTAGTGCAGGCTTCAGATCATGAAGATAAGAAGCCCCGTAGCCTTTCCTTAGGGTATGAGTTACCTAGGGCGACCACAGCAAAGTACCACAAACAGGCTGGCGTCAAACAAAAGAAATGTACCGGCTCCCAGTCTGGAGGTAGAAGTCTGCAACCAAGGCGTCAGCAGGCCTGCATGCCCACTAGCACCTGTAAGGGGATGCTTCCTTGCCCCTTCCTAGCTTCTGGTGGTCTGCGGGCAACCTTGGGCATTGCAGCTACATAACTCCGGTTCTGCCATTGTCATCGCATGGCATTCTCTGTCTTCATGGCCATATTCTCCAGGACATCAGTCACATTGGAGCAGGGCTGCACTCAATTCCAGTATGACTATGAGTTCACCAGTTACATCTGCAACAACTCTGCTTCCACATGGAATCACATTCGGAGGGCTTTGTCCTTGACTGGGAGAGGCAAGGGGCCTGTAGTGCGCCAGGCTGGCAGGCTTGGTGAGCCCCTTCCTACCTTCCACGGGGCCCCACGCTCAGGCAGAAGGTAGGAGCAGAATCAACTGATCAGGAAGTGCCCTGGCCGGTTTGGCTCAGCAGTTAGAGCATCAGCTTGTGGTCCAAAGAGTCACGGGTTTGATTCTGGTCAAGGGCACATACCTCGGTTGCAGTTCAGTCCCCGGCACTGTTTGGGGTCGTGCAGGAGGCAGCCAATCGATGTGTCTCTCTCACATCGATGTTTCTCACTCTCTCTCCCTCCCACTCTATCTGAAGATAAATGGAAAAATATCCTCAGGTGAGGATTAAAAAAAAAAAAAAAAAAAAAACCCAATCAGGAAGGAAAAAGCTAGATGAAGGAAAGAGAAGGTCCAAATAAAAGTGGGGCAGACAAATAGAGCAAGAAAAACTAAGAAAAATCACCTTTAAAAAACTTTTTTAGCATTACACAGAAACAACAGAAGTTCTCAGAACAAAACATCCTTCTGATAATCAGGAAAACTAAATTCACATAAAAATAGGTAACCGAAAAGTGTCAAAGCCAAATCCCATACAAGGACTCTGTGTGCTTTCAATAAAAAGTCCTATTTGAGAATTTTTCACATCATGTGAGAATGAATTAAATACTCATTTTTGCCACCTTAAAATTTCATGAGGAGAAAAATTCAAAATCTTGACAAATTACTTTTAACTTAGACATAATAAAGAATGTAGAAAAAAATAAAATGAAACACATTGCTAAATGTATTAAAAACACATTTAACCTCACTAATCAACTTTCAATTGGTGACTACTGAAATTATAATATTCTAAATTTTAAATTATTCTTCAGCCTTATTCTTGATCCTTAATTTTTTTTTAAATGCTTTTTCTTTATTGAATTGTTTTAGAGAGAGAGGAAGGGAGAGGGAGAGAGAGATAGAAACATCGATGAGAGAGAACATCAATTGGCCGCCTCCTGCATGCCCCCCACTGGGGATTTGGCCCACAACCTGGGCATGTGCCCTGACCGGGAATTTAACCGGCCAGGGCATGGATCGATGCTCAACCACTGAGCCACACCGGCCAGGTGATCCTTAGTTCTTTTTCTCACTTGGTTTGGCCTTGATTTCAGCCAAATATTTGACTTTAACTCTTAGCCCTTTAGCATTTGGAAAATAAATATCATTGCATCTCAATCCTGTAATATTTACTGTGAATGACAAAAGCACATGGATTCTCAGGGAGCTGCTTCCTCCCAAAAGGAGAACGAAGAAGGAGTTGAACTGTGTACCCTCAACCTCCCTTTCTAGACCCATCAATCAGATTAAATCATTATCAATGATCTACTGCTGTTTTAAAACCACCTGAAAATTTAGTAGCTTAAAACAACAATATTATCTCTTCATAATACTGTGGGCTGTGCTCACTTCAGCAACACATATACTAAAATTGGAAAAATAAAGAGAAGATTAGCACAGCCGCTGCGCAAGGATGACACTCACATTCATGAAGTGGTCCATGTTTTTAAGGGTCAATTAATCAAGAAGATATAACAATTGTAAACATATATGCACCCAACATTGGAGAACCTAAATATATTGAGCAGTAGTAACAGATCTAAAGGAAGAAATAGACAATAATACAATAATGGTACAGGACTTCAATAGTCCACTTTCAGCAGGGATAGATCATTCAGACAGAAAATCAACAGGGAGTGTTGGAGTTGAACCATGCATTATACTAAACGGACCTAACAGACATTTATAGAACATTCTCCAGGACAGATCATATGACAGGCCACAAAGCAAGTCTTAGAAAATTTAAGAAGATTGAACTCATATCAACTATCTTTTCTGATCACAGTGGTATAACTAGAATCAACAACA
The DNA here is from genome assembly GCA_030848825.1 of Tadarida brasiliensis. NCBI lineage: Eukaryota > Metazoa > Chordata > Mammalia > Chiroptera > Molossidae > Tadarida > Tadarida brasiliensis. The sequence goes on along the minus strand of CM061259.1, from coordinate 4,385,740 downwards.
AGAGAAAAGTTGGAAAATTTACATGCATGTGGAAACTAAACAACACACTCCTAAACAAGCAGTGGGTCAAAGAAGAAATAAAAAGGGAAATTTAAAAATCTCAAAACAAATAAAAATGGAAAGAGAGCACACCAAAACCTAAGGGATGTTGCAAAAGCAGTTCTGAGAGGGAAGCTTCTAGAGATAAACGCGTATATTAAGAAAATAGAAAGATCTCGAATAAACAACCTAATTTTACATCTCAAGGAACTAGAGAAAGAAAAACAAACGAAGCCCCAAATTACCAGAAGGAAGGAAATAACAAAGTTCAGAATGGAAATAAATGAAATACAGGTCAGAAAAACAATAGAAAAGATCAATGAAACTAAGAGCTGGTTTTTCAAAAACATAAACAAAATTGACAAACCTTTAGCTAGACTATGAAAAAAAGAGAGAAGACTCAAATTCATAAAACCAGAAAGTAAAGAGAAGACGTTACAACTGATATTACAGAAATTCAAAGGATCATAAGAGACTACTATGAGCAATTATAGACCAGCAAATTGGATAAGCTAGGGGAAATGAATAAATTCCTAGAAACATACAACCTACCATGTCTGAATCATAAAGAAATAGGAAATCTTGACAGACCAATAATAAGTCAGGAAATTGAATCAGTAATCAAAAACCTCCCAACACAAAAAAGTCCAGGAGCAGATGGCTCTACTGCTGAAATCTACCAAATATTTAAAGAAGAATTAACACCAATCCTTTTCAAATTCTTCCAAAAACTTAAAGAAGAGGGGACACTTCCAATCTTCTCCATTTTATGAGACCACATTACCTGGATACCAAATCCAGATAAAGATTACAGAAAAAGAAAACTACAGAACAATATCCCTGATGAATATAAATGCAAAAATCTCCAACAAAATATTAGCAAACTGAATTCAATAACATCTTAAAAGGATTTGCACTGGCCAGTTTGGCTAGAGTGTCAGCCCTCGGACCAGAGAGTCATGGGTTCGATCCCAGTCAAAGGCACATACCTGGTCGGGTTCGTGTAGGAGGCAACCAGTTGATGTGTCTCTCTCACGTCGGTGTTTCTCTCTCTCTCTCTCCCCCTTCCCACTCTATCTGAAGATAAATGGGAAAATATCCTCGGGTAAGGATTAAAAAAAAAAAAAAAGGATCATACACCATGACCAAGTGAGATTTATCTTTGGGATGCAAGGGTAGTTCAAGATACATAAATCAATAAATATAATATATCACATCAACAGAATGAAAGATAAAAATCATATGATTATCTCAATAGATAAGGAAAAGCATTTGACAAAATACAATATCTGTTCATTAAAAAAATCCTCAAGGAGCCCAGCCAGAGTGGCTCAGTGGATTGAGCATTGTCCCATGGACTGAGAGGTCCCGGTTCAATTATTGGTCAGGACACATGCCTGGGTTGTGGGCTCGATCCCCAGTAGGGGGCGTGCAGGAGGCAGCCAATCGATGTTTCTCTCTCACATCCATGTTTCTCTCTCTCTAAAACAAAACAAAACAAAACAAAACAAAACAAAAAACAATTTAAAAAAATCCTCAATGAATTGGGTGTAGAAGAAACATGCCTCAACATAATGAAGGTCATATGTGATAATCCCACAGCTGATTTCATACTCAATGGTGAAAATTGAAAGCTTTTCCTCTAAGATCAGGAACAAGACCAGGGTGTCCACTGTCACCACTCACATTCAAAATAGTACTGACAGTCCTGGCTAGAGTAATTAGGCAAGACATAAAATAAAAGTCACCTGAAATGGAAAGGAAAAGGTAAAATTGTCATGATGGTATGATCTCACATATGGAAAATACTAAAGATTCAACCAAGAAACTGCTGGAATTAATCAACAAACTCAGTAAAGTTGCAGGATATAACGTCAACATACAGAAATCAGTTGTGTTTCTATACACTAACAATGAAATATCTGAAAAAGAAATAAAGAAAACTATTCCATTCACGGTAGCATCAAACAATAAAACACTTAGGAATAAATGTAGCCATGGAAGTGAAAAATCTGTACAATGAAAACTATAAGATTTTGATAAAAGAAATGGAAGAAGACACAAATGGAAAGATAGCTTGTGTTCATGGATAAGAAGAATTAATATGGTTAATATGTCCATACTACCCAAGCCCATCTATAGATTCAGTGCAATCCCTATCAAAATCTAAAGGCACTTTTTACAGAAATAGGAAAAACAATCCTAAAATGTGTATGGAACTACAGTAGACACTGAATAGCCAAAGCAGTCCTGAGAAAGAAGAACAAAGCAGAGGAATTATGCTTCCTGATTTCAAATTGTACTGCAAAGCTATAGTAATTAAAACAGTATGGTCCTGGCATAAAAACAGACACACAGACCAATGGAACAGATTGGAGAGCTCAGAAATAAGTCCCTGCATATACTGTGAACTGATGTTTGGGAACGGAGCCAAGAACACTGAATGGGGAAAGGAAGTCTCTTTGACAGATGGTGCTGGGAAAGCTGGACAGCCACAATCAGAAAAATGAAATTGGACCCTATCTTACACCACTCACTCACAAAAATTAACTTGAAACAAATTTAAGACTTAAACATAAAACCTGATACTGTAAAACTCATAGGAGAAAACACAGAGAAGAAGCTCCTTGACATTGGTGTTGACAATGATTTATTGGATATGATACCAAAAGCTCAAGCAACAACAGCAAAAATTGACAAGTGAGACTACGTCAAACTAAAAATCTTCTGCACAGCAAAAGAATCAACAAAATGAAAAGGCAACCTGTGGAATGGGAAAAAATCTTTGTAATCTATATATCAGATAAGGAGTTAATATCCAAAATATATAAAGAACTCATATAACAGCCCAGCTGGTGTAGCTCAGTGGATTGAGCATCATCCCGTGCACCAAGAGGTCACCGGTTTTATTCTTGGTCAGGGCACATGTCCAGATTTCAGGCTTGATCCCCAGTACGGGGCATGCAGGAGGCAGCTGACTGATGTTTCTCTCTCATCGATGTGTCTATCTCTCTCTCCCTCTCCCTTCCTCTCTATCTAAAAAATCAATGAAAAAACAAACAAACATATTTTAAGAATGCATACAACTACAACAAAGATTAAAACTGGGCAGAGGAACTAAATAGTTATTTTTCCAACAAAGATATCCGAATGGCTAACAGGTACACAAAAGATGCTCAACATCACTAATCATCAGGGAAATGCAAATCAAAACCACAATGAGATATCACCTGTTAGAATGGCTATTTTCAAGAAGACAGGAGAGGATGTGGAGAAAAGGGAACTCTTGTGCACCGTTGGTGGGAATGTAAATTGGTTTCAGCCCCTAGGGAAAACAATGTGGAGGTTCCTCAGAAAATTAAAAAGACAACTACCATAGGATCTAGCAATCACATTTCTGGATATATATAAGATAAAACAGAATATTGAAAAGATATCAGCACGTCCATGTTTGTTGCAGCATTAGTCACAACAGCCAAGGTATGGAAGCAACCTAAGTGTGTGTTAGTGGATGAGTGGAGAAAGAAGCTGTGGCATGTCTGTGATGGACTATGATTCAGCCATGAGAAAGAAGGAAACCCTGCATTTGCAAAAGCATGGATGAACTTGAGGGCATTATGTTTGGTGAAATAAGCTAGACAGTGAAAGACAAATACTGCACAATATCACTTATATGTGGAACCTAAAAAAGCCACACCCGTGGGATCAGAGAGTAGAATAGTGGTTACCATGGCCTGGGGGGAGGTGAACTGGGGAGATGATAGTCAAAGGGAATACACTTACAAGACGAATACGTTCTGAAGGTCTGATGCTCAGCATAGTGATTATAGTCAACAACTCTGTAGTAAACACTTCAATATTGCTAAAAGACTCCATATTAAATGTTCTTACCACACACACACAGAAAAGAAATGGTAATTATGTGACATGATAGAGGTGTTAGCTTGAGCTATAGTGGCAGTCATGTTGCAATATATAAATATCTCAGGTCAACACATTGTACACCTTGGACTTACACATGTTGTATGTAAAATATATGTCAATTAAAAGTACTATGGGTCATCAGTTTGCAGTGGGCCCAGTGGGGGTCTTTCTGCTGGTCCTGTCGGGTCACACGTGGAGCTGCAGTCATCAGCAGCTTGAGGGTCTAAGGTGAGTTCTCTTGCATATCTGGTGCTTGGTTCTGGCTGTGCTGGGCCCTTCTCCCACGTCTTCTCGCGTCCTTAAGACGTTTAGTCTGGGCCTGTCTACGCAAGGGCCCCCAGAAGGGACTAGAGCAGAAGGTGCCAGGCCCCTCCAGGTGGGGAGGCGCAGAAGCCACAGCCATCAGCGGCGCTGCATTCTGGGGCGAGAGGGCCTCACAGGCCAGGCCTGACTGCAGGGCTGCAGAGACACCCCTGCTGTTGCTGAGAAGTGGCTCAGCCACACTGTCAAGGGCTGCGGAGGGCAGGGCGGAACCATTACTCGGCTTCTACACACAGTCCTCCCAGAGGAGCAAAGGGGCCGAGAGACCGCAGTGGGACGGGACTGGGCCCTCTGCAAAGGGAAGGGGACAGCAGGCGTGAGGGGGAGTGACTGCCGATCCCAAGCACCCCACAAACTGATGCTGTAAGATAGAGGGTTCCCATTAACCTCGGAGTAGTAATTTCACACATTAGCTCGAATAACATTATTCTCTGCTTATGACTATATCTTTAAGTCTTAAAAAAAAAAAATCAGTAAATATATTGCATAGTGATTCTAGATTTTAGATTACATTTGGTTGTTAAGCTTTGGTATCATGATGAAAGTTTAATTAAAGAGCGTTTAACGTATTTTTGTCTTGTGAAAGTACATCAGTGAGCGTGCTGGGCAGGGAGCAGAGATCTCCATCCTGGAGAGTTGTTTGTTAAACACTGGCACGATTAAGGAAAGTTTCAGATTCAGTGTTTCTCTCCAGGGCTTTACAAACTGGAGAGTCGCTTCTCTATTTAGATGGTTTAAATGACGGCCCTAGACCGAGGGAGGGGGATGGGTATTGCTAACCATGATTCATGTGGCAGCCGCCACCACCGGGCCCGCCGACCTGCTTCTTATTAATGAGCAAGGCTGCTACCCCCGCACAAGCCCATGGATCTGGCGGATGAGTAAGAGAAGGCCGCCTGCGTCATGGGCAGCAGCCCAGACGGGAGTCAGGCGGCGTGGGGGGGCGGGGGCAGGCTGCTCACGCATCACGGACACCAGAGCCTCTGGGCTGCCCGGAAGTTCGCCCAGCAGCCACTCCAAACTCTCCCTCCGGGCGAGTCTAGCATCCACGGAGCGGCCCTGGACCGCAGTGGGAAAGTCTGTCTGGAAGGGCGGGCCTTGGTTCCACGGGCTCTTTGGTGTCCAGGCTCGGCTGTTGTGTGATCCGGTCACGGGGGAAGGGGCTGGGGCTATCTTCGTCTGCGTGTTTTTACCTTCTGGTTCTGAATCAGGGCAAACTGCAAGGTGGAAAATCAGAGCCCAAGAGGGGAAAGAAAAAGGTGGCCCCCCATACCCTCTGCCCTCCCTTGGCGGGGCTTCCTGGCACTGGGCTCCCTTCTGGCAGCAGGGAGACAAGTGCCCAAAGGAGCTGCTGGCATCGGGGGACTGCCTACACGCAGGGATGTCCCAGAAAGACTAGGCCCCTCGACAGTCTCCCTTCCTTTTCGTTTGTGGTAAGAGTGGGCAATGAATCTTTCTCTCTTGCCCTAACTGACTTCCTCCCTTCCACCGCTTCTAGATTAAAAAAAAAAAAATCTCATGACTATTCACTGTGAAACCAGTAAGAATGACCACGATCGACAGAGTGAGCCCGGCGTCCACACAGCTCAGGGACATTCACAGACGCCACCCTCACCGTGACCGCTGTCAGAAGTGACTCGGGTGGCTCCTGAGCTGCGGGAGGAGTTCGGGACTTTGCGTGTCTTTTATTCTGGGTATGCTTGCGCACACATACACACATAACCTTTAAACCCCTTTCTTCCTGACTCCTGGAGAACCATAGCAGGACAGGGTCCTCAGAAAAGTCAGGATTTGGATGTAGAGCATTTCATGGCTTCACTGAAGACACAGCTGGTTTCGGTCCGTGGGCAGAGCCGCCGCACGGTGGAGAACCGTCGATTTCTGTGTGCAATGTGGCCTCTGGGGGGTCATCATCCCTGCTTCGCCTATTGAACACGTCCCTCTGGGCTGACGTCTATGCGGCACATCTGTATCTAAGCAGCGGGAGGGAGAAAGTGGCCCCGGACAAAGGGGCGAGGGGAGGCGGAGACTCATCTGTCATGGGGGAGACTCCCAGGGACTGGATCCCCCCCCCCTGCACTAGAGGATGCTGGGAGGAGCTACTGGCCACTGCATAGAGTTACGCGGCAAGATGAAAAGTAGTGGTGTTATGGGTCTTGTGGGTCACTTCGTAGAGTTATCTCCTAATAATGTTTGGAAAGGTTGAGTACACATTCACCAACCTCCTTGTCCTCCTACGTCAGGAAAAGTAGCCTACACACTGAGTCTCTGGTGCGAGTCTGTAATCGCAGCCCCACCCGTGGTCGGAAGAGGTCCCTGCCCAGCCCTGCTCTTACAGGAGCGCCATGGTGGACCTCATTCCTCTCAGGGTCCACCCTCATCCTCCGTGTAGGGACAGGAGCCCACGGCAAGGAGAGGCCACTAGCATGGCCCGAGTGCGCTGGTAGGTGGTAAAGCCAGGACTTAGCCCGTGGTCTCCCTCCAGACACCACGCCATGCTGCATTTGGGCCATGATGTCAAAGCAACTTGTGGAGAGGACTCTCCTCAACTCCACTTCAAGTCGAGGGGGTTTTAATGCAAGTGTACTGAGATATTTCATGTGTGAGGCCGACTGAAATAGACGAAAGAGAGCAAATCCCATGTGACTGTGTTGAGCACGTCACTCCCTTGCTTCAAAGCTGCAGTGGCCCCGCCGGTGTGGCTCAGTGGATTGAGCATCGTCCCATGGACTAAGAAGTCCCGGTTCGATTCCCGGTCAGGGCACATGCCCGGGTTGCAGGCTCGATCCCCAGCAGGGGGCGTGCAGGGGGCAGGTAATCAATGTTTCTCTCTCACATCGATGTTTCTATCTCTCTCCCTTCCTCTCTCTCTAAAAAATCAATAAAAACATATTAGTCTGGCTGGTGTGGCTCAGGGGTTGAGTGTGGACCCATGCACCAAGTGGTCGCCTGTTCGATTCCCGGTCAGGGCACATGCCCAGGTTGTGGGCCGATCCCCAGTGGGGGCCATGCAGGAGGCGGCCGATGTTCTCTCTCATCGATGTTTCTCTCTCTCTCCCTCTCACTTCCTCTCTCTCTAAAATCAATAAAGGGGAAAAAAATCAATACAAACATATTTTTAAAATGTCTAAAAAAAAAACCCCAAAACAAGCCGTAGCGGCTCCTTCTGGACCGTACCTACGTGAGTCCCTGGAGAGATAACGTACCGCGGGCATGAGAACTTGCTGCCGCAGCCTGAACAGTCCTGTTGCGCGTGGATCACAGGCAGCCGCGAGTGCACGGAGCCGGGATCCCTGTGAGCAGGTCCTGGGGGCGCGCAGAGGAGCCTGCTGACCGGCAGCCCCACGGCGTCAGGAGCTTCAGTGGCCACGAAGGGGAGCAAGGCCTGAAGGACACCTGTGCGGCAAGCCGAGCCCAGGACCCTTCTGGAGTTCTATGGATCTTCTCTAACTTTTTCCACCCCCAGCTAACCTGACAGCGATTGCCTCAGGCACTCACTGTTACCAATTCTTTCCAAAGCATTCTACTTGGCTGTCATAGAAATTACCCCCCTTCACTCCTCCTCAAATTTCTATTTCATCGAATTACATAATTCCAGTTACGACTAAAGAAGGCACAAGCAGGCGTAGAGCAAAGGTGATGAGTCTGGGTAAGCCCTGAACTCGACGGCAGGAGGCGCCGTGCCCGGGCTGGGGGAGAGGAGACTGTGTCCCAGGTTCAGACGCAGGAGACATCATGAGCACAGGGTGAGTGAGAAGCATGGATTATCCGCGGAGCTGACCGACTGGACACGTGTTAGGAGAGCTTCTGACGTTCAGATCCCTCAGTCTGGCCTTTGTAGCCTTGGCCATGACCCCACTTGCCCCCCCACCCCGCCCCCGCCCTCGCCCCGTCCCATTCTCCTGCATATCTTATGGACCACCCACGAAGACCTGTTCACCCCTCTCCTGCAGAAGTAGCCACACTCTCCTGTGTTTCAAGACACTCGGTCCAAATCATCCCTGCCTTGGTTCAAGCTGCCCCTGTCCACAAGGTCACTGTGTCATAACAAACCCCCAGACACACCAACCAAATTTTTCTCTGGCAAGAGAAAGACGGTTCTCAGGTAGAATCCCCAGTGGCTGGCTCGCACGGCCAGGCCAGTTCTTCACGCGGAACCCACGTAGAGATACGCGGAGTATTTGTAACTGCCAGGGACGCCAAGCACGGAGGGCTGTCCACTGGTGGCTCGTGCTCTCTCCTCCTTCCTGCCTGGTGAGCAGCAGCTTCTTAATGTAAGCATTTTATCCTGCATTTCTGCGGCGTCGTCGGACCGCGCTTCTTCTGATCTGAGACCCCAGGGCTGGCTTGCTTCTGCTCAGGTGCCGTGCTGTTTCCCAGCACTGTCCTCCTCGCCGTGTGTCCCCACTGAAAACCTGCCCGTCCTCCAGATCCGTCCAGAGAGGAGAACCGCCACCCAATGAGACGGGATGCAGCACAAATCCACACACTCGCGTGTTTCAGTCAACGGCTGACCACACCACACATCGACAGGGGACACAGCACAACTCCACACACTCGCGTGTTTCAGTCAACGACTGACCGCACCACACATCGACAGGGGACACAGCACAACTCCACACACAGCCGCGTGTTTCAGTCAACGGCTGACCGCACAGCACAGCGACAGGGCCGCAGGCCGAGGCGTGTGTGGGCTGTGCCATCGAGGGGTGCGAAAGTGTCCCTGCTCTACCGTGTTCGCACAATGGTGAGATCGCCTAACGACACATTTCTCAGGGCGCATTCTTGTCACTACATTGTACAAGACTGTATATACACCAACGTTCCCAAAGGAACTTGAAAAAACTCAAAGTAAATGTAAAAGAGGACAAATGAAAGAAAAAACCTGCTCAAGTATTTGGGTTGCTCTCACCTCAGCAGAGTTCTTACTGTGGTTCTTGGTTTTTCTTAATTTAAAAGCCAAAAGGAATACATAATTTTTTAACCTGATAAAGGAAAGTAAGTTTGTTTACCTTTAAGACTAAGTCATTCCTGATACAAAATTCAAGCCCTGTGAAATTATACGTTAGCACCTTTAGTAAGTGGGAAGGGAAGGGAAGGGAAGGGAAGGGAAGGGAAGTGAAGGGAAGGGAAGGGAAGGGAAGGACAGGGAAGGGAAGGACAGGGAAGGGAAGGGGAAGGAAGGGAAGGGAAGGGGAAGGAAGGGAAGGGAAGGGAAGGGAAGGGAAGGGAAGGGAAGGGAAGGGAAGGGAAGGGAAGGAAAGGGAAGGGAAGGAAAGGACAGGGAAGGGAAGGAAAGGGAAGGGAAGGGAAGGGAAGGACAGGGAAGGGAAGGACAGGGAAGGGAAGGAAAGGACAGGGAAGGGAAGAGAAGGGAAGGGAAGGGAAGGGAAGGGAAGGGAAGGGAAGGGAAGGAAAGGACAGGGAAGGGAAGGAAAGGGAAGGGAAGGAAAGGACAGGGAAGGGAAGAGAAGGGAAGGGAAGGGAAGGGAAGGGAAGGGAAGGGAAGGGAAGGGAAGGAAAGGACAGGGAAGGGAAGGAAAGGGAAGGGAAGGAAAGGACAGGGAAGGGAAGGAAAGGGAAGGGAAGGGAAGGGAAGGGAAGGGAAGGGAAGGACAGGGAAGGGAAGGACAGGGAAGGGAAGGGAAGGGAAGGGAAGGGAAGGGAAGGGAAGGGAAGGGAAGGGAAGGGAAGGACAGGGAAGGGAAGGACAGGGAAGGGAAGGGAAGGGAAGGGAAGGACAGGGAAGGGAAGGACAGGGAAGGGAAGGGAAGGGAAGGGAAGGGAAGGGAAGGGAAGGGAAGGGAAGGGAAGGAAAGGACAGGGAAGGGAAGGAAAGGGAAGGGAAGGAAAGGACAGGGAAGGGAAGGAAAGGGAAGGGAAGGGAAGGACAGGGAAGGGAAGGACAGGGAAGGGAAGGGAAGGGAAGGGAAGAGAAGGGAAGGGAAGGGAAGGGAAGGGAAGGGAAGGGAAGGGAAGGACAGGGAAGGGAAGGGAAGGGAAGGGAAGGGAAGGGAAGGGAAGGGAAGGGAAGGACAGGGAAGGACAGGGAAGGATAGGGAAGGGAAGGGAAGGGAAGGGAAGGACAGGGAAGGACAGGGAAGGATAGGGAAGGGAAGGGAAGGGAAGAGAAGGGAAGGGAAGGGAAGGGAAGGGAAGGGAAGGGAAGGGAAGGGAAGGGAAGGGAAGGACAGGGAAGGGAAGGGAAGGGAAGGGAAGGGAAGGGAAGGGAAGGGAAGGGAAGGGAAGGGAAGGGAAGGACAGGGAAGGACAGGGAAGGACAGGGAAGGACAGGGAAGGACAGGGAAGGACAGGGCCTTGATGGCTTTGCAGAGATACATTTACTGGCTCTTCTTAGAAATCCCTGGAAGTCTTTCCATCTTATATCCAGGCTCTCAGACATCACCTACCTTAGATATCAGAACTTTTCGATGGGTTCCTCACGCCAGCACTGCTGGGTACATCAGGGATGGCAGAGCATCGTAGAAATACTTCACCTCAAGGGGGATTGATTCTGTTCTGCCGCTGATCAGCTGATTGATCTTGTCAAGTTACTTGACAAGCTTCTCTGGTTTTTCATGTCCTCATCTATCAAATGGGTACAATAATTAGAAAAATGTAACTGAAAATTACCAACCACACAAGACATATTAGGTAGCAAAAAAAGATATTATCATTAGTATCAGTTTTCTGAAAACAAAAACAGCCAGAAAAACTCCAAAGAAACACAGCCCTGGGGAACCCTGGGTGACCAGCGTGCAGTCTACCGTTCGATTTCCCACCTGCCCTTTAGCACGATCCCCTCACTGCCTGCTGTCCCGTTCACACTTCAGAGTTTGGCTCTCCTGAGGCGTCATCGTCACTCTGTCCAAACTTCAAGACCCACTCTGTGCGGCATCGGCCACTTTAGGGGACCTCGAGGTTCCCCTTCCTTGACTCTCACTGCCCTCTTGTCCTTCTACCCCCTGGTTCCTCTCCCGTCCTCACCCAGGTTCCCCACCTCAGCGGTCCCAGGGACGGTCACCGCCCGTGAGCTGTGCTCAGACCTCCGCTCCCCCTACGCTCCACTCCCACGGAGTGATTTTATCAACAAAATCACTACGGAGCTGCGTCCCAAATCTCTCTCTCCAGACGAAGTATGCTCCAGATTCCAGGTGCAAAACGTTCAGCGTCACATGAGTGTCTAGACGTCTCAGACTCCATGTCCTGAAGCACCTCGTGTCCCCAAATGCAGTCTCCCTGGGCAGGGTGCGAACCTTTAAATCACCCGGATTCCTCCTTATGCCCGCAGGAACCCGATGTGGAGACCTGGCCGCTCTTCCTTCCTCAGTGACCCCTCCCTGCACCTCCAGTCCCCCGATCATCCCTGCACTCTTGGGTTATGGCTATGATTTCCCCAACTCCACCTTTCTTCAGTCTCAATCTATTCCATGTACCAAGTTATTATTCTTTAAAAAACTGCTCTCATCACACACATCAGATCACGTCCCACCTCCAAAACATACATGACTCCCTAAATTGTGTAGGGGAAGAGATGGCCTTCTTTGGTGCCCCAGAGTTGGAGTTACTAAAATTGGATTTAATTTTACTTTTTAGACAACTAATGATTAAGATTGATGTGTATTAAAATAATAATAGCCCATTCATGATTCTTTTTTTATTTTTAATTTTTTTCATCCTCACCCAAGGACATTTTTGCATTTATCTTCAGATAGAGCGGGAGGGAGAGGGGGGAAGAGAGAGACACAAACATCGATGTGAGAGAGACACATCGAGTGGTTGCCATCCACATGACCCCAACCAGGGCCGGGGACAAACTGCAACCGAGGTACATGCCCTAAGCGGGAACCGAACCCGGGACTCTCCGGTCCGCAGGCCGACACTCTACCCGCTGAGCCACACCAGCCAGGGTCTGTTCATGATTCTTTAAAGCCCATGATGTTTTAGACTTCAGCATCTATCCCTTATCTGCCCGATTCCTGACTTAGGAAAGAAGGACAAACCGACCCCACAGTTCTTTCTGGCACAGCGGCGTCCCTCAGCATCGATTCATTTGTTTGCCAAGGTTCTGTCGCACTCCAGGGGCACAGCGAGGGGCCAAGCTTGGTCAATCAATGCACCGGCTCCTCTGTGGCCACAGTCATTGCTTCAGGGAGCGGGATGGGACCCATGTGTGTTCAGTTAGAATAAATCCTAGGACTCGGGAGATGTTCTTGAAGAGAGTCAGGATAGGACTGCCCAGGCTCAGTGGCTCTTGGGTCGAAGCCTGGGAGGATGGCATTATGGAGGACTGTGGGGAGTCGGGACCCACAGTTTCTGCTTTCCCCAGGTCCCACTCAGTTGCTTTTGGACTCTCCTTACATCTCCGAGACAGGATGGGGACAGAGTAAGAAATGAGTCCATATTAGAAGCTGGAAGAAAGCAACCGAGAACTCCAAGTAAGACTTTTTGGGAAAGTGACTAATTATCCCACAGATTTACACCACTGCTCATTGTGACCAGTAGGGGAGGGACTGTCTAATCTTCAGAACTTGGAGGAAAGAATTTTACCAGCTTTGCCAGCAAGGAAAATTGCTGTTGATTTGTAATAGCACAGTTGGAGTTGAGGCAATAATGTCCCCTCTAAATTCCCATAAATGTAGGAACTGAGGTTTTAGTTTATAAAAACATAAAAATGTCTGGCTAAGCCTGGGGAAGATGAAGAATTGTGTCTCACACAGTTTATTAAGGAAACATTCTACCTATTCTGACGAGGCTGACGATGGGGTGGAGGGTAATGATCTCTCTACAGCAAGTACCAGGCCTTCTGCCATGGTTCACTTTATGTATCAATTTGGGTAAGTCATGGTGCCCAGAAGATTAGCCAATCGTTATTCTAGATGTTTCTCTCTGTGAAAGTATTTTTAGAAGACAGTGACATCTACGTCAGCAGACTTTGAGTAAAGCAGATTACTGGTACTCCATAACATGGGTGGGTCTCATCCAGGCAAGTTGCAGGCTTACATGGAAGAAGACTGACCCCCCCGAAGAAGGGGGAGTTCTGCCCGAATCTCGCCTTTGGACTTGAACTGCGTCTCTAGCTCCGCCGTCTATCCGCAGCTTTGGGATTTGCTGGCCTCCACAACCAGTCAATGCTTTAGAAGAACTCTCCTTCTCCTTAAACATGGATACATCCTGTGGGTTCTACCAATACCCTATTCTACACACGTTGGAAACTTCCCGGGGCAGACCGTTCCGATGCCTGCTTCTGCCGCGGAGAAAATCGGAGGCTGCATCTACAGACACGGAGAAAGGACACAGGAGCTAAAATTCACTCCGACAGGCATTCATCTTGTAGCACAATATGTGATTTCTTTGTATGAGCTAATTTTAGTGCTCTCCAAAAGTGAAAAACATAAAAAAAGGAGGAGGAGGTAGAGAGAAGGAAGAGAAGAAGGAGTAGAAGGAGAACAAGAAGAAGAAGACAAAGAAGAAAAGGAAGTGAAATTATTAAAATGAACATGAGGTCTTTTACAAACAAAATCTAAAGCAAGAAAAAAGCATCCTTCCAGGATGAATCAATAGGCTGGCCAAACCCTTTTCTAGTAAAATGAGATTTAGTTGTAAGAAAAGTAACCACAAAGGGTTTTTTTTTTTTTCTTTTCTTGCTCTCTCTTTCAAACAAAAAAATATTTGTGATTCGTGCTTTGTCTATGTCAAAGTCTCATTTAAACTTTCTATAGTGAATCATCCCCACTTTATATTTTCTTAGTAATGGTAGTGAATCACTCTTTTAAAATATTTTAAGTACTCAATGTTCCTTAGCATTCTACACTTTAAATTTACTAAATGCTACTAAATATGAATACTGCTAAATAATCATTATAAGAGCATCCTTTTCCATAGCACTGAGTATTTAAATGAGACATAAAAGGATACGGTCTTATTGCTGACATTCCTGAAAATATAATACTTGTTGACAAGCTCAGGAAGCAGAATGGCAGAGTGTACAAAGTCCTGAACTAGAAGTCAGAGACCCAGACCCTCGTCCCAGCTGTCACGACCAGTGCCGTCTTGGCAAACCTATTCGATATCTCTAAATCTCAGTCACGGTCTGATCCATAATATCCGGACCTTATCATGAGCATTACATGAGCGATTATTTTACGTGAGAGCGTTTGGTACCGAGAGGGAGTCGTGTACACCAGTGATTGTCCACCTTTTTCACCTCATGGTACACATACACTAATTACTAAAATTCTGCAGCACACCAAAAAATATATTCGTGTTTTGCTGATCTGACAAAAAATAGGTCTCATTTTGATTCAGTCATACGGGATGGCTACAGTTGTGTTGGCTGTTGTCATTTTTTAAATTTGACAGTCAAAGGGAAAAGAGGTCAGTGCCCCTGGCTAAATGGGCAGGGGCTGCATGTTCCAACAATTCCTGAGGCACGCCGGGTGACATCGCTGCTGTGCACGGGAGCCGCGTGGGGCGGCGTGGAACCAACCACGTCACATGCAGGGAAACGCAGGGCGGAGGAGGTGCGAGCGTCCAGAGACATTCCAGGCTCTTGCCTGGGAGCTCTGGGCTAAGAACAGGTGGCATGAAGAACTAAGGACCCCTCTGGCCAACATGAAGGGCTCTAGTTGGGCCAGCTGGCTTTCCCTGTGTCCCAGGCTGGGGGGTGGGGTGTGCAAAATATGGCCACACCATGGGGCTGAACAGACTAAGTCACCAATGGACGAGGCCACATGGCCTGACGACAGGGGGCAGAGGGATCCCTTCAGGTGAGGGGGCCTCTGGCTGGCAGAACCAGAACGTCCGGAAAGCTTGCTTCCAAGGGGGTCCCAGATATGTCAGGAACGTCTCCTGGGAAGGCAGAATCCTTGGTCTGAAGAGAGCTATGTGTGGATAAAACACACGTCTTTCTGAATCGCCGGAAGAACTGTGCAGTGAAGGACTCGGCACAGTGCGGGGTCTCTAGTGAGTGACAGCTGTTTACTGTCACCGTGGTCATCATCAAGTGGGAGAAGGAGGCGGGGAATTAAGGCCCAGGGCGGAGAAGGGCCCTCTGTGGCTTCTTTCTGAGTTATTCCAGGAAGGATTTAGAAACATCTGGTTTTCTCTGGATGAGCAGAACAATAATGAAACGAATCGGGCTGAGACGTGCATCTGAGTCATGTGACTTAACCTGGGGCTGGCAGGGAAGCACGCAGTGGGGGGCTCTCAGAGCTGCTTAGGGGGGTGGGGACTAATGGCACCCCAGCAGTCCGCATGCACCCTGTCTGAGGGAGCCCCAGGGTGGCACGCATGCGCACGTGATCAGGCAGGGACCACGTGATCAGGCAGGGACCACGTGAGCGCACTGGTGAGCATGTGCTTACTCACTCGTGTTAGCAGAAATAGCAGGAAGGCGATCTCAGAATTCCCTCTAAAATCCAGGCACTGAGCTTAGCATGTTACCTGTTTTAACTTAGCACTCATGACCGTCTGCCCCTACAGCGAATGGCTGAATCCGTCCACCCATTCGATGTGGAAGCCAGGGTGCAGACAGCTTAGTGATTTCCCAGCCTAGATGGAAAGCCAGGGCGATCAGCCCTCTCCCCCCATATAACTGGGGTGGATGGCGAGCCCTTTCCGGGCCCTCCCGCCTGCCAGCACGGTGTCCTAGAGGATTCCCATCCGCTCCCAGCACTGACCTGGGTGTGTGAAGTGGTTTCCTGGGAGCCTGTTAGGAGTCTGTCGTCTCTGAGTCAGCCAGTGCCCTCGGGTGCCGGTGAGGGGCTGAGGGCACATAATTAGGCTGTCTGCACTTTCTTTGGCCACAAACCACTTGTGCCACTACACAGAAGAAACAAAGGGAAGATAAGAGTATAATAATGGGCCCTGGCCGGTTTTGCTCAGTGGTTAGAGTGTCGACCTGCGGACCAAAGAGTCTCAGGTTTGACTCCAGTCAAGGGCATGTACCTTGGTTGCGGTTCGGTCCCGGCCGTTGTGCGGGCTCGATGTTTCTCTCTCTCTCTCCCTCTCTCTCACTCTATCCGAAAGTAAATGGAAAAAAAAAAATATCCTCAGGTGAGGATTTAAAAAAAAAAAAAAAGAGTACAATAATGGTACAGGTGTTAAATGCCGAAAGTCAGAATTCTTGCCCCACCCCACGCCTTCCCCACACCTGAGTCCTTTGGCCATGCTCTGTGCAGACCTCCTTCCTCAGACACCCACTGGCATTAAGTATATTTCCTCTGCTTTACATTGGGCACTTCTCTCCATTTAAAATAACGTATCTAAACGCAATAGGATGTCCACACACTGACTGCGATGATGCCTGCCCCACGCTGCACTCCACAACACAGCGAAGCAGAAAACACGACTCTTGTTACCTTGGCAAGATTTATATCCTTTTCAAAACCAAAGCAGGAAGTTCAACTGGGATCTTCGTGTTATTTTCACTGATTCTTGTCTCAACATCACACAATTAGTTGGAAAGAAAGTATTCTTTAAGCATTCTGGCGCTTCAAATATATTCATCTTTAATTAGAAATATTTCCAGTGAACCAAAATTAGGTCATATCAAACTTTCCAAAATATTACACTTAAGATTTTGGTTGATTTTTGACATCTCCATAACATCTCTATACCAGAGGAAGAATCATCCTTATCACCTACTTCAGTAGCTTTTATTCAGAATAAAACTCCCACATTTACCGTAGTTCCCAGGGCTTCCTCTGCATTTCATCAGAGAATGACTTTGTGAGAGAAACGCTCGAGGGCCGAGGGCCGTCTGACTTGTTTTCCAGGCAATCGCCCACTCCACTCTCTGCTGGTTCAGAGCTTCAGCATTTCACGAGTAAAAACATCACCTTTGGCGATTGTCACAAAAGCCTGGATTTTGAATGGGAAGGCTCAGAGCAGCTGGGGATTGTTGGTAAGAGGAGATGCCAGAAACACCATGGCGCCTCTCAGGTTGGTGACTTACCCCCACCTGTTCACTGGTGGCGCGGAGCTGGGTGCCGCCCTCACAACTTTCCGCCTGCGTGGAATTCCACCTGTTTAATCAAAACGAAACGAACGGCAGTGTCCTTGTACCTTCAACGATTTCCTTCCTATTATCTCGCTAACCCATTGCATCATTCAGAAGAATAAATACCCCAGCTCGGCACACAGGAAATGTAACAACAACAACAAAAAGGAACTACAGAATAAGATATATACATGTGTGTATCACACACACACACACAATCTATGGTCTTTGTAACGGGAAAGTCAATACTTTATTAAGCACATGTCATGATATTTGCCTAGTATATTTAAAATTATAAACCCTGCTAATTAAAATTTGGACTCCCCCCCACCCTATTTTTTCACAGACGGTAATAAAAAAGATATAATCCTGAATTTGTGCGGAATTGTGTAGCAGGATTCCAAATTCACTCACGGCACCTTCCAGTGCAAAGGAAATGCTGCTTCTTCGTTCCCTGTGGCTGATGTCATCCTCCTAACGAGCCCCCATCCCGCTGGACGGAGAGGACATTCAGACACGCCAACAGTAACTGATGATTTAAACAGTCCCCTTTGGGTCTACATTTCCATCTATTCAAACATCATAGGACGCCATCAGTCATAGCGGGTTTAAACGGTTTCTCAGGTTTTCAGAACTTTTTCTCTCCCGTCCGGGTAGCACCTGGGTGCGTCAGGGGCTTTCCGATGCTCCTCGGGGCATCCCTGGCCATGCACTGGCTGGCGCCTCTGAGTCCCGGCTGCTCTGCTTCTGCCCCTGGGCATATTGCTGCGGCTGCTCCTGGAGTCTGAGGCTGGGGTGACTGTGTTCTAGCAGCCTGGCCTGAGACTCAGGTTTCCCTCTGGTGACTTGGGCCCTGAAGGTTGGCTGCAACCTGGCGTCAGAGCCACGTAGCTCTTGCCTGGGGGTTTCTGCCAAGCTGGACAGCCAACAGCACGGCTTCCTTCTGCAGCCCCCCTCCTGACCGCCAAGGGGGCCCTGCCCGCCAACCTGCAAGCCAGTCCTCTCCGCTGGCACTGGCAGGAGTCGCTGCCCAGTCCTTCTAGCAGACCTGTCCCTGCTGGGACTTCAGCCCAGGGGAGCAGCCAGGGCTCCCTCCCCTGCCCGTCTTCCCCACCCATACCGCTTCTCACACTCCTCCTCCAGCTTTCTAACCCTCCCTCCTTCCACCAGACCTCAAGCTCAAGTCACCACATCAGGTTCTCCCCATGTTCATAGGACAAGAGCTTTTAAAAAAAATGGTTTTACTTTTCAGTGAAGTGGGCTTTATTGTCTCAACCCAAACACGTCCTGTTTGGGTGTACAGAAGGCAAACGGTGACTCCTTTCTCTGCACCCGGCCACAGAAAGTTCCAGTACATAAGCCCTATCACTCCAACCCAGCTTCGTCCGTAGGCCCCAAACAGGAAAGCCGGCAATCCTTTTCCAAGAGATGTGAGCCCAGTTCCCAGGGCAAAGGCAACTGCCGTTTCAAAGGTCTCCTGGTTAATAACCCAGCAGAGATCCCACCGTCTTCTGGAAGGCGGCCCGCCTTCGAACTGGGGAGCCGCCGGGCCACGGCCGAGGGCCAGCACTTCTGTGCAGGGTGAAGAAAAGGCTTCCGACAGTCGGACATCTGATGGAATTGTTGTTTTTCACCTTATTTTGTAGGATTGTTTCCTCTTTCATTTCCTGTTTGGGCCTCCTAAAATAGGAGTTCTTTTAATCAAAAAAGTTCAACATCCCACTCTGGGAAATGACCTGAGATTTTATCACTGAAATCAAAGTCTGAATTCATTCTTTTGAGCCCAATGTGAAGTTTTAGGAAAGTTCCTAAGACTGAACATAATTTCTTTGTTTTAAAAAAATCCCATAAAAATAAAAACTGTCGCTTGATTGCCTATACATCCCTTAACTCAGGAATTTCTGAAGGAGTTCCTTGAACTCCCTGGGATCATACACAATATTGTGTATCTGCATTTCGATGGGAGAAAATGTTTCGCTGTCATCAACTCATCACAGGGGGGATTTTGAGTCCCAGACAGGTTTAGAACTTCTTCCGCGCGTTACACTTAGCAATACCGCGTGGCCACTCAGTTATGAGAGAGGAGCAGGCAGAAATAAGTAGGTTGACAAGGTCCCCGCTCTGAATGAAGTATTAGTTTGTTCGTGGTGAGTAACTGTGCAGATACGTAATTTCCCTTCACAGGAGATGTAAAATCAGATGAACTGACTCCGCTTCCACGGCCCTTCTTGCCCCTGGACAGACTGCAGGCCCCTTAGCGTGACGCCACCTGTCACTTGCAGCCGGCCCTGGCCCTGCCCAGCCCCCTTGCCCTCATTCTGTGTTCCAGCCAAACCCACTGGCTCCCTTTTCTCTGGATCCTTCATGCTTTTCCAGGCCTTTCTGTTCCAAAGTCTCTGCCTGGCAAAGTCCTACCTGCTCTTCAGCTCTGCGGGTGAGGGGCCGTGGGAGCGCTCCGCACCCCGCTCGGCCAGGACAGCGGACCCCGGGGTCGCAGTGGCTATTTCCACGCCTTACCCACTGCTGACGGTGGATGTCCTGATGCGGGGCGCTGCCAGCCTCCCACACCCCAGGACGGCACAGCGCCTGGCACAGAGACAGAGACAACACCCAGCACAAGAGGACTCGAGAGTGGATAAAGGACTCCGGCAGAGCACAGGGGAAGGGGGACAAAGAGACATGAATCCACCGTATTCTCGTGAAACTCTCCAGAATGAGGCCTCATGGTGTCAGCAAAGATGTTCCCGCACAGCTGGGACAGGGTGAGTTCTGGCGGCTCAGGCCTTGGGGCAGAGAGGAGCACCCCCTGCAGGACGCTGCCGCTCACCCTGCTGCCTTGGCCCCTACTGTCCCCTCCAGCGTCCCCGCTTCCTGCTCCCACCTCCGCCCCCTCCATCACACACACGCACGCCTCTTTCAAAAGCAGGCCAGTGAGGAGGGCCAGGACCTGCCGACGACACTCAGTGGGTGGTCTGGGCGCTCGCCGTCAGCCGTGCTCTGGGGACCTGCATGTGGACGTTTGCAGTTTGCAGGGCACTGTCCCTGTCCCATACAGCCTCTCTTTCCATCTTCACTGGGACTAGCTCTCTCAGCTTAGCAGGTGCAGAACAAGCATGCGACTCACATCATGGCAGGTGAGGCCCTGGACGGGACGAGCCTGGCGCCGCGGAGACACGTTGGATGACGTGTCCTCGGTATCACTGAATAGAAATGACGAGGCTTATGTTGTTCTGAAAGTAGCGAACAGACAGCAAGGAAATAAACACCATACAATGAAACACAAGTGTGTCCTTCCCCGCTCCATCCCCAAGAGCCCGTTCCTACTCTCCCAAGGTAACCCCCATGAAAAGGCTCTGCGTGTCCTTCCAGACATGTCCTCCTGTGTACGTGTGCATACATACACACACATACGTGTTTTACGGAAATATGAGATATAAGTGTGCACAACTAGAAATGTGCGTGATGTGGATATACATTTATGTACAAATTATAAGACCATTAAAATGTAGAAATAGCCCTGGCCAGTTTGGCTCAGCGGTTAGAGCATTGGCCTGTGGACCAAACGTTCGATTCCCAGTCAAGGGCATGTGCCTGGGACGCAGGTTTGATCCTCGGCCCCTGTCAGGGTCATGCAGGAGACAACCAATCGATGTGTCTCTCTCACATCAATGTTTCTCTCTCTCTCCCCCACTCTGTTTCACTCTCTAAACAATCAATGGAAAAATATCCTTGGGTAAGGATTAACCAAAAAAAAAAATTTACATATATATATATATATATATATATATATATATATATATTCTAAAATCACACTTACCTATGTATGTGTACATGCACATATATAAAATAATTCTACATAAAATCCTACCTGTACATGTTGTTTATATGTGTATGAATACAAATAGGTGTGTGCATGCATCCATATGTATGCACTCATACATGCATCATCAACCATGGATGTTAGGGGCGTGGCTGGTGGCGGTGACGTCATTACTTCTGGTGGGACGCGGCACTGAATGCGGTGAAGCCGGTGGCTGTGATTTTGTTGGTGAGAAGACAGCTCCTAGGCAGTGCCCGGTCTCCTGCTGGCCCAGGCCTGGTGTGGTCAGAGTCTTCTTCTTTAGGAAGCTTGGTCTGTGGGTCCCCTTATTTAGTGACCCTCAGAAGGTGACAGCAACTGCTTGTGACCATTTGAACGCCACGGCTCACCTGCGGGTTCCTCTGAAACATGCCCACCCAAGTGCTCCGTGGAGGTGTCTGGAGTGGTAACTGACTGTCTGTTGACGCCACCAGGCCTCCCTGCCAGTGTGGGAAAGACAATGCCTTGATCATCTCTGTGGCCCCAGCTGAGACCCCACAGTCACGAGCCCCTGTCCCTGGCACCTGGCGCAGTGTCTCACCTGCAGCGTCCCACAGAACCCCGTGGAGAGGCAGACGCCCTCTCTTCCTGAACGGCAGTCAAGAGCTCCCTCTCTCCAGTCTCCATTTGGAAGCAGATCATTTCTTTTTAGAGTTTCTAGCTTCCGTTTCTATCTTCACACCATTTTCAAACTGGCAAACCACAGCGAGCCACTCGGTGTGATTTCTGTGTTTGCAGCCGGGTTACTGTGTGTGTGGGGGGGGTGTTGTTTTATGCTCTGACCCACTCATGCATGTATGGCACGAGTGAGCTGGGAGAGAGCAGTCTGAGTGGACACGACGGGGGCATCGAAGGTCTGATGAAGTTCCAGGTGGAGGAATCGTCACCCTCACCTGTGTTTGGAGAGGGAGCAGAAGTTATAGGGACATGGATTCTGACCCGGTTAAGGAAGAACTTCCTAATCTAAAGTTTTCAAAGATGGAACAGGCCACTCTACAAGGTGGTACCTGCATGAGTACCGGAAGCATTTGACCGTCCCGGACAGAAGAGTGCCCTAGGTGGTTTCCAAGTTCCCTGATGTCTCCTAAGGGAGCACGCGAAATGGGGCTGGTATGGCAGAGAACTGCATTTCCTAACATTTATTCTTTCATTTTTCAACTACGGTTTACATTCACTATTATTCTGTGTTAGCTTCGGGTGTACAGCAAAGTGGTTAGAAAGTCGTGTACTTTACAGAGGGGTCCCCGATGCTTCAAGTACCACCCTGGCCTCATAAATGGTTAATTCTGTTTACTTTCGATTTAAAAAGCCTCCTATGGCTAATGGTTACCATATCAGTCCTGCTCTGAAATCCTATCATATTTTTCTAGCCCTCATCATCCTTGTCACGATCATCACATTGCTGTCCTGGGCACCGCATAGAAAATTGCTCTGCTTAGATTTAGCGCACGGTCTTGCTGGAGAGGAATTACCTCCTGAGAAAGAAGTGGAACCCGTTTATAAACATGGACTCTGTGGAATCAAGAGCAAGAACAGATAGCAAACAAAATATTACCAAACTGGAAAGTGCAGACAATTTGTCGTGCAGCCACAATGCAAACGGTGCTTCTAAGAAGCTGAAGGTGTGAACTCCGCCTGTGTGGGGGCGGCAGGGAGGGCGCTGAGCTCAGGGCCCCCGGGCGCTGGGCAGGACTCGGCCCCCAGGCGCTCCATCGAGGGGCAGTGGGTTTTCCCCCCCATTCCTTCTAACAGAGAGAGAGATTCAGAACAATGTGATAAAGTAACCTCAGGCTGCAGCCCCTGCACTGGTGAGAGGAAGTTGTTTGAATCACAATTTATCATGTCAGATCAGGAAGAGGCCTCAGAGGTTATATAATCTAGTCTCTGCATGCCCGACGCCCAGAGAAGGCAGCCCGCTGGCTCAGGTCGTGTGGGTATTGAATAGTAGAACACTTCATTTGTGTAAAAAAACAAACAAACAGTTAACCTGGGGAAAAACAACACATAGTTCCCCATCTAAAATGTAACCTTTTCCTTAAAAACAAAAACAAACCGTGCTTCCCGAGAGCCCATCAGTGCCGAGGGAGCAGCCAGGGCTGGTCCACAGCGTGCCCTGGACGGTTCATCCCTCCCGGTTCCCTGCCCGGGAGCCTGGGCTGAGGGCGACCCGCTGCCGCTTGTGCTGGCCTTTGCTGAGACCATACCCCCCAGACGGGTCCAGAGAGAAGCTGCCCTCTGCGGGGTCTGTGCGGGCCCGGCCCCTGCGGACAAGGCACTCTGAACTGAGCCGGGGCAAACTCTCCCCCTCGCTGCTCACTGAACACCTCGCAGGTCCCCTGGAGAATGGAGGAAACCTAAACAAACAAGCTGTCTTCATGTGTCTTCCTGAAAGCCATATGCACCCACATGAAACTAGCAAGCATGCTGCAAATGCCAAGGCTTCTAGGTACTTTCTGAGTTTGCTCTGACTCATGTCTTACGTACATATTTATCCTCAACTTAAAGACAAAATAAACTGAAGTGAAGCAGAGAAACCAGGGCTCCCTTTCACCATAAAATGGCTTACGTCTTCCCACCTCCTCATCTTTTCTCCATCAGCACGTGAAATGCTTCCTTTTCCTTGACGTGGGGCTGGGATTTAGATAACTCACATATTTGGGAGATTATTTATGGAGCAAGCAGACTTTGGAAGTTAGCAATTTAATAAAAGGTAGTCACATCACGTGCTATGGTCAAATCAGATTTCTTTTCAGAATGACTGACATGTTGAGGATGTCACTGGCCCATATAAAAACCGTAGCTGGCTTCCTACCCGGATCCTTTCGGATTAGCGTGACCTCCTCATCCTGGCAGGCTGTCACAGTGTCTCCTTCCCTTTACCTGTCAAACCGCAGCTTCAGCTGGGTCCAGTCCCCCTCCAGCCCACCTCCAGCCCACCCCCTGTCAGCCCAGCTATTCTCCCTACCTTACTCTTCCCCACAATTCTCGTTTATGGTCCTGCTCGGCCGTCCTCGCAGACCACTCCATGCCTCATTCCCTCCATTCAGGACTCTCACCTCCTCCGAGAGTGGGCTAGCAGCTATTCTCTTCTGGAAATCTTCCCGTCTGAGCTCACCGTCTAAATCTTCCCACGGCCTCCTGTCTACTCTGAGAGTCACCGGCATGTTTCGTTCTGTTACTTCTATGCAAAAAGCTGTAAACCTTTGGACTCGGAGGTGGGGTGGGGGGCAGACCGCTCACATCCCAGCTGGCTTTCCCCTGCCACTCTCCAGATGACGACCGGGGTTCCCATCTGCTGAGTGACATGTCCACGGTCACACAGGGCTAGAAGCCACGTCTCCGAGACCACTGCTCACTTCAGCACCCCGCCCTGCCCGTTAGATGCGTGTCCGTGTCATCCTAAATGCCGAGAGAAATACCAAGTGTTCTGTAGTACAGCAAGAACATTCAAAACTGCGTGTTTCTCTTACTAAGAATCACGGCCTGGCGGACACGCTGGGCCACGGTCCCCGGACGTGCAGCCGCGAGCCTGGGTTCTGGTCATGGGAGGGGGGGCGTAATGCGTGCAGCCGCAGACCTGGCCTCCCAGCACCTCCTGGCACACTCATGCCCTGTCCCCTTGCCCTGCTGGCGGACGCGGGGCTCCGGGGTGACCGTGGGCGCCAGGGTTGAAGGTGGTGGACCGATAGGATGGAAGAAGCTTTCTCCTGAACCGCCACCGGGAAGAGGCTGTCTGGTGGTTCAGGGCGCCCATTCTGACCTGTGATGTGGGCAAGACACTGCGGTGGTGACGGGAGGCTGTGTGAAGCCACTGAGATTTCAGCTAGCATTCACTTCAATTAACACATGTTCATTACCGAAGTCTTACAGGTTCCCTATGAACGAGGTATCGTCCCATGTTACAAGCAAAAAACCAAGAATGGAGGTGCTCACACTTCTCCCATGAGGCACAGCAAGGATCTGACCCCAAAGGTCTACCTGACTCCTCCGGCCTGTGACGCAGGTTCCCCTTCAGGACCGTCACAGGTATGAACCATTTTATGTGCCTGTGCAGAGACGCGTCAACTCCGCCCACCACCGACAGGTGGCAGTAGCAGCTGCCGATTGTCACTTCGAATTTATGAATGAATGGACTTAGGAATATCACAAAATGAAAGGCAGGCTGTATGTGAGAGAGTTTCTGAACGCTCCGCTGCCTTTCTCTGGTGAGGGACAATTTTACCTCCTTGAGAACTGTCATTGCAAGTTATTCACTCCCAGGCCCTTCCTCTGAAAGTGAGGAAGTCGGCCTAGAATCTGATAATCGATAGGTTCCTCTCAAGATTCTGATGGTCCATGGTGCACATGTGAAGAACATGACCTGCTGACCTGTAAGAAAAGTTATGCTCACAGTTCACACTGGGCTGTCCCTCTCCCCACAGCAGAGGCTGGGTAGACTTTACTGTGAGTACCGTCAGCGATGGGTAGACAAGGCTAAAACTAAGGCCAAATTTAAACATTTCCTCCCTCCCTCCCTTCCTCTTTCTTTTTTTCTTTGTACTTAAAAATTTTCTCCAGTGAATACCTGTAACTGTGTAATTAAGACACACAGCCCTGGCCGGTTTGGCTCAGCGGTTAGAGCCTTGGCCTGAGGACCAAAGAGTCACAGGCTCGATTCCTGGTCAAGAGCATGGACCTTGGTTGCAGGTCGGACCTCCGGCCCCGGTCCGGGTCTTGCAGGAGGCAACCAATCGATACCTTTCTCACATCGATGTTTATCTCGTTTCTCTCTCTCTCTATCCCTCCCTCCCTCCCACTCTATCTAAAAATCAGTGGAAAAATATCCTTGGGTGAAGATTTTTTTAAAAGCAAGTGCTGGGAAGGACATGTGATAAAGAATGAGGCAGTGGAGCGGAATGGTTGACAGAATGAGCTTCGGATCACGGTGGTCCTGGGTTCAAAGCCCTGCTCCTCCACGGACGTACAGTGTGGCCTTTGGTAAGATTCCCAGCCTTCCGGGGCCTCCGTTTCCCCATCTATAAGTCGGAGGTTGGGTAACACATCTACACCATAGGGCTTTGTGAGGCTCAAACAGAATAGGAACCGGAGCGTCTGGGGAGGGGACGGTGAGGATGCAGAGGACATTAACGTGGTTTCAGTCGACAATGAGATCAGAATGAGCAACCCTACGCTAATTATTTTCTCTCACTGATCAATTAACCTGAGTTGTTTTCTGGTGTGTGTGCAGTTTGACTTCCCTTGATGATCATCCCTTCCCCCAGACAGAAGTCACATGGTTGTACTCTGCAGCCTGCCTGACCCGTGGGCACAGGAAGAGTGTAAGTCAGTCAGTGTTTCCTGAGAGAAGGAATCAGCACAGCTTCCTTGCTCTGTCTGGAAGCGTTCAACTTCAGGTTGTTACAGAGCAGTTTTATAGCACCCCAAGGGCTGCAAAGGAGAGACAGCAGGTCTGTCCAGCGGGATGCCCCCCACGTCATCACAAAACTCCAGAACCACGGGGCAGGTCTGTCCAGCAGGATGCCTCCCACGTCATCACCAAACTCCAGAACCACGGGGCAGATCTGTGCAACGGATGCCTACCACGTCACCACCAAACTCCAGAACCACGGGGCAGGTCTGTCCAGCGGGATGCCTCCCACGTCACCACCAAACTCCAGAACCACGGGGCAGGTCTGTCCAGCGGGATGCCTCCCACGTCACCACCAAACTCCAGAACCACGGGGCAGGTCTGTCCAGCGGGATGCCTCCCACGTCACCACCAAACTCCAGAACCACGGGGCAGGTCTGTCCAGCGGGATGCCTCCCACGTCACCACCAAACTCCAGAACCACGGGGCAGATCTGTGCAACGGATGCCTACCACGTCACCACCAAACTCCAGAACCACGGGGCAGGTCTGTCCAGCGGGATGCCTACCACGTCACCACCAAACTCCAGAACCACGGGGCAGGTCTGTCCAGCGGGATGCCTACCACGTCACCACCAAACTCCAGAACCACGGGGCAGGTCTGTCCAGCGGGATGCTTCCCACGTCACCACCAAACTCCAGAACCACGGGGCAGGTCTGTCCAGCGGGATGCCTCCCACGTCACCACCAAACTCCAGAACCACGGGGCAGGTCTGTCCAGCGGGATGCCTCCCACGTCACCACCAAACTCCAGAACCACGGGGCAGGTCTATCCAGCAGGATGCCTACCACGTCATCACAAAACTCCAGAACCACGGGGCAGGTCTGTCCAGCAGGATGCCTATCACGTCACCACAAAACTCCAGAACCGTGGACCAGAGGTCATCCTGAAGACTATGGTAGCCGCTCACCACACGTGACTACTTAAATTTAAGTTAATGAAAAGGAAGTAGAATTAAAACAGACACGCTCACACTGGCCACGTTTCCAGTGCTCAGTCGCCACACGTGGCAGTGGCTCCCCACAGAGCAGTGCACACAGAACATTCCCATCGCCCCAGGAACGCTCCTGGACGCTGCTGCTCTGGAACTCCACGGAGAAGGGACTCCAGAGGCAGGGCGTTCCTGCCGCGCACGGCCTTCCTCAATATTAATTCACTCAAAAATTACTAAATGCCGACGACGTGATAGATGAATGGCAACCACTTATTAGGCATTCAGTATGCTCAAGACATCATGTGAAGCCCTTTGCACACATAATTTATCCCATTCTTATGTTCTGAAAGGCAGCCACTATTAACTACTATAATATCACTATTATAATTACATCAATGACTATAATTATTATGCAGTACTCATTATGATCCACTTGCTTTTTAGAAGGAAGACAGGCTCAGAGAGGTTGACTAACTTGCCTAAGGCTTCCCAGCTTGGAAGAGCTGGGATTCAGATTCAGCTTTTATCTGGCTCAGTCATCTCCGTGCCTCACCCCCCGGCCCTACTGCTCTCCCCTGTATCAGGCCTCTCTAAGGCACAGTGTAGGAGCTGTGGAGATAAGCAAATGCAGAAACAGTCACTACCTTCCAAGCCTCTCAGTCCAGTGTGGGAAATAAATGGATAGAAATGTACATAACAGGACAGTTACAGAGCAAGCCCTGTTAAAGAAAAACAACAGACATGGTAAGAAGAAGCTGGGCTGGACTGCAGATAGGAAAGCCAACTAAGAGGCCGGCACATTACTCAGGACATAATCAAGATGGGGGTGGGAGCTGAATAGTGGGGACCGAGGAAATGGAAAAGCCATAGGAAGAGCACTCGGTAGCCAAGGACCATTTGGATTTGGGGAGAAGGAAAAAGGGAGGTGTGGTTGTTGGTCTCCAAGATGCCTCGTGCCCCACAGTGACCCTGGTGCACACGCTTGCTGTATCCCCCTCACGTGAGAGCTGACCGATGAGGCCAGCAGGGCTTGGTGGAGGGACGGATGGTGGAGGGATGGCGTGTGACTTCCAAGGCTGGGTCACAAAGACAGAGCACGTCTGCCTGCTCTCCCGGTTTGTCCACCCTGTGGGAAGCCAGCCACCACGTCCCGAGGCCTCTCAGGAGGTCCCGCAGGCAGGTCCCCTATGAACCTGCGAGACACAGTCTGTGCTTATTGCTTTTAGCCACTAAGATTTGGGGTGATTTGCTACGTAGCAATAGACAGCTAAGAGAGGAGGCATCAGATTACTTTGTGATTTGAAGCCTGGGTGATGGTGAAGCTAATTACCCACTTTCCTTCCTTTCATCACACAATGCATATAAGCAGGCCACTCTGTGACCCAGCCCCACGTGGGCTCCCATCCAGAGAAACAGCTGCCCGGCAACAGAGAAGTACATCGACCCTACTGAATCCTTTATGCTGGTCTCTGCTGGGTGTGCTGTAGCGGGACCACCTTCAAAACACTTAGCTAACTTCCTCTAAACTCTCAGGTCCCCCTCTGTCCTCAACGTTGCCTCGAAACCAAATTAGCTCCAGCATTTACCGTCAAGATCTTCTCAAAACACTACACCATGAACGCAGACCAAGCAGGCTTTTGTTGCTCTCATCTTTGATCAGAGTTTTATTACGAAGATCTCTAGGGGAGCCCAGGAACCACACCTAAAGCAGGGAATCCTCTTGAAGAAAGAAAGGTTGGGGACAACAGAAATACCCTGCGTTTTCTTTTCTCATGTCTGTTCAGCAGAGAAACCCCCCGGGGCCGCCAGGTTGAGGCGAGTCCGCACTCCCTGTGCGACCCTGAGGAGGTTGAGTAGCGTTTCGGTGTCTCCATTTCTTCATTTTCAAAATGACGATATCTGCTTGCTGGCTTGTGGGGGGGCGGAATGAGCTGAAGCACATACAGCATCTCAGGCCGTGCCGACCGCGTTGGAAGCCTTCCACAGCTACTGAAGTCTGATACATTTGAATTATTGGAAACCCAGCATCCTTAAATGTTACACAATGGGTAACTGATTTCAGATGCCAGGGATGCTCGAGTGTCCTTCTAGAAAATGCTTCATCTGCTTCTTTTGATATTTTTAGATAACTTCCTCTATCATTGTTAGAACGACAAGGAAGCTAGGACCTTGGGGTGGCACTGAATATTGTCCATTGCCTCTGGACACCAAAGCTGTGAGCTTTTTAATTCTGATGTATAGCATGTCATATGTGACAGATAACTTCTCCCACAGATAACGTTATCTTCCTGCACATTTGTTTCTGATTCTGAATATATATAAGAAAGTCCAGCCCAGCTGGTGTGGCTCAGTGGATTGAGTGTTGTCCCATGGACTGAGAGGTCCCGCTTCGATTCCTGGTCAGGGCACATGCCCAGGTTGTGGGCTTGATCCCCAATAGGGGGCGTGCAGGAGGCAGCTGATGGATGTTTCTCTCTCTCCCTTCCTCTTTCTAAATAATCAATTAAAAAACATATATATATATATAGAAAGTCCACATATAACTGTTGAATCTCACTGTCGTAAGCCTTCAATTCGACTCCACAACTAGTTTTGAGCCCCTACTATGGCACCAATGTACAAAAGGTCAAAGATACTTGACCCCCACAGAGCTTTATTCTAGTGGGAGGATGCAGAAAATAAACAATAAACACAGCATGTAAGTAAATGATACACGCTATTAGAAAGTGACCATTACAACGGAAAAAAAAAAATAGAGGAAGTGGATGAGAAGTGAGGTGGAAGTCTGCTGTGTGGTGAGGTGGTCAGGGTGGCCTCATGGAGAAGGTGAGTTTTGTATAGAATGTTGATAGGAGGAAGTTGGTCAAATGTTCCAAACAAAGGAAAGAGCCTGTGCAAAGGCCCTGGGGTGGGAGTATGGTGGCATATGCAAGGAACAGCAAGGAGGCCAGTGTATTGGAGGCATGTGAGAGTCAGGTCTAATGGGGGCACATCACGGGGGGTCTTCATGGCCATTGCAGACTTAGCTCCCACCCTGGGAGAAAACCACACCACTGGGGAACTTGAGCAGGGAAGTGACATGACCTGACCTGTTATGAAGGTATTCCTGTGGCTGCTGAGTGCTGTAACTGTAGGAGGGGGCGTGGCAGCAGGGGAGGTGCCGCGAAGTGTCCAGATAATGGGCAGATTTTACCTTTCTCAGCTCACGTGTCACTGAAATGCTGGAAAAAGTCTTCTGCGGTCGATGGACATGAGTGTTTGTATTTGCCCTCTGGTTTGGCAGCCTTTCCCTAGATGAAAATAAAGAATTGCTGATTCTCAGGTAACAACCAGCCGAAGAAACAGCTTTCTGATACTCTAGGAACAAAGTTATAACACATCACTTTACATATTTAGAAAATGTTCCTAGACCATAAGGTCATTTCCCATCCATCTGGAACACAGCTACCCTTGAACACAGACGGTGGCCACGAGTATGCCTCAGACCTTGTCCTCGACCTGACTCGACCCGAAGCAGAGCGGCTCTTCCGAGCTCATCTCTCTGGCTCCCGCTCCCTCCCGGCGCGGCGGGGCGGAGTGACCGTATGACCCGTGGCAGGGGACCAAGGAGGCCCTCCTGACAGGCTCCCCCGTCGATCCTGGAAATCAACTGTACATTTCCCAGGGGACTGGCTCTTCCTTAGTCGTGTCTCTACCACGGTCCTCTGAGAAACAAGGCCAGAAGATCCTGGATCTGGAGAACTAGAAGTCTGTGCCACCCACGTGCACGTGGGCTTGGTGTCTTACCGGCTCTCTCCGTGCCTGTGCTTGCAGCCTGCAGGCGCTGACGGGACGGGCAGGGTGGGGCGGGGCGGCATCACAACCCAGGACACCAAATGTGTCCTGCATTTTGGGAGAAGGGGCTGCAGTCCTGTTCTTAAGAAAATGTCTTTTCTCTAGAAAATTCCTCGGAATTTTCTTGAGAAAAGGAATAAAAGGATGATGAAAGCTAAGGCCAGGGCTGCGCTTATTCTTATGACCAAGTGTCGGGGGTGGGGTGGCGGGGCCAAGACTGGAGCTGTTGACAGCCGCTTCCAAGTCACAGCCCCACGCCACGTGTGGCCTCCCCCAACCAGAGCTACGCAGAGCGGGCGGTTCCGGGAAATGTAACTGCAGCTAAGCTGACAGAACACAGAACCAACATACTTTTTACATAGGGACAAACTCCAATCCTTACAGGGTTCTTAAATGGTGCCTTCCTCTCCCAGTCCAGCGCCGACCTCTCTCCGGGCCCACAGCAGAGCAGGGATGCCGAGCATGTGAGGGGTTTCGGGGTCCTGGGGGCAGGTACTTCAGAAAGCCATCGCTATGACAAGAACTGCTGCCTACCCAGCTCTCTGGGGCAACCGCAATCTCTGCCAGACCCTGGAGTTTGTCTGGCTTCGTGGCGACTGGCCAGCATGTGCCCCCTGCTGGCACTGCGCTGTACCCTCCCCAGTGCTCAGGGAGGTGCCCAGGCCAGAGAGGAGAGGGGGTGTGTGAGGGCAGTGGCCTTACTGTGCTGGGCCCACAGTCTGTAGATACACAGTATATTCTCATCCTCACAACAGTGTTTCAATTACTACCTCCATTTTTTTTTAAATTTTGTTTTAGTGAGAGGAAGGGGAGAGAGAGAGAGAAAAACATTGATGTGAGAGAGATACATTGATCAGTTGCCTCCCATACGAGCCCCGACTAGGGATCAAACCCACAACCTAGGTTTGTGCCCTGACCGGGAATTGAACCCATGACCTTCCAGTGCACGGGATGATGCTCCAACCAACGGAGCCACACTGGCCAGGGCAGTCCCTCCACTTCATAAAAAAGAAAATTTAAGTTTGCACTGTAAGGGCGGAAAACAGGTCTCTCTTTTTGTTATGATTTTTCCACAATTTATGAAAAAAGCACCTGGTCGTTAAACCCTGAGATTGTTGGCTCCTGTGACTCAGACAGTCCTCTGTTCACACAGAACAGCAGGACCAGATAAGGCAGTGAGGCCACACCCCTCCCCCACCTCTGCCCCTCCCCCACCCCTGCCTAGGGCAGCTGCAGGCTTGTGAGCTCAATTCCTCCTGGCCGTCCCCTCCCCTTCAGACAGGCCTCTCCCTTTTAAACTCCTTACACATTTTCTAAGCTTGTATTACAGACACAAGACAGCTGCTGATAAAGACAGCTCTTTGCCCCAGCTGGTGAGGCTCAGTGGTTGAGCATTGACCCATGCACCAAGAGGTCGCCAGTTCGATTCCCGGTCAGGGCACATGCCCAGGTTGTGGGCCCGATCCCCAGTGGGGGGCATGCAGCAGGCGGCCAATTGATATTCTCTCTCATCGATGTTTCTATCTCTCTCTCCCTCTCTCTCTAAAATCAACCAGTGGGGGGCATGCAGCAGGCGGCCAATTGATATTCTCTCTCATCGATGTTTCTATCTCTCTCTCCCTCTCTCTCTAAAATCAATAAAGAAAAAAATTAAAAAGAAAAATAACTTAAAAAAAAACTAAAAAAAAAAAAAAAAAAAAGACAGCTCCTTAATGCATCTGCCGACTGTCTCCCGAAGAACAAACTGCAGCTCCTCCAGGCCGCCCCCCCGCGTCTGTTCAACGGCGACACAGTCCACTCCCTGCCCCAAATTGCTCGTTACTCCCTAAACCCCCAATAAAAGAGCAACTCTTTCTTTCTTCCCTGCCCTTGTCTTGCCAGTCCGTGCATGGGTCCTTTCCCTGACCACGGAGAAAGTAATCCAATTCCTCCCTTTCTCTCTCTTCTCTCAGCTGTGAATTCTTTCCCAGGCCAGTGTCACTGGCCCCCAAACCCTAACAGGTGGCAGGTAGTGAAACACTGGAACATTAGCAAGTGCTGGGCACAGACAGCCTGGCATTGGCTCCAGGCGGATGTTCTTTGTCTTGTGCCAGAGAGCCTGGGCGGCCTGTGCCCTGGGCTGCCCCGCCTTTGGGGTTGTCACAACCACCAGCATAGTGTGTCTTTTGGGGTTGGTGTCCTGTCAGGCTGGGCTGCAGGGTAGGGGCCCAGCACAGATGCCTCGTGAGCCAGACCCCTGCCATGAGCCAATGAAGAGGCAGAAGCCAAGGAGGGGGGTGGGGCTGCAGCAAACAGGGGACATGCCCCATCTCAGGTGAGTCAATGCCGGTCCAGAGAGAATCCCTGCTGAAATGAGTCCAGGCTGGAATGACTCTGGGCTGCAATGACTCCGGACTGCAATGACTCCGGGCTGCAATGACTCCGGACTGCAATGACTCTGGGCTGGGATGGACTCCGGGCTGGAATGACTCTGGGCTGCAATGACTCCAGGCTAGAATGACTCTGGGCTGCAATGACTCCAGGCTGCAATCAGACCTTTTGAGCTCCTAACTTTCAGGGTTGACTCAATCCATTTGCTAAAGACAGTGTGGCCCCCACGGGAGTTTGAAGATGCTGTGTGGGCTAAAGAGACACTGACCAGAGGGGCTGGGGGCTCTGAATGCCCTCATAGGCTCCTCTGGAGCCGATCCAAGTCCCAGGGAGGGTGGGGGGAGTCACAGGTCAGCCATGGCTGGGTGGCTGCTCTGGACCCCAGAGAACTGCAGACGGAGAGGCTGTGCTGGTGAGAATCAGGCAAAGCTGAACACAAGGGCATCTGGGCAGAAATGGACATGAAAGGAACCACAGTGAGTGACTGTGTGGGTGACAGGTGGGGCCAGGCGAGCATGCCTGTTGTGAGGTCGGGGCAGAGGACCCCGTGAGCAGAAGGAGACGGAGGAGAGTGCCAGCTGATGGCAGAGGAAAGGAGAGCAGAGTGCAGGGGAGGGGGGCACGAAACCAGGGGCACCTGTACCCACGGCATTCTCCACCCGCCCTTCCCTGATCTCGCTCCTGATACCGTGTTAACGCTCATTAGGCCGGAGCTGGGCAGCTGCTTGGCCCAGCTGGATACACTCAGGAATATCTGTGGCTCCTAACGAGTTATACACTGTTCCCTGTTCCCTCCCTGCTCACACGTGCCCTGCTGGCCTTGGGCATCTCAGGGCCACGGGAAGAGACACAGGTGGGGTGGCTAAGGAGATGAGGGCCGCAATGACCAGACGCACTCCCAGCCGCTCCTGCCTCCCTGCAAAGGACCGAGGGCTGGGGAAGGAGCCAGGATGTTGACGTTGGCGAGCATTTAGTTCACAAAACCTTGGGGACTGGAGCACGGGCACAGCAGGCACAGCGGCACAGCAGGGGGTGGCCGGCGCAGCTGCGGAGGGGACGTCTGCCCCCAGGGCGCCCCCAGGGCTCCCCCATGCCGTGACCCCCGTTCTTTACCCACCTTGCTCCTTGAGGAGGCCGGAGCAGGCAGAACGCGTGTTCTGAAACTTCTTTTTTCCACTTGGTGAGAGAAGTGATACCACGCTGGCGGAGTGCAGTCCTCACACCCTCCCGTGTGAGCGGCAGGTGCCCAGCGGGCGGTGCGTGCTGCCTCCTACGCAGACAGCGCGGGCCTGGCGGGCGTGTCGCCTTCAGGGCGTGGAAGGGAGCCAGAGCCGACCTGGAAGCGCAGGGCAGTGGGCGAGCCTCGTGGAGTCCACTCCATGGCGGCTTCAAAGCCCTGCTCATGTTTCGCAAAAGACACCATCATTTCATTTGATTTGGTGATGGTGTTCCCAGATTTTAATAAACTCCCTTTTCCCAATTCCCATCTCCATCTCCAATAAAAAAGATTTTAAAAAAATCACTGAAGGTGAAGTTTTCTCATCAGGAACATAGGAGGCTTAGTCTTAACCTTCTGGAGTCAGGAATCTTTCCCAGGGTGTGATGGCGGCTGTGGCCCATGCCATAACGACGCATGGCCCCGGACACAAACCTTCCACTTCTTCCCAGGACGATGGTTCCCAACATGCCAGGCCACTAGAATCCCCGAGAACTTAAAACACAGATGCCTGCACCCCCCCCTCCACGAAGTGTAGCTCACGGCAGGGCCCGGGCTCGGTACAATGTTAAAGTACATTAGCAGTCAGGGCTGAGAATGAGAGCCCTGGGCCCTACAGACACAGTAGGAAAAGGTTAGGAGACCAGAAAGCCACGGCGTGACAGCCCTCTGAAGGATCTACCGTGGAAGGTGCAAGAGACCAAGAAGGAAGAAGCCAAACGACTTGCCTGCCTTGCTACTTCCAGGTTATTCTTGCTTCGTCCTCCCTAGAAACAAAACACCTGCTTTGAACTTACGCCCTAAGTTCACACCACCAGCAAGTCTGCTTTTTCAGTCCTTATACTCCCCCATACCCCAGGTCCCTTTCCCTCATTTCTTGAAATCTGAGGTCTCAGTCAGCTGTCACTCACTTCCTCCAACATTGCACCTGGCGATTCTTGGTGATTTGAATGTTCACGTAGATAATCCTGTGATACGTTGGCCTGAAGTTCCTTGACCTCGGCTGTTGCAAGGATCTTGCCGACACCATTCCTCTGCCACTCACATCCATGGTCATATCCTATTAGACCATGTCATTACTCATCACTTTCATCCCGTATGACCTCAGTTCCAGGCATCCCACCCGCTGACCACCTCCTGGCTTTTCAGCTTATTCTCTCCAGTCCCCAACTCCATCAATCTCCACCACTTACAACGTATTGGTCCCACTAAGGGTGGACTGCCCCTTACTCCATCCTCACGTCATCACCTCGCTCCTCCTCCACCATGATCATCTTCACTGTCTTCACCTGGTCAAGGACAGCCAAGGTTGAAGCCACCTCTGCACCTGCTCTGTGCTCACGTGCTCAGAGCTGAGCTTGGCTGGAGAAAACCATGCACCCATGCCAACTGGTCTCACAAAACACGCATGACCGTCAACCTCAAAGGGGCCAGGGGGCTGCTGGATAACTTCACCAAATTCTCCTGTGCGCCGCTGATCATGTCGCATCTGACCCTCCCTTCCAATGCCCCCTTCCCATCCGCATTCTCGCTAACGACCCTGCTGCCATTTTCTCCGAGAAGAGAACTCTTCACGCTCTCGTGGGCACGTCGACCCACCCAGCTGGGCCTGTGTCCGTGTGCTCAGCTTTCTCTGCCGTCACACTGGAGGGGCCACCTCTTCTCCTCCCTAAGGGGAGCCCTCCACCTGGGCACTGGGCCCCCCTCACCCTAACCACTCACGGACATCACCACAGCAACACCCCTGCCTGCTTACCACAGTTTTCTCCCTTCTAAGGGGCCGTTTTCATGAGCGTAAAAACAGGCCATTGTTTTCCCTCTTAAAGACAGCTTTGCCCTGGCCGGTTTGGCTCAGTGGTTAGAGCGTAGTAGGCCCGCGGACCCAAGAGTCGCAGGTTTGATTCCCGTCAAGGGCACGTACCTCGGCTGTGTTTTGGTCCCTGGCCCTGGTTGGGTCGTGCGGGAGGCAACCAATCGATATGTGTCTCTCACATCAATGTTTCTCTCTCTCTCTCTCTCTCTCTCTTTCTCTCCCCCCTTCTCCCTCGCTCCCACTCTATCTGAAAATAAAATGGAAAAATACCCTCGGGTGAACCACCCACCCCTCTCACCTACTCCTTTTCTGTGTTCCCCTTTACAGCCAAACTCTGACATAATAGTCTTCTGCTGGCTGTTTCCTTTCCTCCCATTCTCTCTTACGCCGCTTTGCGCTGAGCTTTGGGTCTGACCAGCTCACTGGACTAGCCCTTCAGCGCGCACTTGCACGTCCGGCCCAGGCGGGGCGCAGGCGGGGCGCAGTCGGGGTGCTCATGCCCGCAGGCCGCAGGGCCCCCTCTTCCCGTGGCTCCTCTCTCCAGCTGCTCGGCCTCCTCAGTGTCCACTCCGCAGTCCCTGTGCGGTTGCTCCTCCTCACCCCAAATCTTAAACTGTGAAGGGTCTCAGCCGGAGCCCTAATCCTGATCCCTCCTCTTTCCCATCTGCACGGACTCCCTTGGTGAGCGAGCGCCCCAGCTTCTCGGCGTGAGATTTACGTTTCCAGCCCCAAACTCCAGACTTGTCCATCGACCTGCTCACCGGACAGCTGCCCTGGCTGTGCCCTCCGCCGGAGACCTCTTCCAGCAGACCTCTTCCCGCCTCACTTCTTCGCCCGTAAGCCCTTCCTCGGGCACGCTCCGAGGGACAGCGCCGTCCCCAGCCCCGCGCTGCTCGCCCTGCCCTTTCCGCCCGCACGGTGTCGGGAGCACCCCACGGCGCGGGTCGCGGTCAGCTGCCCGTCTCTGCCCACGGGACGGACTCTCCGTCAGGGCTGCAGTCTCGGTCGATTTGCCTGGCACAACATGTGTGTTCGGTAAATATTTGCTGAATGATCCCAAGCTCTAGATTCTGAACATCAGTGCGAGAGAACAGAGAGGGTGTCCCCACTTGGGTGCAAGATCACCAACAAAGAGGACTCTGAGGGCCTTGCAGACTCTCCCACCTGCCTCTAGGGCCAGCTGCTGCAGTGAGCCCGCGGACAACACTGGGGGAGAACCTGGGTGGTGGAGGCTTGTTCCGCTTCCTGCCTCCCTCGGGAGGGATGCTGCCTCCACACCTGTGCTGGGGACGTTCCTTTCCGGAGTCCCAGATGGGACCCTGCTGGGCTTGTCCCACAGATGCTCCCTGAGGACGAGTCCGCGTGGGCACACGCTCACTGCCGGAGTCACAGACAGCGCAACAGTCAGACAGCGAAAGAGCCTGGTTTAATGCTCCTCCAGTCACGTTTAACCGCAGACGGCTGGGCTCAGAAGGCCTTGCTACTCGAAATCCACTTTTAGAAACTCCAACTGGATCGGGACCAAGCACCCTGGAGGTATGTAAACAGGACCGTGGGATAATGACGCTCCTGTCCCTGCACTCAGCCAACCCACCGCAGCTCCTGTTGTGACAAAGCACTAAGATGTGAGTAGGTAAGAAAAGAAAGAAAGGAAACAGGAAGAACAACAGGCCCGGGGCCGTAGTCCAGGTCGGATACCCTGAGCACGGGAATACCAGTCAGAGAAACACCCGCAGGCTGCACTGTCAGAATGACTGACACAAGCTGGCATCTGGGGACGGGGGTGGCCATTATTAGAGTTATAACAGATTCTGGTGACCACCTGGGGTCGTGTGGTTGGAGCAGTGCACAGGGGAGGGAGAATCACATCAGTGCTGACCGTTTCTTAGTTTACAGGCTGTCTCTCGTTACGGTGAACATCGAGGACAAACGGGAGGAGAGGAGTCTTCATCAGACACACGCGCCCTGGAGAGGCCGTGGGGACAGGGAAGGGCCCTGCCGTGTCTGTCAGGGCGCCAAGGACGAACGCTCTTATGTGTGAAGCCTCAGTTCTCCTTCCCACACTTGTGCTGAGAGCTTCCTCTGGTCCCTGCACACTCCACTCCTGAGTCATTTCCTAGCCACCTGTCGTTACAATGTGTGGGGGCAAGGTGTCGGGCCTGGGAACCATCCCGGCTGCCCATACCCGGGGCGGCTGTCACCACATTTAAGAGAGATGTGACAAAGAGCTGCAAGGTCGAGAGGAAAACAGGGAGCCAAGTGGCGGCAGTGCCGGGAACTCGGTCCTACAGGAAAATATGAGACCACGTGGCGTCTTCAACTCTGTGCAGGGCTGTTGCAGGGTGTGGGCCATCGTGTTGTGGAGGCAGGATGGAGAGACATAAACTAAATTAGAAGGTGTAGGTGCCAATGTTGGGAGCATTTTTACAGATCCCAGCGCTAAGGTCCCAGTGAGAATTCTGCCAGACGACTCACACGGGGAGGACATGCAGGTCATGTGAAGGGGGCTTCGCAGACCAGCTGGAAGCAGCGTCTCCACGGGGGCGCTGCACTCGGAGCTGCTTCTCTGCAGCCAGGACAGCTGATTGTTACAAAGTGTGTGTGTGGGGGGGGGACCTCAGGCTTCCACACTGTCTCAGTGGCATCCCCTAGCATCTCTTCCCTGCAGGGATCCATGCCCTCGACATTTCATTTTTTATCCACCTTAGGAGAACTTTGCTACCTGATTTCCAAAAGAACAAGTTATACACATGACTGAATATTAAACAGCAAAGCAGACTACTGAATGGGTTTATGAGCTGGAAATCTGTAAAATAATATGTGCTGTGTGAGATAGATTGCAAGAATGGCCTGCCTCCCTCTACCATCTCCTCGGTGGTACCCTTCCACGCTGACGTGGGGCCTGGCTCTGTGACTGGCTTTGGCTAATGAGATGGTAGTCAAGTTGACACAAGCAAAGACCTGGAAAAAGACTTGCTGTTTCCACTTCCTCTCTCGGACCCCGGCCAGCACCATCAGATTGGCCTAGGCTGGAGGGACATGAGAGCCATGTGATGGAGACCTTGGTTGAAGGCAGACACACGGGTGAGCCCGGCCAAGATCAGTGAAGCCTACCCCAGCTCACCACAGCTATTAAGCCAGCCTGTGAGAAATCATAAACAGTGGCTGCTTTGGGCCACACTGTTTGGGGTTGTTGGTTACACAGCACTAGCTAACGGATACACTGTGTCACTTCTTGGGCACTTCAGGAATTCATCTGCTTGAAGGGTTATTTCTTAAGATTCTCCACAGGCTGCTTTTGGGAGCACGTTGAGGTCAACAAACACCGATTATGTGATTCAGGCAAAACCACCTGGCACCTGGCTCTTCTCCCCTAGGAAGAGGGCACACTCTGCAGGGGCATTGAGTAGTGCAGGAACAGAGGGCGGCAGCTTTGTCGAAGCCTATAAACTGTAGCTACGTGGCCCGGGGGTGTTGTAATGGACAAATATGGATAAACTGTTGAGTACTAGTGAGATGGTTGGTACTAGAGCTCTGTTGGGGAAAAGTCAGGGATCGGCTGTCTTGGTTTTCTGGAGGTTTGGAGTCACATGGATGATGACATCATCATCAACATGGCTAGTGATTATTGAGTACTTCCTCCGATACTGCGTTAAGTGCTTTACATGCTTTATCTCATTTCCCTCTCCATGAACTAGGTACTATCATCTCTGTTTTACAAATAAAGAAACTGAGGCTCAGGATTCAAACTCAAGCAGTCTGGTTCTTGACTTCATATTTTTTAGGGGCAAAAAGGGAAACTAGTCCCTCATTTGGCAGAGGGACAGTTGAGACCAGAGTCTTCGGTAGAGAGATTCTTTAGCTCACATGGATGGAAGGAACTCTCCCCAACTCTTGGTCCAAATCACCAAAAGCTGAACAAAGCCCCAAATGTTTTGTGAGGCTTCATCTAAGACTAACCTCCCAGGTAGGCATGTCCAGGGAGGGGCTGGACTCTAGAATTCTGCCCCCTCATCAAGCCCTCGGCCCTAGCAGAGGGCTTCCTCCTCTCAGAGGAAGAGTTACCTTTGAAAATAATATTCTGCCCAGAGAGGGAGCTGTTTCATTTTCATTCCCACAAAAGTAGCATACGTGCTAGGAAGTGCCTGCTGAAACATCTGTTCAATAAAACCCAGCTGAAGACCATCCCATTTTTGCACGGATGAGAAAAAGAGAGGGCAATGCATCACTGGTTGACGATAAATACTTGAATGAATAAATTTTTCATGAACAAAGATACCCTCACTGTGCACAGAAACAGGGACCCAAGCACACAGGACACGCAAATTCGTAACTGAAGTCCAAGTCCGTGGCACCAAATTGTTCATGAGTATGGTATACGCGATCTGATTTTGCACACTGTTTACAAATAAAAAATAGTACACACACCCCTTTCCTGAGACGTCACCTTATTTCTGTAACTGAGGTTTTCACGACATTCAAGCATTTTAAATCCCCAACAACCCTTCTCTTCTACAACAGAAGAAAACAGCGGCCCTTGTCAAGCCGGGGTGTGCATTACAATCTTCATGCCTCATCAGAAACCCAGGCGAGCCCATGCCTTTCTCCAGTCTCACATCCTCCGCCCCGGCCCACAGCTCTGCTGATGGCAGCAGTCTGAACGGGTGCTGGCGAAGGCCGGTCTCCTCTCCGCCTCTATCCGCGGCCTCAGGACCGTGCTGAGTCATTTCCTTACCGTTCTGGCTGTGAGCAAATGCTAATAATGCTGCACGATGCAGGTCACAGATCAAGCCCAGCGACTGAAAAAGAAACTACATAGATTATTTTTTCAAGTCATCATCAAAAGAATTGCTTTTCTGCAGGAAATGTCTTTTTAACTGCTCGAACATTTGCCTAGCTTTCTGTTCAAGTGACCACTTCTTTGTTAATTAACACACACTTCTGATTCACCAACGGAAACAGTTTATCTTATCTAGAGCGCACCGTAGCCTCTTTTGGGTGGATGTGGCTGCAGGGAAGTCACCGTCCGTTTTCCAGAACCTGAGTGATCTGACTTCGTGATGCTTAGGTTAATAGACGGTGGGTGATCTCCCACTTCGGTGCTCACTAAATCTCCTGTTGGCAAGAATCAGGGTTGAGCTGGTGACTGGTTTCCGGCTATTTCCAATTATATTTCTGGTACAACCAGCAATCAGTTAATGAAGTCATTATTTCATTCAATCAACTGATCATGGATATATTCAGGTGACAAATATCTATAGCTATTAAGTGCCTTTCTGTCCTATATTTCTGTTGTATATAGCCCTGGGAAGTTAGCCGTGAGCAGAACAGTCACATGGTGTCTTGGTACCACACCGTGGCAAGAGGCAGTTATTTAAAAGGGAAAAGATGACCAAGGATTTAACCCAGTGTTATCAAGATGAGTTCTAGTGCACCGCCTAATAAAGAAATTCCACTGCATGTTGAACGGCTGACATTATTACTGTTCCATCAAAATTCCCCCGGTTCAGGTTCTCGGATAGATGAGTTCAAAGGTCACTATACTGCGTGACTTCCGTATCTCAGTAGTGTCCTGCACTAATGTGTGTTTTATCAGCCTCTCCCCGAACTCATCTAAGTCCAGGCTATTTCTACCGAAGCTTCAGCCCCGCGCTGCTAAGTGTGTGCTCGTGGGTTTAATTACTAACGAGATCCCAGAGACAGAAACCATTTCACGAGCCAAGGCGGCACTTCTCGCTCTCGCTCGTCATCACCAGATCACGGATCACGGGCAGCGAAGGTGCCACAGAAACTAGAGCGAGAGAACTCAGTGCGGCTGAAAGCCAGACCTCAAAGGCACATCTGTCTGATGCCACCCAGGGTCATTTTCGCACAGAAAGGCCAGCACACCCTCCTTTTCCCAGGGGCCCGTGCAAGGTCGGCTCGCCTGGTGCCTCACACAGGCTGACCTGAGAGCCTCGGCCACAGCGAGTGCACACAGGCTGGACCCGCGGTCCTGGCCGTGGGTGCTTCCTGCCCTCCTTGACGGCCACGAGCCGCTGGGCCCTTCAGGTGGCCACGTTTTCACGTAGCTGCTGAATAACGCCTTCGAGAACCCTCAGCTTAGAGGTAAAGAAAAAGATTCCTTGAAAGCACTTTAGTCACCTTGCCTCCTAATTTTCAGAAGGCTGTTGAGCCGACCAGTGACTAAGCTGTAGGAAAAAGCTTTTCTTGTCGTTGTGTAAAGGAAAATGTGGGTGGGGGGAACGAGGTCTGCTGGGTGTCCACCTCACCACACGGACCTCAGGGGAACAGGAGTCTCTGCTCTCCCCAGGTAGGGACAGGAGGTTGCTCCGAATTCCACTTTTGGGGAAGTCCACTGTCAAGGTGATGTAAATTCGCAAGTAGCAGGTTGACTCAGCATGTTCCTAAGCCACAGACCTCTTAGGTGACGTGTGTGAGGTGCACGTCATTTGCCCATCTGCTGTCCCTGGTCACAGGAGAGCGTGTATTTTCCCCACCCCGCGTGCACCAAGCGGAAGTGCGGGGCTCCCCTGCAGCCCGCTCATTCCCGCTGCGCAGGGCCTTCCAGGGCCCCTCTCCTCCCCCGCGATCGCGGCTCTCCAGGGCCCGAGGAACGGCTCTGGGGGTCCTTCTTCGCCGAAACACTTTTTCGACTCAGGAAAAGTTATGTTACATTCACAATCGGGTTAGAAACCACCTGGGACGGTCAAAGCTCTCGACAGCGTTCCTCGGCGGTCACACGTCTACCGAGC
The DNA here is from genome assembly GCA_030848825.1 of Tadarida brasiliensis. Taxonomy (NCBI): domain Eukaryota; kingdom Metazoa; phylum Chordata; class Mammalia; order Chiroptera; family Molossidae; genus Tadarida; species Tadarida brasiliensis. Next base: position 4,342,265 of record CM061259.1, on the reverse strand, counting down.
AAACCCGTCTGACCTCGGAGGCGGCAGCCACCTGGTGACGCTTTTACCGTGGATCCGCGTGACAGCTTCGGTTCTGACTCTCAGAAGTCTGGGGACTACCGTTTCATGGGTCCCTGCCATGTGCCAGGACCAGTTCTCAGGGACGCACCTCAGTTAGATCCTTTCTGGACAGAAACGTCCCGGTCTCCTTTTCCATGAGAAGGGGGTGATTTTTCCTGAACCGTGGGGGGAGTCAGGGCAGAGCTGACACAAAACACACGGAACGTCCGTGTCAGGCTTCTTTTCCCAACGTGTTACACGTGATTTCACCCCAGGCAGCGATGCACTGCCCTCCTCGTGGTTCCCCTGTCAAATCGCCCGTACCAGCTTGGACAGGATTCGCCCCGGGCCACCTCGTCCCCGCCGTGGTCGGTGGTCATGGCGTCACGCATCAGCGCCACCTTGGGCACATTTCTTAAACAATCTGTGCCTCGGTTTCCTCACCTCTAAAATGGATGGAAGCAGTAATCACCTGGCAAAGGAAGGGTTGGGTGGCTCACTGTGCCTGTTTGAATCTCAGTTGCCATTGATTATACGGGGCAGCCTGGTTTCCAGGATATTGATATACAGAAACAGTCTCAGAACTGATTAAATGCAGGAATAACTAAAAGAATAAGTACAGAACTCAGAGTAATGCCTGGCACGTAGTAGGTGCCCAAGAAATGTGACCTGTACATACCTGTCAGCAGCCTGGGCCACCATGCAGCCCCCAGTGGGCCTGGCCTGGGGCCCCCTCGGAGGCGAGAAGCGGCCCCACCACCCTGGGCCCCGCCAGCAGGGCCCCATCACACACTTAAAAACCTTGTTTTTCTAGCAGGTAAACCTTTCTTCCAACCTCAAGCTTCCACAGGCCCCAGCGTGCGGAACAGGTGGGAGAGGGCATGTGAACAAAGCAGGCGTGGGGGGCACAGAGCTGCGCCCGCGTCCGCCCCTCGCCTGCAGGGCGCCCTTTGAGGGCTACATCACCGGTTGTCCCAGTTCACACCGTGAGTCTCCTAAAACTCTGACAGGGGCTTGTCAATCAGTCACTCCGAACCTTGTCAGAGTTCACTGTTGAAACGTCACCTTACCTGTGGCAGGTCACCCAGGAAACCCCGTTGAGCTCTCAGGAGCCTCCGCAGAGGGACAAGTTCGACTTAATGAATGATTATGGCACGTCGGTTACACGTTTGTGGGAAACACACACTTTTCAAAGAGCCTCTTCCTGGATTCTCCATAGAAAACTTAGCAGACGAGGGACATGAAGGAAAGCAGAAGTGCCCTGCTCGGCATCCCCCCGCATGGTCTCGTGCGGTTCCTCCGGGGGCACCTGCTGGACGTGTGTGTGCAGGGCCCACGTTTGGACGTGGACGTGTCCCGTGCGAAGGAGGCTCTAACTGCGTGGAGGCTTCCAGGGGATCGTGGTTGTGGCCGCTCAGAGAGCTTTGAACCCGAGAGCAGCTCCGCAGGTGGTGGGGGGTGGGGCGGGGGGCTCAGTGGCCCCTCAGAGACTCGGAAAGTAAACATGAGATAGTCCCAGATCCTCTCCTCACCAGACACCAAGCAGACACCGCTTTATTACAGTTCCCCTCTGGAACGTACAGCTCCATAGATCAGGGAAAGGCAAAAACAATGGTTTGTATTTCAAATGGATCATTTTCTCACGAGAGGGGAAAAAACATCCCTGAAGTTCGAATACCACAGGCCATTGGTGCGCTCTGCCCCTTAGAGAGAATATGCTGTTTAATTCATTTTCCTTCAATGCTCAAAGTAGAGGCTAGAAAGCCTTATTTAATAAAACAATTACAAGTGAAAAATACTTTTGAACAGGAAACCAATAGACTGGAATGGAAGAACACGAAGCTGGAGAGAGAGCAGAACTCTGGAGGCAATGAACAACGAGGAGAAGGCAGCAGAGAGACTCGGCGAGCGGGAGGGACGTGCAGCCGAGGGGCCTGGGCTGGCCTGGGCTGGGCCCCTGCTGGGTCACTGCTCTCCATGGTTACTGCTGACCGGCAGCTGCCTTGCTCCTTACGGGTCTAAGGTCTCCATTCTCCGACTCTGAACACAGCAGTGACGACTAGGCAGTGACTGTGTGAGCTGGGTGAAAAGCCAGGGGCCGGAGTCCCCTCCCTGTGATGACACACATGGTCGGAACTGCGGGTCCCCAGACAGTGAGCCTGCCACCTCCATGTCAGGAAGCGTTCGTTTTCGTTGACTTCTTCGTAAGCATGTTTCTTGTCTCCCTGATTTCCCTCAGTGTCCACGCTAGAGTCCCGGGGCCGACGGGAGCAGAAGATGAGAGTTCTGACGTGCTCATGACCACACATCAGAACAGCTGGCAAGCCAGTAACAACGGATGAAACAACTGTAAATGACTCGGCCGTTAAACTGTCAAGACAGCTGATCTCCTGATTTTGTCTGTGCTGTTCAAGAAATAGAATGGTTTTCTAAACGGAGACCCTGGGCCACCAGAAAGCTGAACAAGGGGGTCCTTGAGCAAATGAAGCCTGGAACATCGCTGGAGGCAAAAATGACAAAAAACAACAACAAACAAACAGAAGCTGTCCTCCTTGGGCCACCTCATGAGAAGGCAGGTTCTTTGGGAAAGACAGTGCTGCTGGGGACAGTAGCAGGCAGCAGGAAAAGAGGAAGACCAAACACGAGATGGATTGGTCTCCATGAAAGAAGCACACTGCTGGGGGGAATGCAGACTGGAGCAGCCACTATGGAAAACACTATGGAGTTTCTTCAAAAAATTAAAAATGGAACTGCCATTTGACCCAGTGATCCCACTTCTAGGAATGTATCCTCAGAAGCCTGAAACACCAATCAGAAAGAATATATGTACCCCTTTGTTCATAGCAGCACTATTTACAATCGCTAAGATCTGGAAACAGCCCAAGTGCCCATCAGTAGATGAGTGGATAAAAAAGCTGTGGTACATGTACACAATGGAATACTATGCAGCTGAAACAAAGAGAGATCTCTTATCCTTTGAGACGACATGGAGGGACCTGGAGAATATTATGCTAAGTGAAATAAGCCAGTCAGAGAAAGACAAATATCACATGATCTCATTTATTTGTGGAATATAATGAACAAAATAAGCTGATGAACAAAATAGATCCAGAGTCTGGCCAGTATGGCTCAGTGGCTGAGCACTGACCCATGCACCAAGAGGTCGCTGGTTTGATTCCCGATCAGGACAAATGCCCGAGTTGTGGGCCTGATTCTCAGTGGGGGGCGTGCAGGAGGAGGTCAATCGATGTTCTCTCTCATCAATATTTCATTCTCTCTCTCCCTCTCCCTTCCTCTCTCTAAAATCAATAAAGAAAAAAAAATAAACAAATAAAACAGACCCGGAGACATGGAAGTAGGGAACAAACTGACAAACCTCAGAGGGAAAGGGGTGGAAAGAGATAAACCAAAGAACTTATATGCGTGTATGGGTAACCAATGAACACAGACAATAGTGCGGTGAGGGCAGGGGGTGGGAGGGTGGGGAGGAGGATGTCAGTGGGGAAATAAAGGAGGGACATCTGCAATACTTTCAACAATAAGGATAACAAAAAGCAAAAGAAGCCATGGACATGAGTCTCCAGGAGCTGAGTAGGGCTGTTGAGGACAGGACACTGGACGCCACCCATTCATAGGGTCACCAGGAGTCAGGGCCAATTCAACAGCATGTTACTCACATTCAAGAACCAAACGGTAGCAGGAGTTTATTCACTTCTTTCTTTCTTCTTTCGTGGATATAAGACGCCAGGAAATTTATTGTCAGCTCTCACACTGGACCAGGATGTCACTGGGTAACGTAAATAAAAGGTAATTAGATATTCCAACCCAGACTGGAAGCTGATTCCGTAACCAACCCAGACGATGTACACTTACCTCTGGATACCACCAGGAGAAATTTTGCTGAAGGACTCCTGATCTGTGTACAGAAACAACATTACTGTGGTCAAATCCCTTTGTGGGGCCTCAGGAAGGGCCCAGGCCATGCTGTTGTGACCAGTGGCACTGGCCCCGGACAGAGGGCGGCTGGCTCTGCTGGCAGCTCCCCCAGTCACTTCAGGGTGTCATTGAACGCTTCCGTGCCTTGGTTTCCTCACCTGTAAGAAGAGAGAACCGTAGCTCTACTTCTCACGTTGTCGCTGCAAAAGAGATCATGTCTACAGAGCACTTAGCTCTGGAAGTGTTTGCTCTAATAATTATTAATATCATTACTTCTTTGGCCCAAGTCTTTTCCCAGGAGGAGAGACCCAGCCCCTCGGTCGGCAGCAGGAGTGTCTCGGGGTGACTGTGTTTCAGTTTAGAGGCTGGTTTCAGGGCAGCCTTTGCGCCCAGTGAGTGACAGTCTGTTTTCCGGCCTCCGCTTTGCTAATCGGCCGTGCTCGTGCACAGAGCTACCACGTGCGCTTACGTGGAGGAACCACGTGAAAAGAATTCAAGTGGAATAAACAGGACTAAAACTGGAGCAAACACAAGTGACGATTGGCGGCTCGGGTGCCATTTCGGGATTCCGCAGTGCCCCGTCCCCGAGTGTGGTATGAGACTGTTCATATGCCTACGATGATTCGGCATATCCAACTCTGTTCTAAAACGACAGTGTCCAGGGGCCACGAACCCACTGCTGCAGGGCCACTGTCTATGAACAGGCTAAGTCATGCTCAACCATACAGGTATTATAATTTTTCAAAAAGCATGTAGCTAGTCTCGTGAGGAACTGAACGCAAATCCATCTAAAGGCTCTCGTGAATGCCTAGTTACCATTGGCATTAGAATCCCTTCAGTAAGAAGATTACATCGACTTCTACCATTTACTATTATGGAAGGTGAGACTTTTTTCCCTAATTAACAGGAGTTCATGCCATAAAACATGAGATTCTCAGACACAATAACAGAAACTTAAAATCTCTGTACTGCCAAAGATGCCATAGAGAAAGTAGTTTCAACATGTTTAACACGTTGTTCAGAGGCTAGGAGCCCTTACAAGTCCATTGGAAACAACCCAACAGATAGGCAAAGAATACGAACAACCCTGTTCGCAGAAACAGAAACACCCTGATATCAAAGATTTGAAAATATGCTAAACTTTACTGATCAAAGAAAGACAGACCAAAGACAAAAGACTTTTCTGCCTTCGAATTCTGGCAAATATTGAAAATGTTCATAATGTATTGACGAGGACGGAAGAGGAAAGACAACTCTCCGGCAGGAGCACGCACTGGCAGGACATGTCGGAAGGCCGTCTGGCTAGGAAGTGACGTGTGGGCTCGGGGTCTAAAAGGAGTATATGTCCCGTGTGCTTCGAGTAGAGACGCTCAGGATGCTCACGGCAGCACCGTTTGGAGGAGATAAGAAGTGGAAAGGGTCTAAATGTCTGTCAGGAGGACAGCTGCCAGCGGACTACCATCCCGCTGTTCAGATCGCGGCCCCGTGCGGGCACTGTGAACTGCTGTCCCCGACATACTGTGGAGTGAAAAGGGAAAGTTGTGGAATATGTATGGTAAGATTAAATTTTTATGTAAAAAAAAACAACACATTTTCTATGTCAATTATCTCTAGTATATCTTTTTCTATACATCTTTATCTCCATATATAATTCCATTTCCTTCAATCTCTGTAGCTACATATGTTCCTCTATGTTGTTCCATGTACATAGGAAAAGACTCTAGAATAACACGTGGTAAACTCTCAAGAGTATCCCCAGGGAGTGGACATTAGGGAAGAAAAGGTAGTAATTTTTATTTTTATTTTATACAATGATATGTTCCTTGAATTCCTTGTTTTTTGTTTTTTTTTGTTGTTTTGTTTTTGGTATGTGCCCCTAGCGGGAACCGAACCCGGGACTCTCTGGTCCGCAGGCTGAAGCTCCAACCGCTGAGCCAAACCGGCCGGGGCTTGAATTCCTTGTTTTATGACACGTGTATAACTTTTATAAATCTAAAAATGAAAAGTCATGATTTCCCAAAAATGATTCTCATTCCCGGAAAGAGAAGTGAGTGTCCAGAATGAGGGGCTCATTCAGCCAGCAGACTCTTCTCTGTGCGCTGCAGCCCTGGGAGAGCACTGGGAGGGTCCCTGTGAACAAGGCACTCAGCAGACACCTCCGGAAGCGGGCACAGCGCAGGCCAGGGCTGCCCTTATTCTTATGACCAACGGTTGGGGGCTGCGGGGCCAAGACTGAAGATGTTTGCAGCCCCCCATCACCCAGGGGCAGGCCTTGCATCCAGAGAGAACAGGATGTCTTTGATGGTCGATATTGGACAGGAGGCTGGGGGTGGGGGGCTGGTGGAACTGGTCCTGTCTCCTGGCGTGGGGTCAGGTGGAACCTGGTTGAATCTATGGATCTTCCCATTCTTTTCCTCTGTCCTCTGTGCCTGCTGGTGATGGAATGAAGGACATCGAATCTCTAGCCTCGCTGATGAGTGTCACAGTTGCCTAGAGACAAGCCACCTGTGTGAATACCGTGGGTATGCAGGAATGGTACATGTTACAATAACGTACAGCACTCCGGGCAGTTTGCCCTGCAGAGTACCTATTTCTACCCCAGAGGGCCAAGGGGAGTGAAAGCAGAAACGGAGTGTGTGACACACAGAGGTCCCCAGGAAGAGCCGTGAGGACAGGGCACAAGTAGCACCCAGCACAGTTTCAGACCTGGCCCGGCTCTGCCAGGCTCTGCCCATGTGAAACCCCGAAGTGGCAGCGTTGGTGCTCGGATGCCAGCTCCTCTTCCCTGTTCTCCCTGGCTCCAGGCCGCCCCGTTCCCCGCTGTGCCTGCCCTGAGCCCCTGGTCTATAGCACAGTCCATTAGAGAAAGTTCTGAAAATATGTCTGTGAATCCCCTTGGGTAGGGGACTGAAGTTTCCTGCTCTCATGGATGACCTGGGTTCTGACCCGGGAAAGGATGCCGGTGGCAGACCCACCACTCGCTCCAGCTGCCCAGGTCACACCCAACGGAGTGCGAGCAGTGTGTGGCCGCGTGCGGTGGGTTCCGGCCAGATGCGCCCTGCGCCCCGAGCACCGAGTCTGGCCGCCCGCTCTGCACAGAGGTGTGTGCGTGCGCGCTGGAGAAGCAGGGGGCACAGGGGGCGCAGGGGGCGCAGGGGGCGGAAACCTCTGAGCTCAGATGGCTGGTGCATGAAAACAGGAAAGATACTTTGCTTCTCATTCTCTCTTCCTTCCCCCATCACCCCCTTTTCTCTCCGTCCTGAAGAAGGAATCCTTTATCCCAGTCTTGCTCTTTACCTAGATGCAGCCGGTCGATGCTCAGGTGTAAGGGTGACTACTTCAGTGGCTTCTGCTCTCCTGGACATACTTTTCTGACAACCGTGCATAGAGGGGCACAGCAATGACTACAGAGCTTCTGGGAGAAATGGGACTGGGACTCCTCACTCAGAACCACAAAACAACAACAACATAGGAACCTAGTAAAAAAGACATCTGCTTTACATGTTAAATGATTAAGCAATGCATAGATACTGCAATAAATATGGCCCTTTATGTAGAACAGACCTGAAGTTGGCTCAGGAAGCCGGGTGTTGGAAGTGTTGCAGCTTGCGAGCTGGGAAATGGCACATGAGAGTCCTCGGGGGGAAGACCGTGGGACCAGACGTGGACTGCTGTGGCTCAGCGCACACGGGCCGCGGGGGGAGCCGGTGGGTGTTTGAGGCCTGTGGGTGTTCTGTGCACCCTCCACAGCTGGGTCAGCGGATGCGGGTTGTGCATTTACCTCGAGTTTCTTGCAAGAGAAACTGTGCAGAAACAAACACAAAATTATTCTGTTTTTGGTTAATCCTCACCCAAGGATATTTTTTCATTTATCTTTAGATAGAGTGGGAGGGAGGAGAGGGAGAGAGAGAGAGGGAAGCATTGATGTGAGACAGACACATCAATTGATTGTCTCCTGCAGGACCCCAACCAGAACCCCGACCAGGATCCCAACCAGGGCTGGGGATCGAAGCGCAACCGAGGTACGTGCCCTTGACCAGAAATGAACCCTCAGCTCTTTGGTCGCTCTAACCGCTGAGCCAAACCGGCCAGGGCCACACAATTATTCTTGTACCCAAACTGTTCCCTGGTTACGAATCATGTTGAAATAAACTTTCATCAACACAAGCGTTATGGCAGAACTGACTGAATCTAGATAACAAAAATGATTATGATTTAAAGAGTAAAAAGCTAGGAAGACCCCAACGAAATGATGCTGTGAAGGTAGCAATAAGGTTACTATTACTAAGCAGAGAATCTGTGGCTCAGATAAATCCCAGCCCCCTTAGTCCCACCCTAAGTTCCATCTCAACACAGTGATACATTCAAATGAAAGGCAGTCTGGGCCCCATAGCTGTGAGCCCGTCCTGAGCGAAGGCTTCTGAGCTCCAGGGAGAAGTTGTTACACCACCACCAGGCTTCTGGAAAGTCTGCGTCCTACACTGTAATCCCTCATATCCCACCCCATGGGGCAACTGCACTGATCTGCCCTCCCTCCCTTCTCAGGTTCCTTGTCTCCTCTAGCACCCCACCCCCACCCCGAGCCCAGCAAACAGGATCCAGCCTGATTGGTTCTCTCCTGACCGCCCTGCCCCTCTTTCCCACAAGTAAAAGTGCCATACCTAGGGGCAGTCACACAATCAGTGGTTTCAGAAACTCCCTGTGCTCTTGCAGTTCTGGAGGCCAGAATCCGGGGGGGGGGGGCTTCGTGGGCCCACGTGGGGGTGGCGCTGTGCTCCCTGCCTGCCCGCCGCTCCCCTCTGCCCTCTGCCGTCCGCACACCTCCTGGGACGCCCACCTTCCTGCGTTCCTCTTCTGATAACACGGGGCCACCAGGACGACCCAGGGTGCACTCCCATCTCAAGATACGAAATTTAATCACATCTGCAAGGTCCCTTTTGTGACCTGGGAAGGTAACATAGTCAGAGGTTCCAGGAATTGGGAAGTGGACGTCTTTGCAGTGCCATTATTCAGGCCACCAGTGACGGTGTTCAAAGTCCTCAACAACTGAGGCCACGTAAGGCGGTGGGTCTGCTTCTCCAGAAGGTCTCATGTCACACTGCTCAGGCAGGACTGGGGTGTCTCAGTGGCTCTGGGGCACTCCAGAGGGGGCTCCCTAGGCAGTGTGAGAGTTTCCACCTTTTGTTTGTTTGTTTGTTAATCCTCAGCAGAGGATATTTTTCCATTGATTTTTAGATAGAATGGAAGGGAGAGAGGGAAAGAGAACAGAGAAACGTCGATGTGAGGGAGGCCTTGCTTGGTTGCCTCCCGCACAACCCCCACCTACGCCAGGGATCGAACCTACAACCCAGGTAGGTGCCCTTGACCAGGAATTGAGTCCTGGACCCTCCAGTCCTCGGGCTGACGCTCTCAGTGCCGGGCGCATTTCCACCTTCACAAGCAGCACAGACACACCCGTGGGTTCCACCTGAGCCGACCTGCCCTGGCCTGTCTTGGCTCCTGCAAATTCTCCTCCAGCCCGCGCTCCCGGTCGGCGGGCTGCACTTTAGTCTTTCTACCCGGAATGTCTCCTGAAGCCTCACCACACCCTGAAGATTAGTTCTACACTTATCTTCCTTCTGCAGGAACATACCCAGGGTCATGTTTGCTATTGACTGCCAGGGCCTGGGCTTGAACTCTAGCACTGTGATTCAGAAGCGGGGCTCCTAACCACTGTGGTTAGGTCTTCAAGGAGACTCACATTTCTTTGGGCAGATAAGGGGAGAAAGTGCAGAGACAGTGAAGGCAGCATGGAGGTGCCCAGCGCTAAGCCTGGTCCCTGCGCATCTCAGAGGTTGACGCAGAACCTCCCCCTAGGATGTAACGGTTACCGGAGGACTTCTCGTTCACAAGGCATGAGGCCTGATCTACTCTGCAGGACCAATCCCGGACACTCCTGAATAGAAAGCCTGTGATAAAGAGATCACAGTCTCCCTTCAAAGCAAATCCAGTCTAACCCCCAGTTGATCTTGGCTATATCACATTCTAGAACAAAGTAGGCTGTGAGCATGTAGTGAGACAGAGGAATACATCAAGTCTGGAGTCAACAGTTTTGCTCGTAAGACCTCACTGATGGTGGCACAGAACGACTTCTGGAACATTCTCCGCAAACGGGACGAGCAGCTGGGGCCGAAGCAGCAGTGAGAGGGGCCAGATCAAACCACTCCTGGACTGCGAGTCTTCTGCTCCCCTCCAGCTGGTCGTAGTTAGAAGTGTGCTGTTCACACCAGAGGAAATAATATCCAACAGAAAAAAGCAACACCACACAAGGAGAAAAAGGAATCAACTGTGGGCATTTTTAATTTCACTGTTTGAAGGAACAAATTCACTCATTGAATTGAAGCATTATATGGAACAGATGAACTTGAGAGGGAGGTTTTTTTGTTTTGCCAAATAAAATTAGAGTGACATCCTGATTGCATTTCTGTACAGTCCCTAGAGTCCTTTATTCTGCATATAAATCAGATTAGTAAGTAAAATGTTAGATGCCAAGACGAATGCCAGTTGAAGATGCTCTGCGGAAGAGATGGAAGCACATTCTACTTAAAACCCTTTAATCTGATTAAGAACCTAAAATATTCTTGCAGATTTGGAAAATACCCCTGATATTTAAAATTTCCTAAAAGGTAGTTCTCCTCCCACCTTTATGATGGAATACTGGGTGATTTCAGTCAAAAAAGCCTAACTGTTACCAAAAGAAAAAGCCCTGCGAGGAAGCACACGCGGCACCTTAGTCATCAGGGAAGCGCTCTATGACTGTCAGCGGGAACAGGTGAGAGGCCAGGGGAGGCAGGAAAGATCAAAGTGTTTGTGTTTACCCCTTTGAAGTCGAGTGGCACCTGCTGTGTACCATGCACACTGTGCTGCACGCTGGAATTCACCCGTGCCTCTCTTTTCCTGTCTGAGACGCGGATGGAGCGCGTTCGTGGAGTCCGGCCATCCCTGCCCCCACGTGTTAGCACACGCACACGTACACCTAGCCAGTGGAAAAGAAAAAGAGTTACTCACACTCGTGCACTTGACAAAGATTTCCAGGCTGCGATGGGAGGGCGTTAGCTCTCCCTGAAGGATGAATAAATACGTAGCTCCCCTGACAACCTGTTCACAGTCACACCGAGGTGAGAACCGAGACCCAGGTCTTGCTCTCCTGGTGCTGCTGAGACCCGGCCTGGCAACATGCAGAGGATAGTCATCTGCCTGCTGGTCATCTTCTCGGGAACCCTGGCCCGAAAATCAAGCTTCTCCGAGCGGGATCGTCTCTTGCTTCGATTGCGCCAACTTATCGATCTTGTCGAGGAGCTGAACAATTATGTGAATGACCTGGTAAGGCTGTGCTTGTCACAGCGAAACTTAAGTGACATTCTTCAGTTAATGTAAAGGAAGACTTGTGACTTATCAAAACAACTCAGAACTGATTTTCTTTTGCTCTAGGACCCGGAATTTCTGCCAGCTCCAGAAAATGTAAAGGTAAGACCAGTTGAATTTATCTGTGAAGATATGTTTGATAGACGTTTTTGAATCCAACTAAGAAAGGTACTAACATATTGTTTAGGAATATACTTGATTTCAATGAATTTGGAGGCTTAATAATTGATAAAACAGTTCTTTCTATTTTGGTCAAATATTCGAATATTAATTTACCAGTGAGCCAACCAATAAAATGCTACATACCTTATAAAATTTATTTTCATCTCCAAATATCTCTAAGAGTACATCTAAGCAGTACTGATGAGACAGAATAACAAAACTAGAAAATAAATCTACACTGTGGTCACTTTCTGAACAATGACCCACTAGTTACATTTGAAAAGCCCTGTGCATGAGGCCTTGTGCTCTTCTAAACCTAAGAAACAGAGACACACCATGAACAGCAGAACTCACCCTTTAACAACTAGAAAGAAAGAAAGAGAGGAAGGCAGGAAGGGAGAGAGGAAGGCAGGAAAGGAGAGAGGAAGGCAGGGAGGGGGAGAGGAAGGGAGCAAGGAAAGGAAGAAAAAGGGAAAAGAAAGAACAGAACACATGAACCGCGTGGAGAGAGGAAGGAAGGCCACCTGTAGAACAGCATTCCCGGGTACCTGGCCTCCGCGGGTCTCTCCAGCGGCCTTTGGTGGCTGAGGTCTTTTGAAAGGACGGTTCCCAGCAACTCATCCCATTCTCTAAAGCCATTTAAATCCAGTCAGTCCTGGGAAGAAGAAGCCTAGCATTCAAGGGGCTGTGTCCTCACTAACCTAGTCTCAGGTTTGATACTCTGAGAATATAAACGCAGTCGGGGAAATGTTGTCCTTGTCACAGGCCTCTAACTGCATCAATTACAATAACTATCAAAGTGCTACCAGTAATTAGGACACTGCAGAGGGCGAGACTTAGGGAGACACGCAGCAAAGCAAACACTTATGGTAAATGACGATGTGTAAAAGTTTAGAAAGTGAATGAGTCACAACTATTGCTTTTCTCTAAAATTCACTCTCTGGCTCTGAACATAACCACTCTCATTCATTGCTGTTGTCCTAGCAAGCAGCGTCTGAAAGGAAAGCAGCACATTCAGTTTATTGGAAACACTTTTCCAATAAGTAAGAATATGTCTTAATGTCCTAACCATCAAAACGGAACATTTTTAGCATCTCATGTTCTCTCTAGAGTTTTTGAGTCTCAGTCTATAACTTGCAAAATAAGAAGCAAGAAAGATATCCTACTTTCTAGCTTGAGTTGACCTAGTGGGTACTTTCTTTATAAGCTTTGCTAAAGAGAGGTGTTTTTATCTTACATCATAATGCGAGGACTTTACTCAGTGAAACTGTATCCATCAGTGCAAGGATTTTGCTGGGTGATACTGTCTCTAGCTGGTGAGCACTTCTGGCTCTGACACCAGTGAGTAATGGTATAACGGAGAGCGTTCAGCTTCGCTGCCAGGCAGACTCAGGAAGGAGAAAAGAGTTCAAGGTCACCGTAGTGTTATAGCAAGTTTTTCAGAGCCAGCATCAAAGCAGGGTCTATAAGAGACTTTTTAAAAAGACTCAAAAGTTTAATGAAAATAACTGCATCTACATTTTGCAAGTTAATGTTGCTATACACTCATTATCTAAGATCACTCACTGCTCTCGCCAGGCATCTTCCTTTCTCTTTCTAATCATAACCAGTGGTCCTGATACAGGGGCTGATTTTGCCACCCCCCCCCCCAAGAACTTCTGTCAATGTTTGCAGAATTTGGCTTCCACAGTTTGTCTATGTGTGGGGGTGTGGGTGTGGGTGTGGGTGGCATCCAGTAGGCGGAGGCCAGGGATGCTACTAAACGTTCTGGAATGCATAGCCCTGGCAACAGCAGTTATCCAGCCAAAGTACCAGCAGTGCCGCTGTTGTGAAACCCTGATTTCACCCTAGCTTGGGTGTGGGACAAAGGTTATTTTGTACAGTGAGCTGTCAGAAGGCAAGTGTTTTCAAATATTCAAAGGTAAAATGACAAAGCCGTGTGCACTCCTGGCAGAAGCAGCCCTGGCTGGGCTGCTCTGGGCTGAGGACAGGAGGGATGTGACTCCGGCTTTGGACTCACTGCTCCCTCTGTCCTGCAAAATGCATGTAGGGCACCTGAGTTCCTGTGTTCTCCTGTGTTAAGGACAAGGGGAACCAAGCCTAGCTACACCAACGCAAGCACAGGAAAGCATGCGTCTGCTCCCGGGGGTGTGCCACATGGGCACTTGGGGTCATCCGGGAAATGCCTCGAGCGTAGGGCTCCTGTGGCTACCTGGATAAGGTTCCTCTCCCCATGCCCCTTCTCAGCACACCCTTACTGCAGCGAGCACAGTCTTACTGCAGGGAGCACACCTTTACTGCAGGGGGCACACCTTTACTGCAGGGGGCACAGCCTTACTGCAGGGAGCACACCCTTACTGCAGGGAACGAACCCCTACTGCAGGGAGCGAACCCTTGCTGCAGGGAGCGAACTCTTACTGCAGGGAGCACAGTCTTACTGCAGGGAGCACACCCTTGCTGCAGGGAGCACACCCTTACTGCAGGGAGCACAGTCTTACTGCAGGGAGCACACCCTTACTGCAGGGAGCACAGTCTTACTGCAGGGAGCACACCCTTACTGCAGGGAGCACACTCTTGCTTCAGGGAGCACAGTCTTACTTCAGGGAGCGAACCCTTACTGCAGGGAGCACAGTCTTGCTTCAGGGAGCACAGTCTTACTGCAGGGAGCACACCCTTGCTGCAGGGAGCGAACCCTTACTGCAGGGAGCGAACCCCTACTGCAGGGAGCAAACCCCTACTGCAGGGAGCGAACCCCTACTGCAGGGAGCAAACCCTTACTGCAGGGAGTGAACCCCTACTGCAGGGAGCGAACCCCTACTGCAGGGAGCGAACCCTTACTGCAGGGAGCGAACCCTTACTGCAGGGAGCACACCCTTGCTGCAGGGAGCGAACCCCTACTGCGGGGAGCGGCAGCTCCTCCACCTCTTTTCCTCCAAGGCCGTCTTTGAAGTGCATCTGGGGTCACATCCAGCAGTTCCTTGTCCTGGCCGCACATCTCCAGGGACAGCTCAGTTGCCCGCAGAAAGCACAAAGCCAAACCCCGTAGTCTACAGACACAGGGAGGGCAGGAGAGGGAGCCCGGCCCCACCGGCATGAGCCGCGGGGTCCAGTCGTCACAGCGTCACCCCTGGTCCTGACCACCTGCCACGCGGGCTCAAGGGGCTTGTTCGGAGGGGCCCCTCTGCTTCGGAACCCAGCCTTCTTCCAGCACACATGTAAATGTTAACTCAGCAGAATGGACCTCGGTGAGAAATGCTGGTTTCTCAGCTCAGCACAGATGAAGCAGTTAGCGTTTTCAGTTTCAGCTGGAAAATTTACCTCTTTAAATATGAATATTATTTTTTTTCCAGTAAGTTAAGCCGGTTGTGGTCAAAAAGAAGAGAAAAGAAAAGACTTCAACAAACAAGAGCATGTGGTTTTCAAGGAAAAAAAAAAAGTGCTATAATTAACATTTATAAATAGTTTCTATTAAATAAGCATTTTGGCAAACATGGGAAGGACATACCTTGCCCTCGCGAGAGGCAGTCCGCCCGAGAGAAGGCAGCCAGATGGGCCGGCTCTCGGCTTGTGGTTCTGTATGCAAAGCGAGTCCCGCGGGGCTGTGTCTTGACGTGCATGTTATTAATCAACGCATCCACATTGGGTGAGCACAGGGCTGGAAAATGCAAAGCAGGCCAGGTGCTGTTTTCAGCGGACCATCCGTGAGGCTCAGGTGGTGCTGTCGGAACCCAGAGGCTGAGGTTTCTGGGTGCAAGGCAAGGGCTCCCACCTGGCAAGGGAGAGGGACACAGGGCCGCCTTGGGGCGGGACAGCATCGCGCACACACACTGGCGGCAAGGGAAAAGAAACATGGATACAAGTGTTTAGGGCAGCATTAAAATGTTTTCGACAGGTCAGTATAAACGTTGTTCTTCCAACAGATTTCATTTTGAGTGCAGTTTCTAAGATTTTTGACTTATTCACTAGTCACTAGTTGTTTGACTAAAGCAAGAGACACGGTTCGACCCTCATTCTGTCCACGTCTGTATTCTCTGAGACTGTAACTCACTTATTCTCTTACTGCCGCGGGAACCCTCTTCCTCCCCTTGGCCGGGCAAGTCACATCCCGTCCCTCGGCTGCTTGATGCAGGCAGAATGCTCCCGGCCCGACCGGGGAGTGCGAACAGCACTGTGGAAAAGCCACACGCGGTCCCTGGCCAGGGCACTGACTCCTAGCCGAGAAAATGCCACCAGAGGTAGGCACCCACTTCCTTTCCTCAAAGGAGGAGCTTTAACTCATGTGCTTCACTTGCGGACTCCGCTTCACGAGGCAGCACGCGGGTGCTGGGCAGCGTCCACGCTGGTGTTAGGCGCTCCTGTGTGCATCGTGGAGCGAAGCCCGAAACAAATGAAAAGATTCTTAATCAGACCACAGCACAACCACACGGGGCTGCCACCGGGCGGTGGGGCTTTCGGAACCTCACGCTTTAGGGAATTCTCCCATGAAACAAGCTCCGGCCCACCCCAGCCCTCAGGCGTGGGCCTGGACTGTGGGGAGCCAGCTCCTCCGAGGGCTCCTCAATTCAGCCACTGGGACCCCACAGTGTCCCCGTGTCTGCTGAACTGCCCGTGACCCGGGACACTGCCCTACGAGTACAGAGGACGGGGAAGGACATGCGGACCTTCTGAACAGCTTTCGTCGCCCCATTCCTCTTTCAGAGACACTGCGAGCAGGCGGCCTTCTCGTGTTTCCAGGCGGTCCCGCTGAAGCCGGCGGCCGCAGGACACAGGCAGGAGCGACTCGGCTGGCTGAGCAAGCAGCTGACCAGGAAGCTGCCCGTCGCCAAGGCAGGGGGAAGACAGAGGGCAAGCCTGGTAAGAGTCCTTTGTCGCCCATTTTATCTGTACCGACCGAGCACACGAGCGCACGCGCCCACGCCCACGCACGCGCCCACGCCCTCCGTAGCCACAGCCTCGGTGCTTTTCTGCGAGTTGCACTTTACATGCGGCGTCGTTTTGAGACGGGAAGTCACCCCTCCTCAGTCCACAGGCTGGACAGCGCCCAGAAACCCCGCTGGAACTCACTCCCAGTCCCCGGAATGAGCTAGTGCAGCGTCCCATTGAGGGGGTCGCTGGGCAAAGAATCCGATTGTGACTTAGGAGTTAAACAATACTTTCCTCTCACCAGACGGTCACCTAGAACTTGTGTCCTAATGACCAGGCGCTAGATCCTAGCTTTCCTACAAGAAAAAAGCCCACCAGACCAGGACACATCTCAAACGTGGCCTGTGCAGTCGCAGAGTCCGAGCTCATTTCGACAGGTGGGCCCTGCTGTTTGGCTGCAGATGTCCAGCAGTCCCTAGTTTCGGGGACCCTGACACCCCCTGTCCCTCTTCATCTGCCACCTCGTGAGCAATGCTGGTCCTCCCATGAGTGATTTAAGCGTTAAGCAAAACCAGTGGGCAAACACCTGAGATAAATTACTCCCCAGTGTTGTTTTTTTATTATTATCAGTTCTCTCTCCGCCCAGGAATGTCACAGGTGATTCAAATGAAATCCTAGCAACTTTGTGAACATGTAACTTTGGTTGCTTGGCCAGGTGGAAATGTGAAAAGCATTCCCCTCAAACCTTCCTCAGATAGAAATGCGCTGAGCACGTCCTTGAAACCCAGCATTGAAATGGTAGTGCTGGCTGTGTTTAGAAGTACCCGGTTAGGCACCTTCGTTTGAGAGGTGGGGAAGGGGCGACAAAAGGACACCTATGGGACTTGTCCCCACAAACAGTAAGAGCCAGACGAGCACCAGAACTTCTCTGTCCTCCCTGTCAGTCCGAAGCTCTCCCCACAACACCAGGCTGGTGACGGACACTGAATACCAAGCGGTGGTCTGGAGTGTGGGCTGCCAACAGGAATAAGGGTAAAGTTCACAAAACAAGACATTTTCCCAACAAGGTATATAAGCGTGCAATACACAGATGAAAAATTCTTCACTCTGCCTGGAATCAAATAAATGGGAGTTAAAACAAGGAAATCCTGTTTTTTTCCAATAAAAGATGTTAATGCCCCACAGTGGTAAGAATGCTCTATGTGAATAGACGTAACACTGTTTACCTTGTACATCAAAAGCCTTAAATTTTTTTTATCCCTTTAATTTAGTCATTCTACTTCTATAAATTAATCAAATAAACCAAGATGTAAGTGGAAAACTATTCAGAGATGTTCTTTGAAGCACTGTATAAAATAGTGAAGTGTTACAGGCAATCTATGTGTCCCCAAATGGTTCTAGTTCAATCCTGTGTTGGAATACAAGGCTACCGTTGTGTATCCTATTTTTGAAGAATATTTAACACAGAGGAAATGCTCGTGATATCTTACGTGTAAAAAGAAAAAAAAGCAAATTACCAGTTGGTGTAAATAACATAAATGCGGAGAGAAAAAATCACCAGGAGGGTATATATCGAAACATGGCTTCGGTTATCTCCGGTGATGGACTTAAAGAGATTTTTCCCATTATTATTTTCCGAACAATTGTATGTGTTTCTCTGTGTTGTTGTTGTTTTTCCAGTGAACATGATTTATGTCTCTTATTGTAAAACAATGAATTTTAAAGGGATGTTTTATTCACTAGGAAAAAGTTTTAAAGAAGAACGTTACTTTTTTCATTGATTTCTAGACGTGCCCTTCATGTGATTCTTACGAGAAAAAACCACCCAAAGAATTCCTAGAAAGACTGAAATCACTCATCCAAAAGGTACCACTTCAGTCCTGTTAGATGTCCTACCACGTTTTGGTGCCGACCGCATCCGTGCGGGGTCACTCACGTTTGCTGTCTCCACAGATGATCCATCAACACCTCTCCCAGGGCAGGTGAAGCAGGTGGGCTCCGGAGGACTCGCCACAGCTGGACACTATGCGACGTACTGTGACCCGCAGGAACACTGACTTCCGGGGATTCCCAGAGGAGCAGCTCAGGATATTAGTGATGGGGGAAACTCCGATGGGTGTTCCAAGTCCAGATCATTCCCCCACGATGCTATGCGATACTTCAGTTTAATCTGTGTGGTCGGTATTTGTCCAACTTGAACTGTCTGCTCCTTAGAATCTGATTTCCTGTGTTATGGATTTCTATGACTTCTAAAATGTTTATTTAACTGCCCAACGACCACATTTCTTGGTTGGGGAGAAGCTTAAAAATTTTAACTGAAAATCCAGTTTGGGAATTTATTGATCTTGTATTGACTTTGCTCTTGATTACCACAAGAATGAGGTCTCTGATAATCATAAGTCAAAAGTGACGCGCCTTGATTCAAGCTGAAAAATGCAGAAGTGTAGGGTCGGAAGGGAAAGCTGGAGTCTTCGGTCACTTAATGAAATGAAAACGGAATGTTTAGAAATGTCTAGCTGAAGAGTTTACTTTTTAATCTCAGAATGTCTAACATATAAATATATAATTTATTTATGTACCAGAGGGGTCTCTTTACCGGATGGCTACACAAAAAGTCTTACTTCCTAATTGAGAGGTATCATCTATTTAAATACTATAGATATGAATGTATTTATGAAATAGACTCTTTTAGTCTTTTTTCTTTAAGTGGGTTTCATAGTACCTCCCCAAGTCCCTTTGTGAGCGAACACTCCGCGCTTGTGGAAATGGTGAGGCCCATCCTTCTGGAACTGGAGAGGTTTTTTAAAGTCCCGTGGCTAGCGCTCTTCTGAAATCGTTTTATGATTGCGTGGGAGTGAGCTAATCATTCCAAACGCCCGTTTCCTTCTTCCTTTTCTTTCTTCTTTGAAAAATGACAGACAGTTTGTGTGTGCACCAGGCAAAGTCAGGACACGAACACAGAGCCCGGGACTGCTGTCCACGCAGAAAGCAGGCGTGGGCAGAAGGCGCGGCCACCCGCTCGGTCGCTCCTCACCTCCAGCTGGGCGGCCAGGGACGCCAGGTGTCAGGACCTCCTGAACGGGAAATGCCCCTCGGCGTTATAAGCTATTTGAGGATCTCTTATTGTTAACGGCTGTGAGTGTACCAGAAGGTGATGTGTGGGAAATGCTTTCTGCTCTAAGAAGAAAAAATATCTGCTTAAAAGTGCTTTCAAAACAAGTACTTCTATAGTTCTAAAAGACACATCGGGAATCAATTATGTCATCCCTCTCCACGAAGTGTTCGTCCTGAGCCTTGCTCCGCCGTGTGAGGGCCGGTGGCTCGGACTCCTGCGGGCGGCCGTGTGCGGGTGGCGATGCGTCCCTGCGGGTGCCCATGCGTCCGAGCAGAGCCCGCCTCTGCAAGGGGTGAGGCCGGGCTGCGGGCACACTGCAAGGCGGGCCCAAAGTTGACTTGGGAAGACGGAGTCTTTATTTCTTGTTTCTGGCTTTCCAGTTGTTAACTTCTTTGACACTGTGATTTTTATATTTAAAATAACGTATTTATTTTGGTGTGTTTACTGTTAGTAAATATCTGTTCTAATCCATTTGACCAGAGACTCTACCTTCAAAGAAAAATGATGTAGTGGGGTGTTGGCTAACAGGCTTCAGTGACCGGAGTTCAAAGACGCGGGCAGGGTCCTGGCGGTGCCCCGAGGAGAGGCAATGCCCGGGAGTAAGTGGAGGAGGAACAGCTCCCCGCTCTGTGCCCAGGACATGCCAGCCCCCAGCCACGTGAGGCTGACCCACGGCATTACTGGCCACCTGCGACGGGGACTCAGGAGACTGCGCTCCTGCTGCCTGTGTCTCTTGATTCAGTTTTTGGGTTTCTATTTCCTATCTGTAGCATGAGGCTGTTGGACCTAATTTCTAAGGTCTATTCTGCCTCTTTTTTTTTTTTTTTTTTTTTAGAGCTTTATGTGTCCGTGAGTCGCTAACATTCTGGATAATCCTAGAGGAACATCTGACCAAACTTCTGAGTCAAACTTTCTACTGAATCTGATGTTCAGTTGATTAACATTATTTCAGTAGGATTTGTAGCAACACTCACTGTGAGAACAAGGAAAAGTTTCCAAAAAAGGGGGGAGGAGGGAGAGAGAGAGAAAGGAAGAAAGAGAAGCATTGCTATAGGTCCCGAGAGTTGAGGGAAAAGAGTAAATGAGTCTTGATGTCTACTCTTCTGGCTGAAAGTGTCTTCTTTGGACCCTTGCGTAGAACTATAGCATTATTATCTGTGTTATTGCTCTGTTGTATTGATATTTGCATCTGAGAATTTAGTTTTAATATGAACTATGTACTTTATAACTTAATGATTATTTATTATATATTTGGTTTGAAATGTTTTTGTTCATAGCTTCTTATTTAAATTTAAGACCTGATCATATTAAATACTACCCAGTCAGCACAACTGTGTTCTGTGATTCCCTGGAAACTCTTACTTCAACCATCTTAGCAGAAAATAAGAGTGATGACTAGTTTCGGGGAACTTGTTTTCACATGTTTGTGCGAAAGATGATCTCCTTGCCTGACATACTTCGCTGGACGGAACGCTCCACTTCCTGTCTCTGCCTCTGGGGTACCATGCCCTTTGCAGGTCCGGGTGGAATTGAACATATTCTTCCCAATGCCCATTGCTTTGTGCAAACCTCACTCCCAGCTTTTCTGCCCCCTTTTCTTTTCTTTTTTTAAAAAATATTTTTTTATTGATTTTTTTAGAGAGAGAGGAAGGGAGAGAGAGATATAGAAACCTTGATGTGGAGAGAAACATCGATTGGCTGCCTCCTGCATGCCCCCTACTGGGGATCAAGCCCGCAACCTGGGCATGTGCCCCAACCCAGAATGGAACCGGGACCTCTCAGTCCCTGGGACGATGCTCCATCCACTGGGCCACACTGGCTGGCATGTCCCCTTTTCTTATTGGTGACTGTCATCTGGTGAACACTTCTCCAGGTTCACTGAGGACATTCTTTCCCTTGAATCCAACTTTTGCCACCCACTGGGTGACCTCAGTGCCCACGACAAGGATTCCACCCACACTGTAGCTTCCCAGCACCTTAACTGCCTCCGTTCCACACGCCGGCATCTTTTACTCCTCCCTCGGCCCATTCCCATCCCCATCCCCGTGCACCAGACTCGACCACTCGGAACCACTGTCCTTCCGAAATCTTTACATATGTAACAGCATTGCCCGCCAGTCTCAGTTCTGACACTGCTCTGTTCTCTCGGTCCCGAGACCTCATCCAACAGCCAGCCCCCCAACCCCCCACATTCACTCAGTTCATTAGTTCTCCTTTGTCCCCATGGAGCTTAGGCCCCTGACCAAGCCCTTGAACTGCAGATGCAACCGTGTGCCCATCTCATTCTTGTCGAGAACGGGCCCACTCCCTGCCTGGCGCTCCCATCTGGGTGCCTCGTCCAGCTTCAGACACTGGCTCTGGCCCCTACCTTTGGGGACCCTGTCAGACTCCCCTATCTGGCTTCCTGGGGTCACTTTCCCACTTCATTGTCAGCTCTGAACATTCACCTGCTTCAAGATCTGCCCCCTCTACCCCAGGGCACAGGCGAGTTGGGCATGACCTCGCCGGCCTGGAGGAGAGAGCTTCGGCTGTTTTCAGTCCAGCCCCTTGAAAGAGGAGTCTGTCCATACCTGTGTCTACACTCCCTCACCCATCCACTTATCAAAGCACCATGGTCTGATCTCTGCCCATCTCACACCTACTACATTAAAACGGCCCTTTCTCTGGTCAACAATGACCCCCAAATGACCCAGCTCTCCAAAGTGTCCTCATCTCACTTGACCATCATGGCTTTTGCTACCTTTGATCACCCCTCTGTCCTCCCTGACTGTGGAGGCGACTCTTCCTCCTGATCCTGGTCTTCCCTCTCTGCCCGCACACCCACGGGCCGGTTAGCAGCTGCTTTTCTGGACCCTCCGCTAGGAAGTCAATGTCCCTGAGGCTCTGTCCTTGGCTCCCTGGCTCTTTCAATGTTTCAGCTTAATGTCTTCCCTATGATATTCCTCCTCCCCTTACAAAAACAGAAAAGTCAAAGCACTCATTATGAGTTTCTAAACACGTATTTTTCTGCCTTCATTCATAGTAAAACATTGTTTTCGAGAAAGCTTCTTTGCCCTGGCCGGTTTGGCTCAGCAGTTGGAGCGTCGGCCTGTGGACTAGAGTCCTGGGTTCGGTTCCCGCTAGGGGCACGTATCAAGAAAAAAAGCTTCATCACATGTCTCAAATCGTTTTCTTTCTCTCCCTTTCTTTATTCACTCGTGCTGAAGGAGAAGGTAAAGTGCCACGAAGAAATTATGGGAACACGAGCAGAGGAAGGCGAGAGGCTGGGTGGGGCACGCGTGGGGTGGACGAGAGAGCCGTTTGAAACAGGAGGGAAAGCTATGTCCAGTGGACTCGGTTTCAGAGGGTCCACGAGGATCCTACAGAAGGTTCGCAGCAGCCCTGTGATTACAGAACATTCCCAGAGAACTCTGCGGTACAGGGTGGAAATGGACTTCAGTTCAAATGGCCCTCATCCCTGGCATCTCGGGACCTTATACAACTATTCCTGGGCATTTGATTTCTGTAAACCCAGAATATCTGAGGGCCTGGGTAAGGGAGAGTGTGGAACTCTCCAGGGGATTCTGGGGCGCAGCAGGGCAGAGCACCACCGAGAGAACCAAGGCCACACTGACACGCATGACGAGGAGAGGGAGGTGATGTGTTCTGCGAGATTCTGAGAACATTCAGGTACTTTTTCTAAGTTATTTCCTTTATGCAATAATTTAATTCTCTCTCAGGCCCTATCAACAAAGATAGTGCCCCAGATATGTGCATACCCTTTATAACAAAAAGAGACTTCTGGAGATGTTTCAGGTACAATGAATTATTTGCTGAAAAAAGGAAAAATAGATTGTGGAATAATCATATAAAATAATTCAATACAGAAATAAACAAATGAACAGTAGCTACGTGGCTGAATCTCAGAAACATAACGTGGAACAAAAGAAGCGAGACACAAAAGCATACGTATTTTATGATCCCATTTATATAAAGTTCCCAAATAGGCAAAACCAATAAGAAGTACCATTGACCCTTGACCCACATGGGGATTAGGAGCGCCGACCTCCTTGCAGTAAAAAATTCACATATAACTTTTGACTCCCCCAAAACTTAACTATTAACACCATACTGTTTACTGGAAGACTTACCGATAATATAAAGTCGGTTAACACATTTTTGTATGTTATGTTGTATATATATTATTCTTATATAGTGTATTCCTTTTTTTTTTCCTTTATTGATTTTAGAGAGAGAGAAAGGGAGAGAGAGAGATAGAAACATCGATGAGAAAGAACATTGACTGGCCGCCTCCTGCATGCCCCCCACTGGGGATTGGGCCCACAACCTGGGCATGTGCCCTGACCAGGAATCGAACCAGCGACCTCTTGGTGCATGGCTCAATGCTCAAACACTGAGCCACACTGGCCAGGCTTATATATTATATTCTTACAATAAACGAGAGAAAAGAAAATGTTATTCAGAAAATCAAAAGGCAGTGGAAATACATTTGCAGTACTGTACGTATTTATTGAACAAAATCCATGCCTCGATGGACCTGTGAGGTTCGAACTCATGTTGCTCAGGGCCAGCTCACTAGCAGGTGCTGCTGTATCCTGGCCTGAGGACAGCGACTGAGAGGGAAATGAAGTGACCCTGTATTCCTCAACCTAGAATGAGGTATTTATTGAGCTTATGATTCATACCATTTTCTCTATGTATGTTATACTTTAATAAAAAGTTGGGAATAAATGAGAGAAAAGGTTTCAAATAAGTCACCTCTGTCAGGTGAGCTAGCTCAACCCAAATGCAAATATTGAAGGAAGCGGGGGGGGGGGGGGGTGAGGGGGCGCGACACTGAAGGGAAATCCCAGCAGTTGCCATAAAGGAAGATTCTAGGTTGTGGTACCTTAGTTAAAAATAACACCTTTACAACGATCTTTTTATTTATTTATTTATTTTTAATATTTTTTTTTTCCTTTATTGATTTTAGAGAGAGGAAAGGAGAGGGAGAGAGAGATAGAAACACCGATGAGAGAGAACATCGGTTGACCGCCTCCTGCATGCCCCCCACTGGGAATCGGGTCCACAACCTGGGCATGTGCCCTGACTGGGAATCGAACCCGCGACCTCTTGGTGCATGGGTCAATGCTCAACCACTGAGCCACACCGACCCGGCTACAACGATCTTTTTAAACTGGCTCTGACCATGTCATCATCTTTCTATTGGGCTGAGAGACGGTGGATTTGGAAAAGAAAAGTTTGTGTTGCTGGGTGTGTGTTTCCGATCATCTTGATTCGAGCAACTTCCCAAATCCAAAGGAAAAGGAAAAGAATGAGAGAGAGGGAGAGAGAACCAGAGTGTCTGCCCCTGGCTGGGTAGACTAGTGGAAATGTCATGTACAGTGTTTGCTCTGAAGTTATTACTGCATCAAAACCCGTGAAATGACCTGAGTTGTGACACGAGCCATGTACTCAGGTGGGTCACGGGGAGTCTACCACTGGCCTTAACCGTTAGCACCCCTTAAGTTCCCCACAGAAGCTTCCCACTGAGGCTGCCTTCAGGACACCTCTGAAAGGAGGGCACGTGCTGCCACCTACTGAAACAACGCGAACACACACTGACCCCTGATTCCAACAGCAGGACCTTGTCACCTACCCCTGGCCGAGAGCCAACGGGATCATCGCGCAGAGGTGTCCTCAGCTCTCACGCTCCTGGGCTTCGCCGGGACTCATTCCCACCACGGAGAGCATTTCTCACGGGAGTCCAGGACCAGGAAGAGCGTTTCTCCGTCACCCCCGGAGCTGAGCGTGGACATGAGCGGAGTCTGAAGCCTGCCCCGGGACCGCCGCCCATGGCCCACAGGCCTGCAGGGCCCTCTCCAGGCAGAGTGGGGTCCTCCTTAGAGGCCCTGGACCCAGGACTTGCTACCTTCAGCCTCCGGTTGGGATGAAGCCAGAAACAGAGCTGCCACCTCACGGGTGAAACGCTGCAGCGATCTGAGCACCTCTCACATCACGGGAGGCGCTCGAGCGCCCCGTGGAGTCTGCACACGGATGGTGCAGGAGCTGGCGTGCGGACTGACTTGGCCACTCAGGACGGTGAACTCGCGTGGGAGTTCACTCACTGCATCTGCTCGGGGAAGTTCTCTCATGACAAAGCACTCACGTGGGAACCTCTTTCCACAAACCGGGCCTCAGTGACTTGTATTTTAATGCAGGTTTCCTCATAAATCAAAAATGTTCCTACTGGAGAGAGACTTGAGGTCGTAGCACTTGAAACACTTCAATGAGCCCTGGCCAGTTTGGCTCAGCGGTTAGAGCGCAGGCCCACGGTCCAAAGAGTCCCGGGTTCCACTCCGGTCAAGGGCATGTACCTGGGCTGTGGTTCGATCCCCAACCCTGGCTGGGATCCCCAAGGTCATTCGGGAGGCAACAAATCCATGTGTCTCGCTTACATCTATGTTTCTCTCTCCCTCCCACTCTATCTGAAAATCAATGGAAAAATATCCTCGGGTGAGGATTAAAAAACAACAACACATCACTTAAACATCTTTTTTAGCTGCCTCTGACCTATCTCCTTCTTCCAAACGCTTACCATTGTTTTCTGCACAGGACACTCTCTCAACAGAGTCATTTATGAAGAAATTACATCAAGTTTCACAGACTCTTTCGGGAAACAGGTGAGGGACCACTTTCAAACTCATTTTTTTTTTTTAAATTTTTTTTTTTATCCTCACCCGAGGACATTTTTTTCCACTTTTTGTTCAGATAGAGTGGGAGGGAGAGAGAGGAAGAGAGAGAAACATCGACGTGAAAGGGACACATCGAGTGGCCGCCTCCCTCACGACCCACCAGGGGCCGGGGACAAACTGCAACCGAGGTACGCGCCCTTAGCGGGAACCAAACCCGGGTCTCTCTGGACCGCAGGCCGACGCTCTAACCGCTGAGCCACACCAGCCAGGGCCAAACTCATTTTTTTTGAGGCCAGCAACTCCTGACACAAGAACCTGCGAAAAATCTTTTGAGAAAAGAAAATGATAGACTAATCTCCTTCATAAACATAAATATAAAAGGCACCTTCAAATTGGCAAATTTTATCCAGCAATATATAAGATAAAATTTAACACCTAGTCATGATTTAACAACAAAAATCTCTGCAAACTAAAACAGAGGAAAACTTCCTCATTCTGATAAAGTTTTAAAAAACCTACTGTTAACTTCAAACTTTCAAACTTAATGGATCTTTTCATTTAAGATCAGAAGCGAGGCAAGGATGTCTGTTCTCATTTTAATTTAAAACTGTTTTGAAGTCCAAACAAGTAAAATAAGGGGAAAAAGATATAGAAAGCATACTTTTTTTTTTTTAATCCTCACCTGAGGATATTTTTCTATTTCTCTTCAGATAGAGTGGGAGGGAGGAAGAGAGAGAGACAAATTTAAGATCTCAGTAAAGGGGGTATATCTGTGTTCATGGATTGGAAGACTGTATATTGCTAAGAGTCAATTTTCCCCAAAACTGATCTATAAATTCAATGCAATCATAATCAAGTTCACAATGCAAACAGATTCTTTGGGGCAGAACTTGGCAGGTTGGTTTTAAAACATATAGAAATGCAAAAGTCTGGATGAGCCGAAACACGGTCAAGAACAAAGTTGAAGGTCTCATATAACCTCAGTTCAAGACTTACATGAAGCTAGGATAATTAAGACAGCTGTAAAGATAGATAACTAGATTCTATAGAGACAGACTAGAGAATCCAAAAATAGACATAGACAAGGTGGATGAGAGAGTGTGTAGCATACGACTGCATTTATATGAAGTTTAAGAACAGGCTGGCAACATAAATCTGTGACAGAAATTCAAAGGGGGGTTTTCTGGATGGGGATGTGGCGATGGACTGGGAAGGAACACGGGAATTTTCTATATCTTGATTGGGGATGAGGTTACATGAATTTATTAAAAAATCCTTGAATTATACATTATACATTTATGATCTGACCATGTCACTGTATGCAAACTTTTCTGAATCAGTGAACGCAACCATTGGAGCCTAAGGAGTAGGCTTCCTGGAGGAGGCAGGTATTTGAAGAACAAGGAGTTGGCCAGTTGAAGGATGAGGGAGGGGCCTGAAGCAGAGTGTGACAGGCAGGTGGAAAGGCACAGGAATGGGAAATAGCACAATGCCCTGGGGGAGGGGCTGCGGGAGACAGAAAGCTAGAGGAGGAAGTAGGGAGAGGCCTCAGGGATGGAGTTTGAGGTTCTCCTGAAGCTAGAGGAAGCCACAGGAGCATTCTATGTGGGTCAAACTGAGCAGAGTAGGGGGTGGGTGTGAAGGGACTTTGTCCGGGGTCAGGGAAGTCAGGCTTAAAAGTGGTGACAGATGAGAAGTGAGAGGGTCCCAGCCAGGCAGAGAGAGGCCTGTGGAGAAGGAGAAACCAAGAGACGTAAGGAAGCAGAGTGTGAGTTAGTGCGGGAGTGGGTGCTGGGATGGGGGACAAGGAGACCTGCACCCAAAGGACTCCCATTGTCCTGGCATTAGCCTTTGAGAGCTGGTGGCACACAGGGTAGGTACAGGCTAGGAGTAGTGAGAAAAATCGGGGTGACAACGGGGTTTCTCAAGTTATCTATAACATGGACTAAGGGGGAAGACTTAGAAAGCAAAGTATGTTCTGTCTTGCAAAGATCAAAGCTTCTACTGAGGTGAAAGAAAAACTTTATGGTGAAAAAAAAGTCTAATTTACCAAAAAAAAAAAAAAAGCAATGGTCACATAGAGCTAACTTATTGAATGCTTCCCATGTGCCCTGTGCCAAGCACTGACGGGCACGGACCCCAAGGGGCTGACACAGTCGTCCCGCTCTCCAGAGCAGGAACTGAGGTCGCCCAAGGTGGCTGGGTGAGAGCTGCCTCGGCCCGTGGAAGGTTGTTAGCTCCGAGATGACACAGGTGATCTGCATTTCTGACCCCACGGCCCTGGGTGATCTGGAGGTGGGAGGGGGGACGATTGTTGCGGAGATGCCCGAGTTGGGATGAAACCAGGACGATTGCTCTTCAACTCAGACACGTTCCTGTGGGGCTGAACCCCAGCATGCTGGAGATAATAACACCCCACCGGGCCCTGGCCGGCTTGGCTCAGCCCTTAGAGCGTCGGCCCGCGGACCAGTATCCGGGATCGATTCCGGTCAAGGGCATGGACCTCGGTTGCAGTTCGTCCCCGGCCCTGGTCCGGGTTGTTTGGGAGGCAACCCGTCGATGTGTCTCTCTCACATCGATGTTTCTCTCTCTCTCTCCCTCCCTCCCACCCTATCTGAAGATAAAATGGAAAAAAATATCCTCAGGTGAGGATAAAAAAAAAAAACAATCCATCTGTTATGGGCTGAACCGTGTCCCCACAAAATTCATATGTTGAACACCTAACCCCTATTACTGCATGATGTGACCGCAGTTGGAGATGAGGCCTTTGGAGAGGCGAGTAAGTTAAAAACGAGAGTAGGTAGGCCCTAATCTCACCGATTGCTGTCCTCGTAAGAAGAGGAACTTCGGACAGGCACACAGAGAAGGCCACGTGAGGACACAGGCACACACATTTATGTAACAGAAGTTTCGTATGACCGGCGCGCTTTCAGCAGGAGACGAAAACCTGGAGACACGTGGGCAGGCCTGAGGACTTCTCATGGGGCTTGGTGAAGTGTGCAAAGTGACGGAAACGTGGTAGGACAAAGGGTATGATCTTAGGAGAGTGAACTGGGGACACTCAGCAAGGCCTGCGGGCTCGAATCTGTCTTGGTGCCCCTGTCTTCCGAGAGAAGGACACCCTCCTTCGTCTTGTCGGGTCTCCGCAGCTTATCGTTCTTTGTGAACAATGGAACATAAGCTCTCAGGGCCACTGACTTTTTTGGTCCTCACTTCTTTTCTAGGAAGTCTCCCATGTCCCGTAAAGATTAACACCAAACTTGTGTTAACTTGTGTGCCTTTTCTTTGGTCAATCTGTCTTCTGTCCGTCTAATTTGCAGGCCCCAGGTAGTGAACCTAAGAGGGTAGAGGAAATTTTCCTCCCCTACAGTTTGTTTGTTTATATGTCATCTTAATTATTCCTTTCTTCACTATGTGCACTGTTCATCTAGGTTCACGGATTAACATTTTGCCATGTCTCTATCTATCCATCCATTCAGGTCTCCATAACCCGTCCATCCACCTAGCTATTTATTTTACTGAGTCATTTCGGAGTTACCTGTAGATATCATGACATTTCATCTGTAAATGCTGCAGAAAGAATCTCAAAAAAAGGCAATTTTCCTATAGAAACATGATTATCACACTTAGATATTTAATAGTGAATTAATACCATTACTTAACACCTTGCTGGTCACCATGTGGTCCCAGGGCCAGCAGCACCTGACCTCACCTCTAAGAACTCTCAGATGGCGTGTATTTGGAGGGAGGAGGAGCGATCTGTGTTTTAACAAACCCTGGAAGTGGTCTAGTGCACACTAGTGTTTGAGAGCCACAGTTCTAGGTAAAAAGACTAAAGATTTTTTGACAGCTAAATGCAATATGTGATGCTTGACTAGACTCAAATTTGGGGTGGGGTGGGTCAGGAAACAGCCAAAAGGGAGGCTACGGGACCACTGGGGAGCCTGCAGTGAAGTGTACGTTAGATGAGAGCTTCTCAGAACTGAATGTGCACACAGATCACAGGGGACCCTGTTACAATGCAATCTGACTCTGAGTCTGGGGAAGGCCCCGAGCTTCTGCATTTCCCATCAGCCTCTGGGCGAAGCTGCTGCTGCTGGCCCTGGGGCCACATTCCGAGAACAATCTAGGACATTACCCTAACTTTGTTTTTTAATCACACTTTCAGTTTTGCAGAGCTCAGGCCAGCTGTCCTGCAAATATCTCACAGTTTGGATGTGCCTGGTTGTTTCCTGACCCTTAGACTCAGAGTCAAGGACACTGAGGGACACAACGCAGGGACACAACGCAGGTGATGCAGTGCTGTGACTGTCCGTTGGTGCTCATGCAGCTTCAACCCCAGCCTTCCCTCCTCTGTCCGTCCTGTCCTCCAGCCGGCGTGGTGCCAGTGCTGTTGACAGGAGCAGCAGTGGGTAGCTGACTGGAAAGTCTGATGCCCCTTGAGATAACGTTCCTTGATCTGTCCCCTCCCCCAAGCCCCAGTGATACACCCAGGACCGTATGTTTGTGAAAGCCCTCGCGTGCTGGCATGAATCACTGGCTCCCTCAAAAATGAAAGGAGACTGAATCAGACCAGCTCTGTTGCCAAAAATACCCCAGGGAAGAGGCTACGCCAAAGAACAGAGAGCCAGCAGAAGCCCACAGAGAAACACTGAGGATGTCAGGACAGACCTACAAAATCCCTCTTGAAGATAAACATAGGTAACAGGGCTTGACCCTCCTCTGGAAAATTCAAGAAATGGGAGATCAGTCTGTGTTTATCGTCTTGGAGGATCTTATAAAAAAAATGGGAGATCAGTCTGTGTTTATCGTCTTGGAGGATCTTCCTTAATTTCTATGTTATATACGTATGCACCCTTTTTAGAGACACAAATAGAATTAGACTATATGTAGCTTTCTGTTATTTTCACTTGAAGGTATATTGAGGATCACTACCCTAACACAGGGACACATCAACGGCATAGCAACCCGTGGAAAGGACACAACATGAATTATTCAGCTATACTGTAATGACATTTATCTAAATGATACTTCAGTGAAAATCTTTGTATACACATCTTTGAGCCCCTTTTCTAATTTACTTTTTTTAATTCCCCAGATGGGAATTGCAGGTTGAGGTTGGGCATTTTTATTTCGATACACATCGCCAAACCTTTCTAGAAAGGCCGTATCTCACCAACAGCTTAGGAAAGTTACCTACACCCTCACTAACACTGGGTATGGCCAATGTTTCTGACCTTTGCCAGACATACACAAAAAGAAATGATTCTCATTTTAACTTATATTTCCTTAATTGCTACTGATTCACACACACTTAGATGTTGATTGGCAATTTGAAATTTATTTTTTAGTTTCTAGTTCATGTCTTGACCACATGTTCTTATCGGTGTGTAGGAGCACGTATTCATCTTTGCATGTCTGATGCCCAGGGAAGAACTTAGCACGTACGTCATTCAATAAATACTTGCTGAATCCCTCCTCATTGGCTGCCTATCCCCACAAGGCACAGGGCCAGGAGTTCTACCACGAATCCTGAATCTGCCAAGAATTGACCGTGTAACTTTGAGAAAATCAAACTCTTGGAATCCGAAGATGCTGACCACAGTCAGGCCCCCACTGGCCTGGCACCATGTACCCCCCTGCCTGAT
The DNA here is from genome assembly GCA_030848825.1 of Tadarida brasiliensis. Lineage (NCBI taxonomy): Eukaryota > Metazoa > Chordata > Mammalia > Chiroptera > Molossidae > Tadarida > Tadarida brasiliensis. Next base: position 4,310,424 of record CM061259.1, on the reverse strand, counting down.
ACTTTGGAGAGAATAGCTCCTGTGTAAAAATGTACTGGACCAGGAAGGAGAGCAGGGCCATCCACCTGGTGTTATTGAAAGGGAGCACATGGAGGGTCTGTCCCCAAACCTTCCTCTTTCTTGGTCTGCCCCACACACACCCACCAGAATGCTTGCATTCTCCCAGACATCAAAAATATTGTTGACTCAAAGATACAAATTTCCAGTGGCACAAGTGAAGAGCCCTGACAGACAGTGGGTGAGACATTTTGGCTAGACACTCAAATGTATATGTGTCTACATGTACCCTTAGGGTTATAACTGAAAACAAGTTGTGACCTTCGTATTTTCCTTAGCAAACGTGCACGGAGGTGCCTGGGGAGGTGTCTGGTGGCCTGCTGAGTGGCACCATTGCAGTGGCGGAGGCTGGACCTCTAGTACGTAACCGCTTCCCCCATGGGCTTTGCAGTGCCCACGACAGAACTGGAACCGTTGCCATGGTCCAGTCCTCACACAGCGGCGCTGAGGCTGAGCCGTGGGGCCCGGCACCCGGAGCCCAGCGTGTCGCTGTCCCCGCTGGGGCTCGCGCAGCACGCCGGCGTGGGTGTGGCCTCTGGAGCAGCCTGGGGCCGCCCATGGGGAGGGAAAGCGCCCCGAGAATGTGATTTTCATGGCTGTAATTCCGCCCGATTTACTGCCCCGCTTCCTCCCCTCGCCCCGAGCGTTTCAGAGAAGGGCGGCTCTGTGTCTGACGAAGTTCTTTCTTTGCCCACATGAAAGGGGTGGGGCGACGGCCAGCTTGCCGAGGAGCCGCCGCCTGGGGACAGCCACCGCCTGGGGACAGCCACCGCGTCGGGGCTCCGCCCGGCATGGCGGCCTCCCTCCCTCCCTCCCTCCCCGGGGAGCAGGAGCCGAGCAGTCTTTGTGCCAGCTCCAGAACTTCAAGCATGTCATTTCGGAAACCACAACAAGTCGCTGCAGCTTCCTGAACACAGTGGTGGGGTGGAAAGCCCTGAAGTTCTTTTGGGCCCCCTGAACCCCAGGGCTGAAGGGCACGGAGCCCCAGCGCGCACAGGAGCTCAGCTCACAGCCTGAAAACCAGTCACTGAGAGCAGTGACTGGGGGGGGGGGGGGGGGGGGTCGCCTTCTCTGCTCACTGCAGTCACACCAGCTAGTCGGTCTGCATCCCCTCGAGCACAGGGGTCTGCTTGGTAGCAAAATGTTAACTGTATTGTTCGAGTCTAATTCAGAAAATTTATAGTAACCAAAAGCTAGTGTGAAGTCAGTAGTTATGATACATAAATTTACATTTTACTAGTTCTGGTCATCCCCATATTAAAAAATATTGATACATTGCACAAAATTTTTTCACTCCTGAAATTATGCATCTAGAATCCAGATTCGCGGACACTTTGCAATAACTCCATGGCCCACTAGGGGTCCCCCTAGAGGTAGGGAACCACTGATCAACTCCACTGAGGACTCCTCAGTCATATCGAGCACCTCCCAGGCACAGTGACAGGTCTGCAGACTTTGGGGAAGAGAATGACATTGCATTCGGATGCCTTTCAATTCGGTGTTTATTTATGGGTCTAGAATTACTAGAATAAATTCCTCTTGGAATGTAAGGCCAGGAACTATGTAAATTGCTCTCTCTTTCTTAAATAATTTAAAAATGTCCCAGCTTTATTGAGATATAATTGACATGTAACATTGTGTTAGTTTAAGGTGTACAACGTACTGAATTGACACCTTTATGTATTGCAAAAACCTCCGTCCCATCACAGAAACGATGTACAGGTATCTCTGGAGGACAGGTGCATTTTCTTCTTGCAGGCGATGCAAACTTCAGAATGCCCTAGTCCCCTTCGCTCTGAGGAAGCTGACAACTATATGGAACACTCATTTGTGGCCATCTCCATGGGCCACAGCCCCTGCCCTTTCTGCTCCTTCCTCAACATTGTTTCTAGACATCCTTCCTTATTTTTAAACATCTCCCTGAATGTGTAGTGACTGGGGCATCCTCATCTCACTGGAATTAGAGGGCGTGGATTATACACCAGCACGAAGCCCTGCTTTGGCATGAACCTCCAAGGTAGTCAAAAAGGGTCAAGTGCCCTGCGCAGGGGCTTCCTTGGGGACCCCGAGCTCCTCTGCCATCTCCTGTGCCGTGCGTGTGCGGTACTGGCACCCAGTTCCCCAGGCTCCATTTCTCTGAGATGAAGGCAGTGCAGGGGACAGGGATGGCTGAGCAGGGGACTCAGCATGACAACACCTACTCTTCACAGGGCTTCAAAGCAAAACGAGACAAACCAGAGCCATACCTCCTCTGTCCCAAGGAATCCAAGAGAGCTGACTGACATAGATGGGCAGCAAAAGCAGCTCCCACATTGTGCCCTTTGGGAAATCCCAACATTTTCACTGGCAGCCTCTTCTGACCACTCTGCCAGGACACTTCTCTTCTATTTGATTTCCTATGGACCTGTGGCCCTGCCTTGTTCCAGCCCCTCATCTGTCTCCCCACGCCCAGCCTGCCTCTTTCTGCCTGCTGACAAAGCCCTCCTACCACTAGGGGGCAGCACCACTAAAGAAACCGAGGATCATGGGGCTTCTGCTCCAGGATGGAGACTTTTAGTAGTAAAATCACTCCATACATTGTGTCTTTCTTTGTGATTATTTTCCTTCTACATTTTAAAACTCACATTCTGGCGAGATGAACACTTGTAAATGTGTGTTTGTATTAATTATTTTTTTTTCAAATAGGTTGTATTGGATTCTGTCAAAGTCTTCTTCACAGTAAGGTGTCAACACAGGGTTCTGTGACATATAAATGAAAATAGAGACCTGAAGGCCACTGCCTTTGACTGAGGCCTCCTCTGGGTACAAACCACAGAGTTAGGAGGAGGCGTTCCTTAGAACTCACCCCTTCAGACAGTGCTGTGAGATGAGGCCAGGGTCTCTGAATTACACAGCTACAGACATCCAGTCTCTCTGCTCTGATGACGCCCGTGGCATTGCGGGTCTGCTTAGTGAGAGGCAGACCCTCCGCCCAAGGGGACCCCCAGCGCTGTGTGGAGCACTGACTCTCAGGCCCCGCCTCCCGAGCGGCTCTGCATTGTCCCCAAGTGTCCACTGTTGTGATGTGCACACAGTGTGTGCTTTGGTCTATGAGTTTGTCGAAATGAACGTACTGGCCATGGAGGGTGAGCATCAGGACACGTGGCCACTGCTCGTCATTAGCTCTAACCGACTACTATTTAATTCTTCACGAGCATCGGGGGGCTGCCAGGCATTTCCCAGGAAACAGAGACAAAGACCAGGCCTGCAAGCTGGTCTCGGAACGGAAGGGAGGGCCAGTCACCACTAAGGAAGTGGCCTTTGCTCCTTAGAAAGGAACCTGAACTAAGAGACACATGTCCCCAGGGAGGCACGTGGTCCCCGGGAAAGTGCCGGGAAATACCTGAGAAACGGAATCAAGATGACTCGATGATACTGAAGTGCGATGAGGTTTCCCAGGTGTCTGACATCGGTAACAAGGACGCACTGAGACTCCTTTCTCGGTGTATGCGAATACAGAGTCTTCAAGCACACCTGAAACTACGACAAGGTTACATGTCGATTACATCTCAATTTTAAAAAGTTGAACTTTCTAAAAATAGAAGACTGACAAGAAAGGCCCAGACTGCGAGGTGAGGTAGAGCAGAGCAAAGGGAGACAGTGTCCCTTCTCCCAGCTTCTGTGGAAGGAGGGGAGCCTGGCTCAGATGGGTCTCAGTCCAACTTACAAAATGACCTCTTGTCACAGAGAGAGGAGAGGTGTTTCCTGTGCCTCCAGACAAGGTCACTTAGTCAAATGCCAGGTACAGCCAGGATGAACTGTGTGACAAATGCAGCTATCACATCGGCTCCCTGAGGACTGGTTATTATTGGTCTTGAAAATGTGCAGTAATTGGCCGTGTCCACTTGGCTGTGGAAGGGGTGAGATTTCTTTATGTCGCTGTGATCTTTTAGCAGGTGGCCTGTGATGTGTGTCCCATTATTGTTGAAGGGACATGTGCGTCCCTTCAACAGTAAAACTATTTTCTTTCTCTAAAAGAAAGAAAAGAAAACAGACCAGGGAAGACGAGGAGAGAGGGAATTTGACCGAGGAGAGGGGACTGCGTTGCGGCCCTTCCCTTGGATTCACACAGCCGCCCGCCCCACGAGGCAGGTGGTACTCTTATTTCTGTTACCCTCCTCCAAAGGAGGGCACGCAGAGGGGACGGGACTTCCCCGAGTTTTCCAGTGAAGGAGTTGGGATTCCAGTCCAGCCTGTGGTCATTGCCGCCCGGCTTCCTGACCGCAGAGTCTGCCTCCTTGGCCCTCTGCAGGGGTCTGTGAGGCCAGAACAAGGTGGGGGGAAGGCAGGACAGAGGCCCGAGGGGGCGGCCGGGCGGCTTCTCCACATCCTGCCGCACCGAGAGCAGTGAGGACAACTTATTTCCACCTCTGGCCACACGTCTGTTTCTTGACCCCAGGGCTGTGTGCCAGATTTCAGCCCGGGAAATCGGTCAGATGTGCTGAGTCTTGCCACCCCAACTCGGGGATGAGGACATCTATAAACGGGGTGACGGCAAGCTCAGCTCTGGGAACCGAGGCAAACCACGCCCCCTTCAATGGTTCAGCCAGGACGATGAGGCGGCAGGCACACTGCTGAGTGAGGGGAGGTATTTGCTGAAAATGCTCATGTTAGAGACAGTGGTTCAGCACTGGCATCAGCAGTAACTGCAGACACGCCACGCAGGGAAGCCCAACTATCATCTCCACAAGGCCTAGAGGTTAAAGAAACCACAGGAGACAGAACGGGGTGGCTGCAGGTTATAACCAGTATGACAACAGACACGCCTTATTCCATGAGAGTGTAGTTTCAATTTAATTAGAATCGCGTGGACCTAGTGTTAACATTAAACGACCCAGATCTATTGTCATGGAGATGGGCCTGGGGGCACATGGACCGTCTGTCCTGACGCTGGGCCTGACCCTCACATTTCTGTGTCTGACCTGTCATTTCTCTGGTTGTTGACAGGTTGCCTGTGGCAGACACCCTGTGTGAAGGCTGCCTCGCCCCCTGTGGCCGCTTGAGGCCTCCCTGGTGCACAGGAGTGGGTCCCTGGATGCCAGGTTTGTTCCTAGTGTCCCCACCAAGCGCTGCAGGTACTGATTAGGTTAATCAGGCGCCCTTCCTGGTCGCCTGGGAGGCAGAGTTGGTGTTAAGTTCCCTGTGTCTGTAACCGTAACTTGGGAGCTATGAGAAGCTGTCTTCTAAGCCTCTCATAAAGTAGAGGCTTAACGAGGAGAAATAAGAGACAGTGAAAAGCACGCCAAGGACTCACAGTGAACTTCTCATCACCAGTTCCATTTCCTCCTGCCTCCCAGAGGGTCCTGGCCTCAAGTCCTGCAGGCATCTCCGTGTCCTGAGAGTAAACTGTTCTCCCCCATCAGGCTGCTTCCCCAGCTCCTCAAATTCCCAGCCAGATATTTTGGGTAGAACTGACCCTAAACCTTGGCTCCAGAGTGGGCCCTGACTGAAGCCAGTGAGCACACCCCATTTCCCTGGAAATGGTCATTTGTGCAGAAGTGAGCATATGGCCACGTCTGTGCTGACTGAGCAATTACGAGAATTTTCTGGGAGCACTGGAGAAAGGAGTTTCCTTTCTCATTTTCAGAAGTTAGCAAAAAAGATGTCCAATGGACATACATGAAGAGATATGTAGAGTCAGGTGTTCTGACCGATACCTTACAACCACAAGGGAAGTCAGGTTTCACATACGACCAAAACCATGCAGAAAACAAACGCACAAAAAAGAAACTGGTCCTCGATGAGAACCTGGATCAAGCTGCTCCTGAAGCCTCTAGGTGTGTCACTTACATGCACATGCATTTCCTTTATTTTCAAGTCAATTTGGCTTAGGTTTTTGGTTGCTTGCAACTAACATCATCCTAATTGATAAGCAGTTTTAAGGTGGTTTCTATCATTTGCAACAAAAGAACGCTAACTTTGTAGTGATTTAAATCTGCTATATAAAAAAGAAGTATATGAAAAAGTCAGAGTAACTGGGCACTGAGGAGACACCCAAGGGAATCTATAAAATACATTATTTAAGGTTGGGGGTGAGGGGTTAAATACTATTTTTACTTCTTCTAGGCCTTTTGGGGATTACTTCCTGGTTTTTGGTTTTCTTAAGAAGCTAGACTGCCAATGGCTAAGATCTGGAAACAGCCTAAGTGTCCATCAGTAGATGAGTGGATAAAAAAGCTGTGGTACATATACACAATGGAGTACTATGCAGCTGTAAGAAAGAAATATCTCTTATCCTTTGAAACGACATGGAGGGACCTGGAGAGTATTATCCTAAGCGAAACAAGCCAAGCAGAGAAAGACAAATATCACATGATCTCACTTATCTCTGGAATATAATGAACTAAACAAACTGATGAACAAAATAGACCCAGAATCATAGAAATAAGGTACAGACTGACAATCCTCAGAAAAAGGGGAGGGGGAGGAGGGAAGGGATAAACCACAGAACTTATATGCATGTATGCATAACCAATGGACATAGACAACACAGCTGGGGATGGGGGGTATGGGAGGATGGGGAGGAGGGTGTCAATGGGGGAAAAGGGAGAAACATCTGTAACAAAAATAAATCAATTAAAAAAAAAGAAGCTAGACTACAAACAAAGGCATTCGGGGCAAGTCTCAGCATACTTTACCAACACAGGAAACTTTAGAAAGATGAATTAACCTGCTTGTCTCCTATATCATCATGGAAATCACTGCACACCCCTCAAGCACAGGTGGACGGAACTCCAGTGCCTCGAATTTCAGCTGAAGCCCAGACGTCACCAGACACAGCCGCAGGACCTGCTCAGAGCACGAGGCCCAGCCACGACCGGCCCCAGCACCTGGTGCGCATGCGCGGAGGCTTGGGGACAGGAGTCTCTGCAGGGAGCGCATGTGGAGAAGGCGTTTCTCCTGCGCTCCTGGGAGGAAGGTGTGGGTTGCATGTCCCCTGAGCGCGTGAGGCAGGCCCGAGAGAAGTGCGCCTAGAGCCTGGGTCGCCTGCGGGGACACGGACTGGCCTCGCACCTCTCGGCTCAGCACTGGCCATGTGCTGCCACCACCAGAGTGCCCACAGGTGTCAAACACACGTGTGCTCCCAGGAGCCTGGGGAGCCCCGTGAAGAAGAAACCAGAGCAGCCCAAGGGGGCAGGGCAAGGATTCCAGACGTTACCTGGGTGGCTCCCGTGGATGGGTGATGGCATGGCCGTGTGACAGCCATTCCCGACAGGCTCCCACCCATAGGCTATCCTGGGTGAGGGCGTCCCAGCAGAACCAGGCTGTGTGGGGTGGTCCCCAGGGAGGGAGCTATTGGGTGTCACAAGAGGTCCCGTGGAGAGGGAACCGCCTGTCAAGGGCAGGCAAGCGGGTCTCTGAGGAGCTCCCAGGTGTGCCAGGAGAGGGCCAGGAGCACTGGGACCACTGCCCCCACCCCGCCCGGCCCTGTGTGCAGGGAAGAGGAGAGAAGAGCTGCCCCCCCCCCAGGCTGGTGCAAAGCCAGCAGCAGTACCAAGCTGGCGTTAGGGGCAGGGGGAGCTTCCACTGGACGGAAGATTCACATTTTGCTATTATTGTGGGTTGTCCATATTATTTATTATTATTTTTTTTATCCTCACCCGAGGACATTTTTTCATTTTTTTGTTCAGACAGAGTGGGAGGGAGAGAGAGGAAGAGAGAGAGAGAGAAACATCAACATGAAAGGGACACATCGAGTGGCTGCCACCCGCACGACCAACCAGGGCCAGGGTCAAACTGCAACCGAGGTACATGCTCTTAGCGGGAACCGAACCCAGGTCTCTCTGGACCACAGGCCGACGCTCTAACCGCTGAGCCAAACCGGCCAGGGCGGGCTGTCCATATTATAGGCTGGAAATCGGGTTGTTCGGATTTCCCAAAGTGGCTGGAAAAGATCAGAATCTGCCTCATATTGTCCAGCTGTGGGGAAAGGACAGCGAATGGAGAAGACACAACAGTTATGTCTGAAACAAATCATAGCAGCTCAACAAATTCACGCTGCAGCCCTAACAGTGTACTAACGGGTCACCTACTGATGCTACTGTTCACCTCCAAGGAGCGGGTCCAGAAACTCCGCGAAGGTCAGTGCAACCCCTGGCACGGAGCCCCCCCCCCCAGGCACCCACACTACCCTCCTGGGAGGGCCTCTCTCCCTCCCCCCTCACTCTGCCCATCGAAACTAATTCTAACTTTGGCTCCTTCTAGCACTTCCCCTTTCTCTCCACCTAGAAGTTTCTTTGGAGACTGCGATACCATAGGTCGTAACATCCAAGGTTAACAACCTAGGGGTGAGTTTGACTATATTGTGTGAGAGAGAAGAGACATGAATCTCATGTGTGTGTGTGAGTAGTTAAAGATGCAGGACTATTACATTTGTTGGTCAAAATGCCTGTGTTTTGGTAGCTCCCTGTGAAGTCTCCTCCGGGAGCCTGCGCTGTGGATAGCAGTGGTCCGCCTGGAGCCTGGACACATCTGTGTCCCAGCATGAATGATGTGACACGAGCATGAGCACAGGCCTTTGGCTTCCAGGTCTCAGCTGCCTGTCGCGCTGCGAAGCGGTGCGTGCCAGGGTCTGCTGCCACCCTGGCTGGAGCGGCACTTCTAAACAAGGTCCTCAGGACACTGAGAAGGAAGCAACGACTGTGGCATCACAGCTGCGGTGCATCTCACTCTCACCACAGAGGCTGGAAAACACGCACGTTTGAAAAAGCCTCTCAGCCCGGCCGGTATGGCTCAGTGGATTGAGCATGGCCCATGGACTGAGAGGTCCTGGTTCGATTCCCAGTCAGGGCACATGCCCAGGTTTTGGGCTTGATCCCCAGTAGGGGGCGTGCAGGAGGCAGACGATCGATGTTTCTCTCTCACATTGATGTTTCTATCTCTCTCTCCCTTCCTCTCTCTCTCTAAAAAAAAAATCAATAAAAACATACTTTTTAAAAAAGAAGGCCTCTCAAAGATAATAATGGAAGCCAAAGCCTTCTATTTAACCCTGGATTGTCCAGCAAGTCAGCGAACTGGAATAGTCTACCCTTTGGATACTTGGATTAATTCAGTTGAACAGACTTTCAGCGGCAGCTCCAGACTCATACGAAGAACGAGGGAAGTAATAATATGAAGTTACACTTCTGTGAGACATAATTGCTGATCTAGGAAAATGTTTAAACTTCATTTCTTTGTCTGCATGAGATTTTTATCCAATTTTGGATTTTGAGTGATTGCAAACTCTCCCTTAATGAATTCCGTCCTAATAGGTACCCTCATTTTAAGAGATGAACACCGTCAATAAGATGGATATAAATTTCCTGCCTCAGAACAGAGACACTGAAAACTACACAAACAAACCCAAACCCAGTACTGTTGTAGCGTTCCGAATCTGTTGGAAACCACTGCTAACCTCCTTGGAAATGTATGCATTCCATTTTGCACACACAGAGGTTTTCTTGTAGCCTCTTTGCTACTATCTGTTCATAGTTGTTATTGTCAAACTTAAACATGAACTATAACTTACGAACTTTGGGGGCTCAGATTAGCCTCAGTTGAAAGAGAATTAAGAGACGTATTACAATGTCTTTTGGAAAAGAAACTTGTGCTCCTCATCTAGGTAAATATTTTGCAACACCAAATAGATGGTGCACAGTCTGTAATGGTTAGGAAACAGATTTGCTTTCCTGGCCACGGGCTGAATGCGCTTAGAAAGAAATGTCATCGTCCTGTCTTCAGTATTTAATGGGGTGGGTCCCTTCCACCTTTCTTCCCCTGGCTCCTTGACACACCCTGTCTGATTCCTCCTCTTCTCTCTCTGATTCTGCCTTTCTTCCCCCTGAGTTTGTATTAGTTAGAGTGTATTCAGTTGAACGTAACAAAGGCCTAAGTACAGAGGCTTACGCACACAATAGAAGAAAATGTAGTTATGGAATGTCCAGAGCTGGTAGGAGCCTCATGAAGTCAACCGAAATTCAGGTCCTTTTACGGCCTGGTCCACTCCATGTGGCCTCCTCCAGGCCAGCCCTGGGCCAGTGCAACAGCTGCCAGGGTCAGCTGTCACCCTGCATTCCAGCAGCAGGAAGGAGAAATGGAGGGAGGGCATGGTCTGTCTACAAGTCTCACAACACTTCTGACAACAAGTAACTGGCCGGCACTTAGCCATGGGGCCAACAGCTGTCTGCTGAGCTAAGTGTTGTCTTCTGTTTGAGGAGGTGATGTGCTCTGCTGACGTCTGCACTCTGAGACCGAGGACTGGGGGCGGGCGGGAGCTGTACTCTCCTCCAGCCTTACCTCCTCCGCGTTCCACGTCAGTCCCCTCACCTGTCCACCGCTGCCCGCGGCCTCTCCCGTCTCCTGCAGCCTCAGTTTCCCTTCCTCATCGACACATCCTGGCTGACGTTTCCATCCAGACCTTTCTCTCGATCAGAATCTCAAGTTCAACATGTCTAGAACCAAATTTCTACTCCTCTTACTAAATGCTCAAGCCGGCTTCCACGCAGCTCTCTGAGGCTCCAGGCCAGCTCTCACGACCGCCCCCACGCAGCAGCTCTCCCATGGAGCCCTCGGGCGGAGGAGCCTGCTGGGACCTGGACCGAGCTTCGCATCACACTGACTTTTGATTTTGTATCCTCCCCATTCCCATTTGTAAACAAATTTTCCGTTTATTTTTGGTAACTTTTCTGCTTCGCCCAGCCTCTCCTAGCATCATAGCATCGGCTGTAATCGGACCTTCGCCTGAAGCATCGGCCTTGGCTTCTATGAGCGGAGAAGCACGCCCATCTGATCCTTCTCCATCCTGTCTTCATTGCTGGTTCCTGCTTCCTAACCCTTTCTATTCCTGCTGTTCCTCCCCTGGACTTCCTGCTGATCTCATCCACTCCCCTAGCTACTTCCAATCTACACACCCATGACTTCCCGATCTGTGTGCCCGTGACTTCCCAATCTGTGTGCCCGTGACGTCCCAATCTGCGGGCCTGTGACTTCCCGATCTGCGTGCCCGTGACTTCCCAATCTGTGCGCCTGTGGCTTCCCGATCTGTGTGCCCGTGACTTCCCGATCTGTGTGCCCGTGACTTCCCAATCTGTGTGCCCGTGACTTCCCAATCTGCGCGCCTGTGACTTCCAAACCTGCGTGCCAGGCCTGATTTCTTTTCCTATTTCTAGACCAGTGATTTTCAACCTTTTTCAGCTCATGGCACAAGCAAACTAATTACTAAAATTCTGCAGCACACCAAAAATACATATTTCTTGCCAACCTGACAAACAAAATAGGTATAATTTTTATTGATTTACAAAAAAGAAATAATATTAGTAATTACCTACCCTTTTTGCTCCAAAGTGACTTTTTAAAAAAGCAGGTGCCTATACTTGTATATAAGATTTCTGGTACCAAGAATTAACCAATCAGGTGCAACCTTACCCTGCAATGTGACCAGTAAGATGCAACTCTATTATGTGACCTATATTTTCATGGTTCGAGACAGGGCCTTCACACTAGATGGCTGTTGTTTTGTTGGCTGTTGTCATTAAAAAAAAAAAATTATTGATTTTAGAGAGGAAGGGAGAGAGAGAGAAACTGTGGTCTGCTGTCCCACTTAGTTATGCGTTCATTGGTTGCTCTTGTATGTGCCCTGACCAGAGACGGAACCCACAGCCTTGGTGTACTGGGACAGCGCTCTGACAGCTGAGCTACCTGGCCAGGGCCAGCTGTCATCTTTTCACTTGACAATCTGAGGGAAAAGAGATCAGTGTCTCTGACTGAATAGTCAGGTATTACATGTTTGGCTCAGCGGTTCGTGTCGGCCCGTGGACCGAAGGGTCATGGGTTTGATTCCCAGTCCAGGGCATGTACCTGGGTTGCAGGTTCCATCCCCAGCCCCAGTTGGGGTCGTGTGGGAGGCAGCCAAGCGATGTGTGTCTCTTACATCGCTGTTTCTCTCTCTCTCCCCTCCCCCCTTCCTGCTCTTTCTCTAAAAAACAAACAAACAAACAAACAAACAGTGGAAAAATAGCCTCAGGTGAGGATTAACAACAACAAAATATTCTTCCAGCACACCGGCTTAAAATTCTGCTCTGGACCTACATTTCTGCCTACTCAATATCCCCATGCGAGTGACTTACAGATATTTAAAACTCAACACGGCGTTTTTCTCTTCAAATCTGCGATTGCACTTTCCGTCTTGGTTAATGACGACCATCCACTGAGTCACCCAGGCTGGGAGGCTTGGAGTCCTCCAAGATGCCTATGTCTTTCCGTTGCCATCCCCCGCTGCGTCAGTGACCAAGATGTGTGGATTCGTACAGCACACACCACACAGGCAAGGGCTGACCCGACCTTCCCCGTACCACACCTGTACTCCACGAGCCACTTGAGAGCAGAACCTGTCTGATCCTTGGCTCACGGACTGGGCACGAGGCACACTGACTGCTTTGTAAGTGCCTGTTATAGCCAGTGCTCCTGGGCACGCAAATCTACGGCCACCCCTCGGCCCTCGTCCAGGAGGGACTCGGAGAGAGCCCTCTCCGTCAGATCTATCTCTACCTAGCCATGTGGTCCCATCACGGTCTCACTGCTCCCAGGGGCTCCCCTGTTTCAGGTCTCCCCACCAGCGCCGCCCCTCCGCCCCCTCACTTGGTCAGCCTGTTCCTGCCAGGCCATGCTGCTCCCCCCACCTCGCCCCGTCCTGCTCAGACGGCGGACAGCGCTGCCGGGGGAGAGGACTGCGCCCCGGCTCCTCTGCCCCCTGGAGCTGTGTCCAGAATGAAGTCCGCCGCTGGCTTCCTGACAAGACGCTTCCGAACCGTGGCCCCTCGGAGGGACAGGAAGGCCGGAAGCAAAGCTTCGCACAGAGCCTCGCAGAAAATGTACCAGGCTTCCTTCGGAATCACCCCAACCCTCTGAGGTTCATCCAGACTGATAAAATGAAGAATTAAATGATTCTTAATTCTAAGACTAAAATGTTTAAAAATCAGCACAGTTATTATTCTTTCCTCCAGAGGGAGCCCTCAGAAGTCAGTAGCCAAGAGCCATAACCTGGATGCCTGCTGTCCCCCGAGACACTTGGGGTCCGTCTCCCCTTCTCTAGCAGGGACTTGGCCCGGGCATGGGAGCCAGTTCTCCGGGGCCGGGCAGGGACTTCACCCCTCTTGTTGCCCACCATGAACGGCACATGTTGTCCACAGTGTGGGTTCGAGAAGCCTTCACGAGTATGTATGTGGGAGACCACTGTCTGTGTTCCAATCCAAACACCTTCCAGACTGACTTCAGCCGCCGGTGAGACAGTCTTCTTAGGTGGGAATGGAAAATTCCTGCTCTTTGGTGGTTGATGGGCCAACATGAAATTAGGTGGTAGGTGGTTTCTGTTTACTGCTGTAGGTAGACAAGTTTTCTTTGTGAAGACATTGCCTTTTACTGTAATTAGTACTCCTGGTGTTTTTGGTCGGGAGGCTGAATGAGTCACAGAGGCCTCAAGTCACAACTGAGGCAGGTTTTAAAACCACACGGGAAAAACATTTTACCTACAAAAAATCGAAGTCTATAACTATCACGACACCATCAGCATCTATTTGGCACACAACCGAGCACCTACTGGGTGCTGAGTGGCACCCGCCAGCCATGGGCGGAGTGATGAATGAATGAGGCAGGCAAGCTGCCTTCGAGCTCAGGGACTAGTCGTGAACCCGACAAGTAAACAGGAAGCGTCAGCAGAGCACAACCACAGTGCCAGGAGGAGACCCCTCTGCACCGTCTAGCGAACGCAGAGGTCGAGGAGCCCTGACTGCAGGCGGGGACGAAAGCCCACGAGCGGGCAGAGAGCGTAGGGAAGGAGTGCTGGGCTTTTCATGCTCCCACTCACAAGAACGGCAGCAACTCTTTGTATCTACAGGACACGTTCTAAACTGCTGTGACATATTATCGCCCTTGATCCATACGACAACCTTTCTGGAAACTATGTTATTCCACGCGGCGCAGGGAAGCTGAGTGGGTCTGCAGGACAGCTCTCACGCTTGCGGGAAAGTGCGCGAAGGTCACTGTCGGGGACGAGCGGACGCTGCGCTCAGTGTTATTTGGCAATTGTTATCCATTTTCTGAGCTAAAACTTGTAAACAAGGGTGCTTCCTATATGAACAGGGGCACAGTGTACCAAAGATAAAAGCACCTTATGAGAAATGACTTGGGGACTGTGACTAAAAGACCCAGAACTACTTAGAAATTTCAGGTCTCACTTTCTTTTATCTTGGAATTCTTTTTAACTTTCTCAATTTAAAAATGTTCCACTCTCTCCTACATGGAAAAAAGTAAAACCTGTCTTTCTATTTTAAGTCTGTAAAAACATGAAGAGGCTTTCGCGCCAATGTTCTCGGGCCCACGGCTCAGACAGCTCCGCCGAGCGACATCCACAGCCCCGAGGGGACCTGACCAGCTCCCTGGGACACTACAGAGTCCCACAGCATGACATTTTATAACCACAGTGACAGCTAGAGACTCACCCTCTGAGTTCACTGTCCCTTCAAAGCACGAGGAAACGTGAAATCAGTACATTCTATTTGTAGCACCAAATGTCCGACATTTACTTGCACCGGTTACAGGTTGAAAGCCGTCTTATTACTTGTCAAGAACTAAAACATTTAAAGAATGAATTTAAAGTTGTTTTTCAAAACCAATCATTAGAGTAATATATTGACGGTTGTATAAACATTTTAATTGTAAATGTTTTCAGTTACCGGTGCAAGACTGAGGAACACTTTAAAACGAAACTCCATCTTTTAAACAATACATTGTTGCATTACAAAACCAGTGCGCACTGGGCGGGGGAGGTCACTCTGTTTGGAGATGGCAGGAGGAGAGACTACTGTGCCTGCAGTTTTCTCAAGGTCCTCCCGGGGACTTGCCTGGGTCTGCTTCTCTGCTCTTTCAGACCTGGACTGATGGGCCACCCCTGTCTGGGGATGAGCATGGGTTGGGACACGTGCCTGGTTTTCTGAAGGGACCACGTGCTCTGACTTCCCCGTGATCGTCTCCTTTGTCAGCCACACAGGTGTAGGGACCGTGAAGGAAAGGAGGTTAAGCCTGGGGACTCCTCACTTGAACTGCTCCCCTGCGTTATCGGGAGGGTACCTGTCAGCGTGCCTAACATGGCCACGTTTCTCTCCCTCGCAAATGACCCCGTCACAGTCTCCCCTTGGGCTGAGCGGCATCAAGAGGGCGTGGACATCTGGGGGATTTGGCTAAGGTGTGCTTTCTCAGTGGGGGCATATTGTTCCCGAATGTGGGAAAACACCGTACTCTTTTTATGTATAAAGCACAGATATAGACATCTCCTAAACATACATGCAATATATCTGCGGTATTAAAATCTCCCGGCAGGGGAATCAGGAAAAAGTGTCTAAAAAGGCGATGCATAAATACAAGGTGGAGAAACCCTAGGCTGAGGGGGAACTCAGCTGCAAATACGTTTAGTTTGGCTTCGAGGGGTGTCCTGTTGCGGTCTGCAGTCCCTTTGTTTGCAGGTGAGCTAGCGTGGGAACGGCCTCCGGGACCGCCTTCCAACTCCTGCCTGGCCCACTTCTCTGCTGTGACGGGGAGGGGGCTTCAGGGGCATCGGGTAGGAGAGTGTGCTGCCGTGCCTGCCCAGGCCACGCAGGGAGCAGAGGACAAAGGTGTCTGAAATGTACGGAGTTGGAAGCTGCTGTGACACATTGCTGTCACCACCAGACGCACACGTGTAAGTGAAGGGTGGTTCGCACAGACCTTAAGTCAAAGGTGGACGCCTTCCTTGCCAGGATCGGGTCACACACACGATTATCGATGCGTCGCACCTGTGCGCAGGGACCACCCAGGTTCCAGGACTCCTGCGTCCGTGGACTCCTCCCACGGCAGGGCTGCGGGCAGCGAGATGCCTGCGTGAGCACGGCCACGCCCACGGTGCGGGCGCCGGACTACCAGTCGCGGAATAACGCGCAACCTGGTGTGCCGCAGAAAGTCCGCGTCATCTTTGTATTTCTTGATGGAGCAAACCTTTTAGACGCCCAGTGTGGCTGTCCCCGGGACCGGCTTTGACGCCTATGTCCTGTGTAATGGGACCGTCTCCCGATGCTGGAGACCTGAGGGAGTGAACCCACATCACTGAAAACACGGTCGGCTGTCTTCTCGGGAGGCAGGTGGGCCCCTGCCCAGCTCCGGGCAGGCAGCGAGGCGAAGGGAAGTGGGGGTGATCACCGGCTCTGCACCGGGGGCTCCCCTGCGCATCCGCACACGGACCTGAGGACTGAACTGCCCAGGGCGCTGACGTGTGGGCTCTTACACATGCGCCCTGAGCACAGGCCCTGCCGTGCCCCTGCGGTGTGGTTCCGGGGCAGATTCCTCACCAGCAGAGACAGGTGACAGGAGTGTCTGCCCAGGAGCAGCCCAGACCCTCTTCTCTTCGGTGCTGGCTTTGCGTCACCCCCAATTCCCCTCACCCTCCTCGATGTGTCAGTTTCCCTGGGCTGTCATCACAAAACGCCACACACTGGGTGGCCTAAATAACAGGAGCTCACTGTCTCACATTTCTGAAGTCAGAAGTCAAGGTGTCACCAAGGCCATGCTCCCTCTGAAACCTGCGGGGGACCTTTCCTGGCCTCCTCCCGGCTTCTGGGGTTCACTGGCAGTCTCTGATGTTCTGTGGCTTTCCTGTCTCCGTCCCGAGGGTGGCAGAGGACAAGCACACGTCCACTCCGCTGCCTGGGCTCAGGGGACAGACACGACCCATCGCTCTGTTTCCCTCAATGTCTCCTTTCTGCTACGCTCAGACCCCCCAATGCTTCCCCTCCCCCCCACGTGCCTGCTGTTCTGTGGCGCAGAAACGGCTGCTGGGGGTGCAGGGGTGAGCGGCGAGGAAGTCTTCGGCTCGAGCTCCAGGTCAGTCAGCCAGACGCTCCGTTATGGCCCAGACACTGACAGTCACCCGTCTGCAGAAAACTGTGATGGACCATCTTAGAGCCCTAGTTCCGAAACCAAGAATGCCAACCCATCCTCCTTCCATCTGTGGGGAAAACACGGGTTTTCACAGTCTGTGCATCATGCCTGGGGCCTTCTGCCTGCCCAGCCCTTCACCAGTCCACCTGCCAGGCCTCTTGTCCAGGCGCCGTGGGTGGCACCTCAGGTCAGTGGCAGCTGAGCCCAAGCCCGGCCCCGGCTGCTCTCACACCAAGGCAGGCCTCAGCAGCCGGCACCAGCGGCGGGGGCGACACTCCTGAGTCACAGCACATCTGACTGGGTTTCCGCAGCCAGGATCCCCTGCGAGCTGAGATCTGAATTCACAAAACCAGCAGAAAGGCCCTGGCGCTACCTGGCCGGTTTCCCCCGCCTGTTCCATCGCAGGAGCGTGTTTCCCGGCCACCCCACCGCACCCCGTCTGAGAAGTCCTTCGAGGATGAGGGAGAGAGGATGGGACGGGGCGAGGAGCGCGTGAGGCAAGGGCAGGGGCCAGGGCGCAGCCTCGTGTGAAAAAGAAAGAGAAAGTGAGGCCGGGCTGCCAGGCGAACTCTTCATTTCCCCCGAGAGGAAACACGGCGGAACTGCTGATTCAGGCGCTCCGGGCTTACTTCAGACTCAGCACCTGTTCCCGGACACAGCTCCCAGGACGCCAGGTCTCCCTGTCCTTGTCGCCTGGGACATGACACTTGGGAAAAGCTTTCTTTCCCTCCAAATCATTCTACAACTAGACTTCAGTTCTTCCACGAAGTGGGCCCCTTTAAACACAGCCCGGAGGCTGGGAGCTGAAACTGAAAATACTATTCACTAGTAATCGAGAGTCCTTTTCAGTTGGTGGTTAGGTCCCTGGGGAGCAATTTCTCTTTCCACGGCTCTCACCTTCTCTGAAGGCAGTCGGGCACCCGGAGGCAGAATGGGGCTCGGGGTACACCTGTGCCTGGCTGTGGTCCAAGCAGAGGTGCGCTGGGCATTCTGTTATGAAAGAAAGTTGCTAAGCTGTAGTAAACACCCACAGATTTCTGAGACCGAGAGTGAATCAGAAAGTTATAAATAGTATAGAACCTGACGGGTTCTTTGCCATCTCCACGCGGGGTGAAGAGGTTAGTACACTTGCAGGGCAGAAAGCAGGACAGGATATGGTGCCCTTGAGAAGTTTCCTGTGGAGAAGTCCGAGCTGGCCGCCAGACCTCAGCTTTCTCAGCCCCGGGCAGGGCATGCGGGGTCGTGGGGGGACTGGCAGCCACGGGCCACAGCGCAGTTTGCTAACTGAGAGGGTGCCCAGCTGTGCAGCAGGGTCAAGCCGCCCTCCGCCTGTCACGGCGGGCTTTTCTGGCCAAGGGCCTCAGACAGCCCTCCGTGGGCCCTTCCCTACCCCCCCCCCCCCCCGGAGCTGGAAGCCTAGAATCGTGTAAGCGAAGCTGTTTTATAAATGACACATCTGGCTGGAAGCACGTGCTGCTAGGACGTGAGGTCCTCAGGGCGCCGGCTGCTCCCACGGTGAACGCCTGGTGTGGCACGAAGCAGCAGGCTCCGCGGGGACGGCGCAGGGAACGGTCCCATGAGGGCGGTCCCATCTGTCCGACAGCCTCAGTCTGGCCTGGAACAGCGATGCTCCCACTTCCTTCCCAGCGCGGGGCCTCATGGACGTCTGCTGGGCTCTTTCTGGAAGCCAGACAGCGCTGGAAATGAGTCTGCTCTTAGTCCCCAGAAGGGTGATCTCTCGGGGTTGCCATCTGTGCGTCAGTCTGTAAGACTGGCGGCGAGTTCTCCCCGTGACCGAATCACATACGTGGGCAAACCCTCATTGCGCAGCACTTCCCTGGACCACGGGCCTCAGACAGCAGGCATGCCCATAATTCCATCTGAAATAGCACTCTGGTCCCACAAGCCTTATTCCAGTTTTTCTTAATTAGTGAATTTATAAAGGCTTATTTTCTTTATTGGTTCAGCCTCAAGACGGCAGCTGGTCAGCCACGCGCTGCAACAAAGTATCTTTCTGTGATTACCTTGACTTTGACTGTCCACCGCTCCCTGGACTGCGGCTGGCTCAAGCGTTCCCTGCATATTTTCCCCTTCTCTGTTAGGGTGTTTTATGGCACAGAATACAGCATGTTAAAAATCTAGTCTGCTTCGTTCACTTTTTCAGCCAGAATATTAGGGATCTAATATTAGGGTTAAAGCTGAAAGGTTTAATGGGCAATTTTTCATTTTTTCTGGGTTAGAGCGGATCTCCACTAATTTATCAGATAATACCCATTATGTGATACTTCCCTCTACCATAATCTAAAGACAGGAAACCACAAACTACCTCATTTTGCATAATAATTATGAGCTCTGACTCACAGGTGTGATTGGAATCGCAGAACCTAAATCTTGGAGAGAAAGGAGAGGTCATCTGGTGGAATCACCCAGGGTTTTCTTTTTGCATGCTTTTTTAAAATACAAGATTCCGTCCTTCTTCTCCCCGTGCCCAGAGAGGCTGACTCTCTGGGTCTGACTTGGAGCTCAAGAAGCGGGACGTTCAGAAGGTCCCTGGTCGATGCAGAGGGGGAACCAGTCCCTTCAAACATCCTTGATTTGTGAACCTGGGCTTTTGAAGAACAGTGTAGGAAAGGAGAGCTTCCCCGTGGTCATGCTGCTCACCTCGCAGACTGACGGACAGGACACTCACCATGCCCTCTGGTGCTGGCACGCGTCCACGCCGAAGCCGAGGGCAGGGCTGTGAGTGGGAACGGTCTGTGAAGGGCCCCACTGGGCAGGCATGGCGCAAACATTTTATGAACAGTACAGGTGATCTCCACAACAGTCCTGCAAGGGAGGTGTGTACAACTATGCCCATTTTAAGAAGAAATTTAGGGGAGCTGGAATTTACACCCCCTCCACGCGGGGTCTGTCGCTCAGACGTCTTCCAGGGTTTCACGTGTGCCGTCCAGTCTGAATCGTCACAGAGATGGACAGACACACTCTGCTTCTTGTACCTGAGAGAAGCTAACTATCTTAGTCTCAGGAAGATGCTTATTTATTTATTTATTTTGATGGCTATCTTAATTTAGCAAGATTAATTATAGCCAATAATTAACGAACACTTATTATGTCCCAGGCTCTTCCCACGTTAGATTAATCATAGTACTGGCAAACCCTGTGGGGAATATACTACTTATTTAAGTCTGTAAGAAGCTTTATGATTCAAAATGTCTACCTTTTTACAGACTTTTTCAAAGTAGGACAGATTCTTACCCGTTGGGGACAGAAGACGGTACCACCGGGAGGCAGACATCGGATGAACTGATCTCCAGCCCCTGCTGGCCCTTCTCTACAAGTAGGTGGAAATCAGCCCAGAGAGAGATCCCCTGCTGAAGAACTTTCTATTTCCTGTCAAATTTAAAAAAAAGAAAGAATGTTTCCAGTACATTCATGGATTGAGCGGGCTCTATCTGATCGTAATGGTTCACTTTTCCCATGAGTTCAATATGTTTATTTTTAGCATTTTTCTAAAGCCAGAAAAAAATTTGCCCAAAAATCCCGACAAACCCCAAGTGCTACGTTCACAGGGGAGTTTTTGGCCACAAGGAGTGGACTAGTTTCCAAGTGATTGGAGTGAAGCTTAGCTCGAGTAAAGTTTAAGGCACTCTCTATTGTTCTCTTCCATTCCGACTGAGGACATTTTTACATGTCTAGATAAATTTGAAATACTTCTTAACCTGAGAAGACTTGCCTTTCTAACCCGAATCTCTGAACACAATACTAATAAAAAGGTAAAGTCGTGTATAAAGTCAGAGGAAAATCTAAGATAATGAAACTTCACTGCATACTCCAAAGTTTTTACATCTTGAGCATAAAATGATTCATGAATTCAGTGAACATTTTTTCAGAGCCTGTGATGTACCAAAAATCGCGCTCACCACCGGGTGCGCTGAGACGAAGGAGACCAGGTTCTGCTCCTGAGAAGGCTCAATATACTTCTTTTATATTATTGGATCAAACTGCATTGCTTTCTGCCAATTTACCATTTTTTAACCTACAAAAATGGCAATTTCATGTGGTCCAACCTCTAGTTACTGTTGTATTGCAGAGACCCATCATCGGAAGGAAAAGTGTAACCACACAGAAACTCCGTTCCTGTAACAAGACCTTTGCTGCTGTCTGTCCGTCCACCCCCTGCTCACTCCTCCAGCCCCTAGGACCTCAGATCCCGGTCAGCATCACACCGCCTTAAGGACAAAGCCTCAGGTCTGCTGACCGCAGAAACAGAGTTTCCGTCGAGCTACAGATGACATCTCGACCTTGGTCGTGTTTCAGCCCGGGCCCAGGGAAGGGAGGACCTTGCGGACCCTCAGAAACCAGACAGACGGCCGCCTCGGCTGACCTCAGACCTGACACAAGAGGCAACGCAGCAGTCGGGATGGTCCGACCCGCACAGACCTGGCCACGTGACCTTGGCGCCCCTCGAGGTGAAACAGATAAGGAGCCTCCCACATTCCTACTTGGTCCGGGTAACGGAAAACTCTCGGTCAAACGAACAAATTCGAACCTGAGTTATAAGAACAGTCACAGCCCCTCAATCGATCCCTAGACTTGCGCCAGTTTTCTTGCCCAGAATTCCTTGAATGAAGGGGAGGCTGGGTCCCCCAAGGAGAGACCCTGGTACACTGCCCAGAACTGGTACTCTCCGTCTTTCTCCCAGCCTCCCACAAAGGGATCTACAGCCTCGTACCGGTCACTGTGACCAGGGCAAGGGAGATATCAGGCCTTTGGGGGAGAACTGTGCACTGGCTCTGAACTAATTCCAGGACACTCAGGACACTGCCGTCCACCAGGCAGAGTGGGATTGTAGAGGCCCGGTGGGCAGGGGGCAGGTCTGCCTCACAGCAGGCCCGTCGTATCCCTGGGCTCCTTCTGTGGTTCTTCTTCCTGTTCCAGTGTCCCCATTCTGCTCATCCCGGGGAAGGACACTGGGCTGTCGTGAGCTTAGGCAGGTGGTGAGCACAGCTGAAGGCTCTGTACCAGACATGGTCTCGTCGCTCCAGCCAGTCAACTCACCCTCCCGTTCGTTCCTGGCGGGCGGGCGCTACTGACCCGGCGCAAGGACCACCCTGCTTTCTGCCGCAAGGCCAGCAAGGTGCCTTCCCTGTCCTGCCTCAGGGTCCAGTCCCTCTCCAGCCCTGTGTCGCAGTCTGGTTGGCAGGGATCCTGATGGCCTTCCCCTCCCACAAGACATCACGCTGTCCCCTTACATGGAGGACATTATGCGGATCGGACTGAGGGAGTAAGAGTAGCACTGCTCTGGGCTTACCGGCGAGCTGTGTGCACGCCAGGCTGTGAGAAATAAATCTGACAGAGTTTAGGGGCGCAGGGGCGTGGGGCGCGTCGAGATGTCGCCTCGAAGGCGAAGGGCGTGTTGCTGGGCTTGGTTCCTCCCGCCACTGAAAAGGAGGCACGGCGCGTGGTGGGCTGCTTGGGATTTCCCAGGCAACCTGCTTGGGTTTGGGTTTGTTCCTCCCACCCACGTGCCAAGCTGCTAGTTCTGCGTGGGCCCAGGACAAGGGCCAGGCTGCTGTGCCTGGGCCGTGCGACCAGCAGGTCCGGTGCGGGAGGCTTTGGGGGCCAGTGGGGATGCTGTTTGTAGCCTCGGGCAGCGCCCAGAGTGCACCGCAGGGCAGGCCCCGGGGTTTGGAGCAAAGCCCCGCCACCCTCGCAGAACACGACTCCCTCTCTGAGAAAGCTCTCGGCCAACGCTGGGCCCTCATGGGGACTGAATGCTGAGCCGTGGGCCCGAGCTACCCCGTGGCCCGAGCTGCCTCCCATCAATGGGGCTCTAGCGGCCCCACCAGACCTGAGCGCTGGGCGCTGTGCCATCCGATGGAGCGGTGCGCGCGTGATCAGGTCTGGGCAGCCCCGAGGGACAAGCCAGTCTCATCAGGAAGTGCCCAATGCCATGCTTTCTGCTGTCCCTCTCCCGGCCAGCACCTATGGCCTCTGGGGGAGTTCCTGCATTCTTCTCATTAGCCACTTCAGTCGGGAACCCATGATAACCTTGAGGCAGGTGTCATCATTTCCACTGCACGGTACTTGGCTGAGGCAGAGAGGGTGACTCCCTGCCCAAGGCCTCTCCGCCAGAGCTCGGACCTGAAGCCAAGCCCTCTGACACCCACATCTGCCTTTGGCAAGTAGGCCGGTCCACGGTTGCTAACCCTCCCCAGGGCAAACGGGGGCACTCTGCTGTTATTGTTAGCACATTTCCACTTCTCCTTATTTGGAAAGGGGTGACTGTGAGGGGAGTGGGGAGAGGAAGCCGACTACACATCTGAGAGATACTTGAGTCGAACAGAATTTAGTTATGTTATTCTAACGACGAGTAACAACAGCAAGAGTGACCTAGGATCTTTCCTCTTACAGACACAGAACTTTTAAGGGGACCACGGTTTATTTTTCACTCCAAACTCAAATTTTTTATAGGACTTATTGAGAGACCTAATGTTCATCAGCAGCTTACTGCCCACGCCTCCCTCCCACCCGCACGAATTGTTCTCTTTTGCTCTAATTCCAACCTTTAACACAGGCGGTCTAGTGGACTGAGTGGGGACTGTAGTTAACAACCCTGTGTCTATACCCAAAGGTCGCTGAGAGAGTAGATCGCACATGTTCTCACCACGGCAGAGAGCTCCACGTGGGGTCATGGATGCTCTAACACCGTACTGCGGTCTCCACAGCACACACGTCCATCAGGTGGTCACGCTGAACAGCGCACACAGTGTCAGTCACGTTCCGTAGAGCTGGACAGACGACAGACATCAGAACACAGCACTCACGTGGCCCTCAGAGTGAGCTGAACCCTACTTCCTCAAATAATCAGAAAGCCGTTTCTTAATTTATTAAAAAAAAAAAAACTGCACCATCTTTTATCATAAAAGCCCGAGTTGTATTAGACACAGACCTTCCTCCGAGATGCAAATGAACTGACGAGTCTCCCCTTTGGAAACAGTTTCTCAATGCCAAGCACAAGGACGAGAGTGGAAATCAATCAGATATAAACTGTAGATAAAATCTACAAACTGTAGATAAACTGTAGATAAAATCAATGAAACCAAGAGCCGATTCTTTAAAAAAAATCAATAAAATTCATAAACCTCTAGCTATAATGACCAAGAAAAACAAGAGAGAAAATTAAATTACCAAATTCACAAAAGAAAAAAGAGACACTAATACAGGTGAAAGGGTCAGTAGGAAATGTTATAAACAACTTTATGCCAAAAATTTTGACAACCAGATGAAATGGATAAATTCCTTGAAAGACACAAAGTAGTAAAACCCTTGCAAGATGAAATAGGAAATGGAATAGTCCAAAACTAGGAAAGAAGTTGAATTCATAATGATAAACCTTCCCACAAAGATTTATTCCTTTAGTCTGTTAATATACTGACTTACATTAAATTAATTTTTTGAATGTTTAACCAACCCTGAATTCATAGGATAAACTTCACTTGGTTATGATGTAGTATCATTTTCATATGTCGCGGGAGGTGGTTGGTTATATTTCGTTCAGGGTTTTTGCGTTTATGTTCATGCGGGATACTGGCCTATCATTGTTTTGATGTCTGTCTGATCTGGGTATCAGATTAGTGCTAGCCTTGTAACACGAGTTTGGAAGCGGAACTCTGCCTCGCTTTTCTGAGTCTATTAAACGTTTAGTAGAATTCTCCAGTGAAGAAATTGGGCCTGAAATTTTCTTTGTGGGAAGGTTTAACAAAATAATAATAATAATTATAATAATAATAAAATATAGCGCTGGCCGGTTTGGCTCAGGGGTTAGAGCGTCGGCCCGCTGATCAGAGAGACCCGGGTTCGGTTCCAGCTCAGGGAGTGTACCTTGGTTGCAGTTTGTCCCCAGCCCTGGTTGGGGTTGTGTGGGTGGCAACCAGTCGATGTGTCTCTCTCACACTGATGTTTCTCTCTCTCTCTCTCTCCTCTCTCCCTCCCTCTCCTCCTCCCTGCTCTATCTGAAGATGAATGCAAAAATGTCCTCGGGTGAGGATAAAAAGAATATATATATACATCACTTGTGATGATGATTAGTATTGTCAGAGAGGGAAGGACAGTGTTTGGACATTTAAGCTCTGGAGTTCTGAAACAACCCAGCTCTGCCATGTTCTAACTCTGTTACCTTGGACGGACACCCTCGCCTCTCCTGCCTCATTCACCGTCGTCACAGAGCGCGGACAACAACGACAGCCACCGAATGTGGCTGGCGACAATTAAATGAATTCATCTCCCGCCCCACGAGCGAGCACTGCTGAACTAGAACGGGGCCTGGCACATACTAAACGTTCGACAATGTCAACGAGTGGCAACAGCTCATGACTTGTGATCATTACTTGAAAACCATTAATAACAAATGACTTCATTTAATCAGCATGCCACCGGCATTCGATGCGATTCCACTCGAGTCTACGAATAGAAATGACGGCTCTATAAGGAAGGTGGAAACTGTGTATTTTGGATTTGCTACAATTTTTTCTTTGAAAAACAAAAACAAAACAAAACCCTGAGAACCTACGTCATGTGTACAGTTCAAGTCCCAGCCCGGCAGGGTCTATTCCATCTCTAGATCTTTGTGCTAATCGTACGGAGAGCGGCAGGACTCTGGGTCCTTCCCGGAAAGCTTCTCCGGGAGCCTGTGCCTGCTGTTGTTCTCAACAGGCAGCTGAGTTACACTGGAAACTACCAGAACGTGGCTCGTCGAGCCGCCGCTGGAAACGAGCCCGTGGGCACAGGCAGTGGGCGAGCAGCAGGGCGAGGTCAGACGGCGTGGGTGAGAACAACAGCTCTCTCAGTGGGTGTTCGTCTTTTTCATGTGCTGTTTTCTTCCCAGGCGTGAGCTCTCGGTTGCTCAGGAGCAGCCAGCACTGGGGACACCTGATGGCATACCCACTTTCCTGCCCGCAGCACTGGGCTTCGCCCATCCCCTGAGACTCCCACTCAGCACACGGAAGTTGCCTGTCCTGCTGCCTGTCTCCCAGCAGATGGACAGATGTCGCTGGCCAGCACTGTGCTTGGGCCTCGTGTCTGTTGGCCCCTGGGCACCGTCTCCTGCGCTGTGGCCTCTCTCACAGGCGGCTCACACTTCCCCATGCGAGGACCACCTGCCACCAAGAACTCGAGAGCCGGCAGCCCCGGAGCACAGCCCGAGGCCATTCTGCAACAAGGATGCTATTTCCCTGACGTCTTAGGTCTGATCCCATTTGTTTGATATAAAATGATATCTTCAATCGCTTACAGGCTAAATTATCCCCCCTACCCCTGCCCAAAGCTTCAAATAAAACGAATGCTCAGTGATATTCTGGTGTGTGACTCCGAGGGCAGGACACCCCAGTTTGAAAAGCACAGCTGTTTTATCCGCTGTGGGTCCATCAGGTGGGTGTCTCTCACACACATCTGATCACAGCCCTCCTCCGCCTAATAATGTACAAAACTTCTGCGTGCTCCCTCGTGGAGCTCCCACTCCCCGCTGGCTCCTATGCGCCCATGCCCATCTCCTCCTGCCCGGGCCCATCCTGCTGACCACTTGTGGTCGGTGTCATCTCTGGACCTTTGTACCGACGCTCTCGAATGCCACATGTTCTCAATTCTGCTGTTCTCAATCCTCCGAGGACCAACGCATACACCTCTGTAAGAAAACCTCCGCCCAGCTCAGGAGTATTGACCTTTCCCCAAATCCTCCGTTACCACAATTGGCTGCAACTCCTCATAGTTTCCAGTGTTTCTTGGATTTTTGCAGCTATTTTTAAGGCCGGGACTCCCCTCTGTGTCTCCCAGCTGGTGCAGAGTGGGCACTGGACAAACCAGAGCATCAGTATTCTTCCCGACTTCCGTGGCCACGTGGCCTAGCCCTGCACAGTGATACACTCTCATTGACCAAACGTGAATTTTTTCCAGCATCACTGAAGTTATAATCAACGAATAAGAACCATGTATATTTAAGGTGCACACATGATATGTTGACATATGCATAAACTGGGAAATGATTTCCACTTCAAGCGAATGAATACATCCCTCACTTCACACAGTTACCATTATCTACCAAGATGAGCTGAGTGTTTATTCTGTACAAGTCACTATGTGCCTCCATTTCCGCACGAATATGTGTGAAGATGTTGTTGGTCTTGCCTGAACACGTGTCGAGACAAAAAGCTTAGTTTTGTTTGTTTGTTTGTTTTGCTTTTGATTTAATTAGAAGCAAATTTGAGCATTGAGACTACTTTAAGGTACAAAGAATTTTAACTTAATGCCCTATGTACTTGAAAATTAGTTTTCATTCACGTGTTGCTGATTATTAAAAATTAAAAGATGTTTTAAATTGACATTATAGTTGTACCATTCTATAATTTACATTTCTAAATGTAGTGTTTGGCTTTTAGCCCTTCGATATCAAGCATTTTTAAACAAGTTCAACAGTGACATTTAAAACTTAGATTTAGTGTGTGATGAACATTTCTACTACGGTTTGAACAGCAGACCCAAGGTGCACACATCCCAGTGGACTTTGTCTGGCAAGGATAGCATTCTTTTTACGTTTATTTAAGAATGCATTCTAGATTAGGTACCCTGATATATATTCATATTACACTCTAACAACTTACTCTTTTTCTGTAAAGTCTAACTTTTTCTTTTTAAACTTATCTTTATTGTTAAATGTGTTACAGACGTTCCCCCTTTTTTCCCCATTGACCCCCTCCTCCCCAATCC
The DNA here is from genome assembly GCA_030848825.1 of Tadarida brasiliensis. Lineage (NCBI taxonomy): Eukaryota > Metazoa > Chordata > Mammalia > Chiroptera > Molossidae > Tadarida > Tadarida brasiliensis. The sequence continues at coordinate 4,282,626 of CM061259.1, read as the reverse complement.
CGCCCCTCTCCTGCCTTCTCCACACTATTGTCCGTGTCCATTGGTTATGCATATATGCATAGAAGTTCTTTGGTTTCTCTCTTCCTGCCCCACCTCCCCCCTTCCCTTTAAGGTCAGTCTAACAACCAGTTTGTACTTCTTAATCCCTTCATCTTTTTCACCCATCCCCCCAATCCCTCTCCCGTCTGGCAACCAACAAAAAGTTCTCTGTATCTATGAGTCTGTTTCTGTTCTGCTCGCTCATTTTGTTTGTAGATTTGATTGTTGATAGATATGTATTTATTGCCATTTTATTGTTCATATTTTTTTATCTTCTTCTCCAAGAAGACTCGTCAACATTTCATATAATACTGGTTTGGTGATGATGAACTCCTTTAGCTTTTTCTTGTCCGGGGAACTCTTTATATGTCCATCGATTCTAAATGATAGCTTTGCAGGATAGAGTAATCTTGGTTGTAGGCCTTGCTTTTCATCACTCTGAATATTTCTTGCCACTCCCTTCTGGCCTGCAAAGTTTCTTTTGAGGAATCGGCTGACAGTCTTATGGGAGCTCCCTTGTAGGTAACAAACTGCTTTTCTCTTGCTGCTTTTAAGATTCTCTCTTTGTCTTTAACCTTTTACATTTTGATGATGATGTGTCTTGGTGTGGACCTCTTGGGGTTCATCTTGTTTCAGACTCTCTGTGCTTCCTGGACTTGCATGTCTGTTTCCTTCACCAAGTTAGGGAAGTTTTTTGACATTATTTTTTCAAATAGGTTTTCAATTTCTTCCCCTCTTGCTTCTCCTTCTGGCACCCCCATGATGTGAATGTTGGTATGTAAAAAGCTTAGTTCTTTACAAGGATTTCTCTTTGTTTTTGGACAACTGTGAAAGTTTTTCTTTGCGGTGATCTGAAATATGTTTTTTCTGACCTTACTTCCCTTCTGGAACAATTTAGAATAAATCGAATATCTCTTCATCATAACAGCTCTTTGATGTTTTTCTCATTCTACGTTTTTACAGTTCTCTCCCAGCTGATGTTAAAACCCTCATCTTCTGTCCCCCTTCTCTGTGCACCCCTTCTCCAACGTCATGGTTCCAGACCCTCCCTGACCTTGGTTGTCTTCTGAACAACCAGAGTTTAGTGCGGTCCACTGGAGACTGGATGTGATGTATCACCGGACGATGACCAACCTTTTAGTCTTAGTTGCGGGTATCACCACCCACCCAGTCTTGGTTGTCGTCTCAAAGTCAAGCTTGTTGACGACAATCAGACATCACACTATTCTTTTATTATCAGAAAATGAGCAGCAAAGGGCACTGCAGGTCTCTTGGGAACCCGGGCTCATGCATCGGAGCCGGCTGTGCGCCCGGCGTGCTCCGGGGCCAGGTGTACGTCGAGCAAACCGAGGCGGCCCTGCTAGCAAAGAGTGCTCTGTTTTTCTAGAAAGAAAAGCAAATAGCAAACAGGAACCAAGTAAATACATTAACATAATCACTATAAAAGAAATAAACAGGACAAAGACGTGGAGTGAAAGTGGGGGCCCACTTAGGGCGGGGTGGGGGGGGTTCCTCCGCAGTGCTGACGACAGGCTGAGATGTGAGGAGCAGAGAGCGATGGCCGGGCGGCACCCCGCCGAACGCAGCCTGGCAGGAAGAGGACACCATCTGTGTGCAGCCTCAGGGAGGGAGCCTGGGAAAGGTCTAAACCAAACGGAGGCCAGAGGGCAGGGGCGGGACAACCGAGCCTGGAGAGGTGGGCAAAGGCCAGGGCATGAGGGCTCCGGTAACTATCCTGACAGGGTAGAACTGAGAAGTGGCTTTGGATTTTAAAATATCCCGGCTGCTAGAACCCAGCTGGAGTGGTCCCGGCAGGAGGCGGCTTGGGCCCGGGTGGCTGGGGGGCGAAGACCGGTTGGTGAATCTGAGACACACTAGGGAAGTGCTGGCAGCAGTTTGCTGACATATCATCTATCAAAGACACGCACGTACTAATGAGTTCTCTCTAACGAGCAGAGGCATTTCCATGCAAACCACAGGCACAGCAAAGACATAAATTGTCTTTAAAAAATAAACAGACCTCAAAGAATACACGGCAGAGTTTCTGTCTGCACCGGCAGGAAGCGGCTGCTCACATTCCAGATGTGAGAACACCTGGCTCTATCTGCCCTGACAGCATGAGTGAGCAAAGGGCCGGCCTCACAGTCACGGAGGGCCCCCCCCGCAGCGAGGCCATGGGCCCAGGCTCACCGGGGTCACCCGCTTAAACACCAGACTCGGTGGGTGCGGCCCTAGATTCCTGAGCTGACGTTCCAGGGGAACAGGTTCTGCTCATTGCGGGAAAGCACGGTCCCTGAGCTGCCCTTTGCGGGGTACACTTCGGGACCAACCCTCTGTCAGACTTCCTGTCCTTCCACTTTGTGCCGGGTGGACCTTGAACTGGCCCAGCGGCATCGAGAGAAGGGCCTGCTTTGCTCTTAGGGAAACAGAAGCTGCCCTCACCGCCTCTCAGGACGGAAATGAGCACAACGTCCCAGAGAGCTCAAACCATGCTCGCGTGCGAGACCACAGAGGACCGAAGACGCTGCGTCCCGCTGCGAGCAGGGTTCCTTCTGTTGTCCTGGACAACATTCTTGGTTACTCTGTGACTTGGTTTACCTAAATGTTACATAGTTATAACATCAGTGATTCTCTCTCCCCCCCCGTTGCTTGGTAGCAAGTTAAAATCTGAAAAATCCCCAAAACTGAAAAGGAAAAGTGAGAGAAAGTACCTAACAGTCAAAAAGGAAAGAGGGAATTATTCACGCTCCTGGCAGTCCAACGCACGCATGACTCAATGAGCAGAGAAAATCAGTGAGTCAAAATGAACAGTGTTTCACCTGAACCGACTTTCTCCACTGTGTGAGGCTTGCTGTCTCACTAATTTCTAATCCGCTGAAAGGATGCTGGAGATGCCACCAGGGCACTGTGACCCCACCCTCACCTCGCCTAGTGACCTCTGTCCTAAGGCACGTCCAGCGCGGGAGAGAGCCTGGCATCTCGCCTTTCCGATGCGGCCGCTGCCCTGCTCTCCTGAGCAGCCTCTCTGAAAGGACCCCAGAGGCAGAGCGTCAGCGTGCTGGGGACCCCTCCTCCGAGCGAGCCTCACCTCTCCACGCCTCACTGTTTTCACCTGTAACAGGAGAACAATAAGAGCGCCTCCCTCCTTCCAGCTGCAGCGGTTAAGTGACAGACTTAAATGACGAGATAAGAAGCCCTTGGGACTGTTCCGTTGGTGCGCAGTATTGATCACGCCGGTGACGGTCAATGACAGCCGCTGCTGACTTCACGCTCTGATGCGGGTGGGGACTTCAGCCTCCGGTGCAGGCCGCAGCTCCCCATGTCTACAAGGGCCCTGTCGGACCCCTCTTCTCCTGAATGCGCAGCCACGCCCGCAGCCCTGTTTGCTGAGCTCGGCGTGTCTGCCCAGCACAGTCCCACAGGTCGGCCCTGACCACGTCCCTGCCTCTCTGTCCCCATCTGCACCTCTCAGGCCCCTCCGTCCGCCGTCGAGCACAGCGACACACTCTGTGCCCTGTCACTGTTCGCCGCACTCTTCCCAAGCCTGCACAGCCTCGTCTCCGCACAGACAATCCCACGCCTCCCCAAGGCCTTCAGGCCATCCCCCCAACTCGACCTGCTCGAGCTAAAACACCCGAGGATACTCTTCTATTTATCTTCAGATAGAGTGGGGGCGAGGGAGAGAGAGAGAAGGAGAGAGAAACATTGATGTGACAGGGACACATCCACGCGTTGCCTCCCGCACGACCCGACCAGGCCCGGGGACGAACCGCATCCGAGGTGCCTGCCTTTGACCGGAATCAAACCCAAGACTCATGGTCCCCAGGCCGATGCTCTGCCGCTGAGCCAAACCGGCCAGGGCTCAGTTTGGCACTTCATCATGGCATCCTCATTCGTGTTTCCATCTGTTTTATGAGCGAAAACCTAATTTCCTCGGCCAAACTGGAGACTTCCTGAGAGTCAAGACCGTGTCCCTTGCTCCTTGCGTGTTTCTAGAGTCCGTCACTGACACGCACGAACCGGACCCCTCGGCACTGCTGGGCTGATGGAACCCCGCCCGAGTCGGCTCTTTCTGCAGCAAACCCAGAAGGCCCTGGGGCCGGCCCAGGACAGGCAGGGACCATGCGGCAGGTCCCTAAGGCCCTCGTACGACCCCGTCAGGGCGTACCCCACGTGCCGGGCTGCAAACAAGGCCACACACAGGTCTTGCTCCCCAAAGCCCGCCATTGTCTCCATTTGCAGATGGGAACACGGAGGGAGGTTACGTAATTTCCCCGGAGACGGAGCTTGAAGGTCATCACCGTCGAACAGTTGCCCCTGTTGCAGTGCGCACTGTCCCTGCTCCGTGAGCAATGGGGCAGACAGTCTGACCTGTTTGCCTTCTCACGTGGACTCTCTGGGACCAGACGTCACAGACGGGCCGTCCACAGCCAAGCCGCCGGGTTTTCTCTGGTTTGTGTATTAAAATATGCACCTTTAAAAGCAGACATTTTTAAAGCAGGTGATTTTACATGAAAAGTTGGATTCCTCACTAAATTTGAATGAATTCAAGTTTTCAAATCGATCAAATATCTGAATGAGAAAAAAAACGAAGGTCTGGAAGAGAACACGCTTGGGACTGAGAAAGTCCTTTCTAAAAAATATACGGAGTCCAAATGGCGTCAAGACTGTCTGACACGCAAGTGAAAGTGTCTGTACAGTGGAAAGAGGGAGAGAGAGAAAGGAGGAGGAGGAAGAGAAAAGGAGGAAGTCAAAAGACAAACTAGGAAACAATATTTTCAGTATGTAAGAAGACAAATGCTCAGCTACCCCTAACATACAAGAAATTTATCAATATCAATAAGAAAATGATTAAATCCCCAGTTCAGAAAGGAGATAGAATTAGGAATTCACAGACAGAAAATACAAGTGGTCAAATAAACATGAAAAGACACGGTAACTTAATAACAGTGAAAGAAATTCAAATAAAAGTAACAAGATACAGTTTTCACCCACCACACAGGCAAAAGTTAGAAAGATTAGTAATGTCTGGTGTTGGCAAAAGCGGGGAACAGTGAGCACTCTCCCACACTGACGGTGGAAATGAAAAGTGGTACCACCGGTTGGGGGAGCACTTGACAACAGTCCTTAACAGTTAAATCACGCCTCTCCTCCACCCGACAATTCCACTTCCAGGGATCCGTTTACACGTTACGAAGATGTGTACACAAAAACGATTATTGTAGAACATCTGTTAAATTGAGAAATTGAAAACAAATTTAAATGTCTAAATCAATAGAAATATTAGATAAATAAACTATGGTATAGCCATACAATGAAATACCCAAAAGTCCTGGGAAAACATGACACAAAGATGTGGAAAGAATTATATAGCGTGTTATTAGATGAAAATTATGTGTATATATTATGGTCCTGTTTTTAAATAATTATATATTTATATGTGGGGAAAATCTAGAAGAATACACACAAACGGTTAACATCTTCTCTGGTGAAATTATTTTGTATATTTCTGTAGTTTGAATTTTAAACTAGGCTGTATTTCTTTTGTAAAACACCCTGCTTCCCCCTTATCTCTCTCTAGGGAGTCATTCCAGGGGACCAGGCTCCTGGGCCATGTGGAGAGGTGATTCCATCATTTTCTCTATTTCCCCTCCATCTGAGGCCCCTGCGCATTTATACATGTGCCCGGGAGCACACCGCTGGGGAACGCGCTGTCCTCACCTAAGCTCAAGGGCAGTGCGACCTCAGGGCCAAGGATGGCGTAGGTTGTACAAACTTAATGCTCCTTAGCTTCTGTTTCCTTCACCACGAAACCGTCATGACCATATCTCATTATTCGAACGGCCAGAGAGAACACAGGAGACTATAAATGCCCGGCATGCGGTCGGTGCCTGCTAGGTGCCTTTGTTTGTTGTCAGCTGTGCCTTTGAGGGTAGGACTTGGCTTGTGGTGAATTCACTGTGCATCTGACTGAGTTCAGTTTTATTTATTTATTTATTTATCCTCACCCGAGGACATTTTTGCATTTATCTTCAGATAGAGCGGGAGGGAGAGAGGGGGGAAGATAGAGAGAGAAACATCGATGTGAGAGAGACATCGAGTAGCTGCCACCCACACGACCCCACCTGGGGCCGGGGACAAACTGCAACCGAGGTACGTGCCCCTAGCAGGAACCGAACCCGGGACTCTCTGGTCTGCGGGCCGACGCTCTAACCGCTGAGCCAAACCGGCCAGGGCCTGAGTTCAGTTTTATATATGAACAATCCCTGTTGGCGTCCGTTTGAATGGACGGGGAGTCTTTTCACACCTTTCCGCTTGGACTGCTTTCACAGGCGGACCCGAGACACGCAGCTCGCCCGTTCACCGATCCGAGGTTTGCGCGGGAGACGCCAGCAGCGCCCAGGACGGACGGGCGGCGCTCTGGGAACGAAGGGGTGGTTGCAAAAAGGCACAGGTGTACTCGCTCTCGGGCAGGGCAGGCAGAAGGGGAGAGAGGAAGAAACTGTTTGCATAAAACCCCAACCCAATCTTCCTTTCAGTTTACTCATCCTGATTTCACTGAAGATAAAAAGTAGACCTGTCTACTGCCTAACCACCCTCCGGCAAAAAAAAAAAAAAAAAAAAAAATTAAAACACCATCTTTTCAGGTTTAAAATCTTAGAAAGTTTTTGTAGTTTGATAATTCTTGCCAAAAGAACCTCCGTGGAAGATACAAGCAGTCCTAACTTAACCAGCCTCTTGAGGATTTGACGTTAAAAACCTCTGCAGGACTCTGTGTGAGACGCGCCTTCTCGTGTGACTACAAAGGCCTGTTACAGGGGAACCGAGGTGAGAACGAGGGGATCCCGGACACGATCGCACCGTGAGACCACGTGTCCTTGGGTCTGTGATTGCAGAAGGAATTGCATTTCCTCTGGGGTGGGTCTCCTTGCCTTTGCCGACGGCCTTCAGCCTTGATGCCACGCAGCCCTGAGCTTTTGCAAAGCCTGATTTCTGAGCATGGAACACGAGCAGCCAGCCCGCTCGGGGTGGCGGTGGAAGGTATGACAGGCCGGCCCACACCTCCCTACTTTCAGGTTTCCCCGCGTTACCATGTGGAAAGTCAGACAGACAGTCGTTTGAACAAAGGTGGGAAGGCCGGGTCTTGGGCAAATGTCTCCATTGCTCTGGCTTGTGTTACCAAGTTGATATGAATAAAAACTCCAGGTTTTTAAGGTAAAACCGATGCCAGGATTTCAGCGTGGTTGTTTTTCCGTTCTATCAACTCTCTCATCACCCTCCGTTTCCCTCCTCAGAGGGGAAATACACACTGATGTTCCATGCGAGCCACTGACGTCGTCCACTCTTCCCGGGGCTCGTCTTGCTGAAGGTCCCCACCGAGACCCTGCCGGAGCGGAGCGCTGCGAACACACGGCGACCGCCCTGGGGACAGCGCGTCCCTCAGCCCGACGCCCAGGGGGCCGCCCCTGAACCCCGCCTTTCACGGGGAAGCGCCCGTGTGAGACAGGCGTGTGGGGCTGCAGTGACGGCTTCGGCCTGGGCTTCCCAGGCTCCCCCGACCCTCCTCCCTGACACGGGTGGCGCAAACAGGGACCTAGGGCGAGGAAAGGTGGGCATTGGCCAAGCGCCGGGTGGGAGAGGGTATGTCCGCCAGCCTGGAGAACTGAGCCCAGAACAGACCGGAGGCCAGGCCAACCGGGAGAGCCGAGGCCTGCAGAGGCCTCGGGTCCAGGAACCAGGGAGCACGGGCCGGACCCGGCCGGGGGCAGCAGCAGGGAGCTTCCAGAGACCCCTGAACGGCCCGGCCTATTCAGGAGACCGGGGCAAACGGTCATAGCAACTTCGACTTTTAAAACCTAGAATTGTTGAATATTTTAGGAATTAAAGTTAAAAGTATAACTGAAACCTCACCTGACCCCTAAATCGCAGGGGACAGTAATCTTAAAACTGACGACAGGTGAGCGAGCCCTTGTGTCCGTAGCCCACAGGACTGGCCCCTTCAGTGGCTGTGTGTGCGGCTCCAAGGGCGCGTCTCAGCCCGGCCGCCTGCTTCCTCCATGCCCCACCCGAGGCCCCGGCGCCTGCTCGGTCCGTCAACGTCCGTCTTCAGGCTCAGCGCCAGGGGCAGAGTCTCTGCTTCGGCTGCTGCGTGGGTCTCACGCAGGCCAGGGGACTGGGTCTCTTGGAGAACCGACGGCCTTGCTGTCCAGACCGTGCCCAGGCTGAGGGGCTACCGCACTGGACGTGAAGGAGAGGGACAGCCAGGCCACAAGTTCAAGTGTTTGTTCCAAAGGCTGAGCGTGAGGCCAGAGGTGCTCCCCGGGGAGGCCCTCCAGACTCAGACTCATGGTCCAGGTCTGCCCCTTGGCCGTGAACCCCTCAGACCAGCTCCTCCTCCCTCACGGTGTGCCCATCCTTCGAAATGCAGGAACTTCTCAGGCAGAACACCCCAACCCAGCAGAAAGGGTCTAATGAACTGAACTTGGGGAGGCTTTCCACCCCTCTTCTCCTAAGAGGAGAAAATCCACTACCTCCTCCCAGTGACCAGCCACACCTAGCAGGGGCTTGAGAGACACCGATGGCCGGCCGCCACTCCCTGGGGCAGCGGATGTCTGTGTCCCTTGTCCACATGACCGTTTGGGATGTCACACACTACTGTCTTGGAAAGAGGACCCGCCGGGCCCACCTAGACCAGGGAGGAGCTAGCAGCCTCAGTGCTGGCTGAGGTTCTGACGCTGTATCCGGCTATGCGCTGTGTCAGACCTGCACCCCCAGATGGAAATCAGTGGTGTGGCGCCTCATGCCACAGTCACCTGGGAATTCAGGTGAGGCTGAGCGTGTCTGGAAGGCAGCAGGATGCCCACAGCGGGCTGGTCCGCCTAAACTGATGCGCCTTCCGGGAAAGAGCGAGCTCGTCCAGACGGACACAGGAGTCCCCATCCCCCAGCCTGGCCAAGGATCAAGGTCGGCGGAGGGAGGCCGGTCAGTGATTGGAGGGAGCAGACAAGGACCTGGCCACTCGGCTCATCTTGCAGCCCAACTCCCGTGAACGTAGCTCGAGCGTGCAGTTTCACTGACCGTGTAGACCGTAGGAAACCCAAGACGGCACTTCCAGAGGCAAACCAGGAGAGGAGAGACGCCGATGGGGCCCGATGGCGCGGGCAGCCTCCAGCCTGTCCCCGCGGCGAGCCAAGCATGGACGAGGCAGGAATGGAAAGTGCCACGTGGCAGCTGGCGCGAGTGAGCAAGCACCGTGACCTCCCACCGGGCCTTTCAGAATTAGCTGGGAGGGACTTCTGCAGAGCAGGTAGAAACAGCAAGAGCAATACTGCTTGGTGACTGCGACGGCCCTGCCATGTCCCGTGCCGGCTGGGGACACACGAAAATACAGTCGAACTTGAATGTGGGCTCCTGGGAAGCCTGCCGGCTCTTCGGCATTCCAGCTGTTTTCTAGGGACTGAAGGGTTTCAAACCCTGTTTGACAGGAATCTTATAAATGGTAGCAGCAGCTGGGGAGGCGGGGAGGAGAAACCGTCTGGAAAATGGGCCTATACCATGGGGAAGCACCCACCCCGAGGTACTGAGCGGAGACGTGCTCTGTCTTGTCCGCGGTGACATGCATCCAGGCCCGAGGCTCGAGGTTCCAACAGGTGCCCTCTGCCCCGAAATCCCCTCCCATGAGGACGTCCCGACATCTGCTCGTAAATTTCTCTTGAAAAGAACCTGTATAGCAAATCCCAGGCTTATATGTTTTCATGGCTTACGATTTGAACCCATCTCTTTGTGAAGATTTGACTAATAGTATATTTTCATTTTTAAGAGCTGTTTGCTTTGCTTTCTTTTTTGCCTTTTTAGTAAATAACCTTTTAGAAGAGTCTCTCCTCTTTCTCTTATTTCTCTGGATAAGAGGAAGAAGAAACAGGAGATCCGAGGACAACCCCGTAGCTGCAAAGGGAAGGCCGAAACTTTTTCTCCCACAAAGAGAGTGGTATTTATTATTATTGTTATTGTAAAGGTAATACTGCTTATGTCAAATTTCCACACAAAAAAAGAGAAAGATATAAAGAAAAACTAAAAATGAGTCCCAATTCACATTATTCAGGAGATGATCGTGGTTTGTGACCTAGCAGACGGCGTCCACGTCGTCCACGTCCATACGTAGCAGACAGACAGGGGAGGCGGCAGAGCCTTCCCGGGTCGTCCAGGAGAGCTGGCCGTGGAGCAGCGCCTGCAGGCTCTCACCTCGGGAAGTCAGACAGATAAGCCTCCCTGTGTTTCACAGTTACCCATAATGCAGCAGCTCCACAGAGCAAATTAACCGCACAGGACAGCCCTAAAGACGGCTCAGGAAAATGGCTAGAACCACAGCGTTATCTTGTTTCCAGAACAATTCAGAGCATCGGTGAGGAAACTCATACACTATAAAGCGCTCTTTGACGCACATCTCATCTGATGGGGCCCCAGCTCCCGCGTGGCTTGCAATACCACAGCTGTGGGTGGGGAGCCCTCCCCCCCGGGAGCACCCTCTAACTCATTTCCCTGCGTGCTGCCGCAGAAAGTCCGAGTGGTGCCAGCTCATCCTTGCATTTGGAGAGGGCTCCAGAAAGATTGAAGAAAATTGTGGGGGCCCATTAGTTGCTGGTCTACACCCAGGATAAAGTGACTTACTTTCCATCAAAGCAGGGATTTAAAAAAAAAAAAAACAACATAAAATAAAACAAAGCAACACTTTTACTAACGGGGAAGAGAATCAGTGCTGGTACACTCCCCAAGAAGCTTTCAGTGTGGGAGCCCGGCTTCCTCTCCGGGGCCGAGCAGACAGAGCTGGACCTGGTGGTCCCAGTTCTGAGTCAAAAGCCCTCGCTTGGGCTGTGTCCCAAATGTATCCTGTGCAACGTTTGGGACAGGATACAGTCAAGCAGTATCTGTTGTTTACTGGAAATGCAATGCTAACTGGGCATCTGCACTCACTCCACGTGGACCACGCACAGGCCCACTACTTCTCGGGGTGCCCAGCTGGCTGCGTGCAAGGTGCGGGGTCACAATGACTCACTCTTAGGCCCCGAGAAGCATCCAGTGTTTGTTCCATAGGTCTTTGCTGGTGCCTACTGCGGGGCGGCTCTGGCCCAGGCGGGAAGCACAGCCTGTCCCCTGAAGGTGACACGGACCAGTGAAGGACGCAGCTCAAAGTATCGGATGTTATGAGGTGCAGCCCTACCAGTGCCCTGTAACTGGTCAGAGGAGCTTTCTTTGCATAAATGACCCTTGAACTTGGATGCATGTATCCAAATATGTGTACTTGGGGTACGTGAAACTCAAAATGTCCAACACTTGAACTCAGAACCTCTCATCTTCTCTCCCCAAACTGTCTTTTGTGTGAAGTCCTTAAACTTCGGTTAAAGGGACTCTCATGGGTCGCCTGTGTCAGCAACCTGGGAGTCATTCTGAACACACTCCCGACACTCACTCCCTCCATAAAGTCAATGACTGAGTCTGTCTTCTCCATCTGTAACCCGCCGCCCTCACCTGTAACCCACCGCCCTCCATCTGTAACCCACCACTCTCACCTGTAACCCACCGCCCTCCATCTGTAACCCACCACCCTCACCTGTAACCCACCGCCCTCACCTGTAACCCACCGCCCTCACCTGTAACCCACCGCCCTCACCTGTAACCCACCGCCCTCACCTGTAACCCACCGCCCTCACCTGTAACACACTGCCCTCACCTGTAACCCACTGCTCTCACCTGTAACACACTGCCCTCACCTGTAACCCACCATCCTCACCTGTAACACACCACCCTCCATCTGTAACCCACCATCCTCACCTGTAACACACCGCCCTCACCTGTAACACACCACCCTCACCTGTAACACACCGCCCTCACCTGTAACCCACCACCCTCACCTGTAACCCACTGCTCTCACCTGTAACACACTGCCCTCACCTGTAACCCACCATCCTCACCTGTAACACACCACCCTCCATCTGTAACCCACCACCCTCACCTGTAACCCACCATCCTCACCTGTAACACACCACCCTCACCTGTAACCCACCATCCTCACCTGTAACACACCACCCTCACCTGTAACCCACCGCCCTCACCTGTAACCCACTGCTCTCACCTGTAACCCACCACCCTCCATCTGTAACCCACCATCCTCACCTGTAACCCACCACCCTCCATCTGTAACCCACCATCCTCACCTGTAACACACCACCCTCACCTGTAACCCACCGCCCTCACCTGTAACCCACTGCTCTCACCTGTAACCCACCACCCTCACCTGTAACCCACCGCCCTCACCTGTAACCCACCGCCCTCACCTGTAACCCACCATCCTCACCTGTAACACACCGCCCTCACCTCCACAATAGCTTCCTAACCAGTTGATATGATGCTAAATCTGTTCCCTTTAACCCTATATTCTACACTTCAACTAGAAAAAATTATACTTCCCTGCTTAAAACATTTCAGTGACTTCCTTTTACTGAAAGTCCAAGCTCTGTAACTTGGCAAACAGGGTCTTCAGAGATTGGTCTGACGCACCGTCTGCGTCCTGCCGCGTTTATATTCTCGTAACAGTGAACCACGGCTTGTCATCTCCTGCACACGACATACCTTCCTCGTGTCTCTGCCATTATTCGTTCTATTACCTAGGCCTGGGGTTCTCTTCCCTCCGCACTCAACTCTCACTGTTCCCCGAGACTGTTCCGCTGCCATCCCTTCCAGAAAGTCTTCCCTAGGTGGGGCTGCAGATGGACAGACCATGCCGGACGCCTGGCAGCTGCTCTGGCCCCACTGGGATCCCTCGGATGTCTGGTACCCATCCTGAGAGAGGCTTGCTGGCTTGCGTCGTCACGGCGCTAACACAGGAGGCGCCACCATGCTCAGAGCTGGTGGCACGGCAGGTCCCCGGTAGTCATCAAGGCCCTGCCCCCACCCGGGAGGCCGTTCACATGCGCCCTCCCTGACCTGGCTCCGTGCTCCAGAGGGAAGGACAGGCCGACCTGCTCTGAGCCACGCTCTTGGGCAGTCTGCATTCAGAACACTCAGCATCACCAGCAGCAGACAACAGTTTGGACAGAAGCCAAGAGACAGGAGTGGGGCAGGACACAGAAGCCATAGCAGAGGAGGGACCCTCAGCAAACAAGCTGGAAGGGAATTAATGTCAGTTCATTATTAGTGACAGGAGCCACCACGGCACAGCCAGCCACAGCCTCCTGAAGGCGGAGCTCACGCTCCTATGAGCGGCGACACCTGCTTCTGAGAGACTGCCCACTACTACAGTGAGCCGTGTCCCCGAGTGAGCTGTCTGTGCCTGTCCCGGGGCTACTCCGGTGAGCAGTGTCCCCGAGTGGGCTGCCCGTGCCTGTCCCGGGGCTACTCCGGTGAACAGTGTCCCCGAGTGGGCTGTCCGTGCCTGTCCCGGGGCTACTCCAGTGAACAGTGTTCCCGAGTGGGCTGCCCGTGCCTGTCCCAGGGCTACTCCAGTGAGCAGTGTCCCCGAGTGGACTGCCCGTGCCTGTCCCGGGGCTACTCCGGTGAACAGTGTCCCCGAGTGGGCTGCCCGTGCCTGTCCCGGGGCTACTCCGGTGAGCAGTGTCCCCGAGTGGGCTGCCCGTGCCTGTCCCGGGGCTACTCCGGTGAGCAGTGTCCCCGAGTGGGCTGTCCATGCCTGTCCTGGGTTTGACTGAGATACTGCAGTTTCCAGCATGATGTTCCAGTCCCTATTAGACTGCTCTGCCCGAGGGCTCCTGGTTTGCTGACCGTGCGTCCGTATCAGAAGCCCCGTGTCCAGAGGGGATCGAGACGCAGTCCTTGCACCTGAAGGGCTAGAGTAACCCCGCGGCCTTCTGCTGGCTGTCCTGGCCCCTGCCTAGCCCACGAGAGCCGTACACCTTCCCTCTACAAGAACACGGTCAGCAGTTCTGGTCCCAGCCCAAAGCCTTGAGAGAAAGGGGTCGCTACAGAGTGATGAGTCAGGTCATCATGAGACAGACGGGCGCGCTGGCTTCACGGTACGTCCCTGGCTCTGCGGCCGCTGCGTTTTTATGAACCGGAGGTGTGCGGCCACCCTGCATCGAGCACGTCTGTCGCCATCCTGTCCCAACAGCATTTGTTCACTGTGTGTCTGTCACATTTGAGAATTCTCCTAATAGTCCAAGTGCTTCCATTTTTCTTATGTTTGTTATGGTGACTGAAACTAATAACCGACCGTGGCCTCTAAGTGTGAAGAGTCCCATGACTCTCACGTTAAACCAGAAGTTAGAAATGATTACGCTTAGAAGGGCACGTCGGAGCCTAGCCGGGCCAAGAGCCAGGTCTCTTCTGCCAAATAGCAGCCAAGGGGTGAGAGCCAGGAAAAGGTTCTTGAAGGAAATCAAAGGTGCTACTCCAGTGAACACACGGAGGATACGTGGAACAGCCTGTTGCGGACAGGGAGCCAGTTTTAGAGTCTGGAGAGAAGTCAGGTCACCACAACAGTCCCTTACGCCAAAGCCTCGTGCAGTGCGAGGCCCTGGCCCCTCTCGTCGTTCTGCGAAGGCTGAGGGCGAGCGAGCGCGGAGGACAGTCAAGCTGGCAGAGGCTGGTTCATGAGGTGCGAGGAAAGAAGCCGTCTGTGACATGAAAGTGCAGGTGAGGCAGCAAGTGCATGGAGAGGCTGCAGTGAGTGGCCAGGAAGACCCTGCTAGGGTAAGTAATGAAGGCATTTACATCAGCAGCCGTCCAGGCACAGGCAACACCTTTCACTGGACTTCCCCAGCAGGAGCGGAGAAGCAGTGTGCGCTGCAGGGCCGCCAAGGACGGCCGGCTCCCCTGCGAGGGGCCCCGCAGCCGCCTCGAGGGGACGCCCGTGCCCTCTGACCACCTGGAAATGCTGGCCCGTCCGATGCGACTCATCCGCTCTGCGAACGGCAGAGAGCCTGGTGACGGCACATCCGTACAACACGGTTTACGGAACAGTTTAAGTCCACTGCTGAGAGCTACTGTTCAGGAGAAACGGGCTCCTTTAGGATACCACACTGACAAGGCACCTGTCACCCGGAGCGCTGATGGATTCACGCTGTTCTCACGCCCGCTAACACAGCACCCATTCTGCAGCCCATGGATCGTAGAGTAATTCTGACTGTTAAGTCTTATTATTTAAGAAATACATTTAGCAAAGCTGCCACAGATAGTCATTACTCTGTCGAATCTGGCAAAGTCCACTGAAAACCTCGGGAAAGGATCCACTATTCCAGATGCCATGAAGAGCATCCGTGACTCACGGGAAGAGGCCAAAACATCCACATGGACAGAGATTGGAAGCAGCTGAGCAGCCCTCGTGGCTGACCCCGAGGGCTCCAGACTTCTGTGGGGCAGTGACTGCAGATGGGGCGGAAACGTCAAGAGACGTAGCATCAGAAGCAGAGCCTGAAGACGGGGCCGAATGGCCGTGACCTCATGTTCAGACTTGATCAGTGACTAAGGAGTGGCTTCTTACTGATGAGCCAAGAAAGTAGTTTCTTGAGATAGAACGTACTCCTGGTGCAGATGCTGTGAAGAGTGTTGAAATGACAAAAAAGGATTTGAAATATGACATAAACTTTGAAAGAAGTTCTGTTGTGGGTGAAATGCTATCAAACCACATCACATGCTGCAGAGAAGTCGTTTGTGAGAGGAAGAGTCAGTCCACGTGGTAAACTTCGTTGTCGTCTTATTTGTAAAAGCTGCCACAGCCATCCCATCCTCCAGCCACCACCCCATCAGTCTGCAGTCATCAACGCTGCGGCGAGACCTTCCACCGGAAAAACATTAGCGACTCAGATGATGGTTCGCATTTTTTTGTTTCTAGCAATGAAGCGTGTTTAAGTTAAGGTAAGTATGTTGCTTGTTTTTAGACGTAACACTGTAGCACCATTAACAGACTACAGTACAGTGTAAACATAACTTTTATATGCGTGGAGAACCCCCAAAATTCATGTGACTCACTTTATTGCGATTTTCGCTTAGTGCAGTGGTCTGGAATCAAACTCTCAATATCTCCAAAGTACGTCCGTAACTATTATCAGAATATAAAACACATACAATAAAATTACTCTCATACCCCATTGGCATATTTCAAACAAATACAGGCCTTTTGGATACAATTTGGCAGTATCCACACCAGGAATAGCCAGATATCCTGCTATGGGTTGAACTGTGTCCCCTGAAAAGCTTTGTTGAAGTCCTAATCCCTGGAATTTATGAATGTGACCTTATTTGGAAATAGGGTCTTTGCAGATGCAATTAGTTAAGACAAGGTCATCCTGGATTAGGGTAAGTCCTAAATACAATGACTGGTGTCCTATGAAAAGGCCGTGTGAAAATAGAGAGAAAGAGGCAAAAAAGCCAGAAGTGTTGTATCTATAAGCCAAGGAATGCCAAGGATTGCCAACAACCAGAAGCGAGGAGAGAGGTCAGGAAAAGACTCTTATCAGACCCAACCCTGCTAGAAATCTTGATTTTGGGTGTCTATACTCCAGAACTGTGAGAATAAATTGTATCGTTTTAAGTCACCCAGTGGGTGGGATTTTGTTATAGCTGCCCTGGGAAACTTAACATACACCCCATTCCCCCAAACAAAATGAAACCCATCTGGGGGAGCTTTTCCAAAGACACAGTTTAAAATACGGAAATATTCATATCATGAACATGTCCACCATGGTGTTATTTGTAAGTGGGAACGAGTAGAAAACTATAAAAAATATAGTAATCCAAAATGGCTATGTAAATTATGCTCACGAAGACTATATATCATGAAAAATGCTTTTGATGGCTCATTTTATGTATCAACTTGAAGACGTCATCAGGTGCCCAGATATGGGGTCAGACATTACTCTGGGTGCGTCTGTCAGGGTGTTTCTGGATGAGACGGCCATTTGGAGGTAGACTGAGTAAAGCAGTTTGCCCCTAGTGTGTGGGCAGGCCTTATCCAGCCGATTGAAGACCTGAGCAGACAAGGCTGAGTAAGAGGGACTCACCTGCCTTGTGCGTAAAGATCGGGGTCAGGCACCTTCCGGAGAGGGTACTACAAACTGAATCACTTTCAGAATTTCCTCCCCTTTCCCCTCAGCTGCATCTTTTTAAAAAAAATTTTTTTTTCTTTATTGATTTTAGAGAGAGAGGAAGGGAGAGGGAGAGAGAGAGATAGAAACATCGATGAGAAAGAACATCGATTAGCCGCCTCCTGCATGCCCCCCACTGGGGATCAGGCCCACAACCTGGGCATGTGCCCTGACCAGGAATCGAACCAGCGACCTCTTGGTGCATGGGTCTATGCTCAGCCACTGAGCCACACCGGCCGGGCATCCCTCAGCTGCATCTTTAAGATTCACTCCTGAGCAGCCCACAACCTGTTCAGGAAATCAGGACCCTCCCCATCTGCCAACCACAAGCAGCCCTGAGAGACGGCTTGGACACACAGCTATTGGAGGACCTAGAAAACACAGGCTTGCTTCCGAGTAGAAAACACAGGCATATCCTTCCCTTCCAAAGAAGCCTATTTTAAACCGAAGCCTCCTGGCCAAACTGAAAGTGTGGGGAGAAGACAAGCACAGGGCGTCCTGGGTCCCTGTATAAGGCTGCCGTCGCTCAGCTTCTCTAGACCTGGGCACTTCCTGCTCCCTAATCCTCATTGTCTTGGAGGCTGCACCTGCTCCTAAGGGTAATATGTAGCTCTCTGGTGTGGACTTTCTACCTGTATATCACTTCTCTGTATGAGTGTGCAGTTTCCATAGGAAATGAAAACACGAATCATTTTCCCTCAAACTGCAAGTGTGAAAAACCATTAGCCAGTTCCCGAGACTCAGAAATCCAGAGTGATTTTCCACTCCTCGTGGCCTTAGAACAGAGCCTCTGGCGTCTGTAAGGGGAGGGCTTGCTCCACGGCGGGATTTTAGAAGCAGGCTCACAAGGGAAGTGCATGGGGGAGGGATGCTCTGTCCTGACAGAGAAGAGATGGAACTGAAGGCAACAGAAGACCATTACCTCCTACTCAGTGCCTTGGTTCCAAGTAGCCCTGGGGCTCCAAGGAGGCTTGACTATTTCCGAGTCACCAGGAGGGCTTTGATCTTTTCTCTGCTCAGAGTAGGGCTAGCCTGGGATCAATGGTGGTGATGCAGGAAGGAGGTCTCCAGTCTTGGCCTCTTCTGCATCCAGCTCGTAGATGCTATGGGAACAAAGCAGGACTTAATGGAGGTCAAAGTGAAGTCCTGTTGTGCCAATCCTTTTTCCTTCTACTGCAGCCTCTTCACACCCACTGTCCACTAAGCTACAGACAAGATGATCGGAGAGAGGATGAGGGAGTGGAAGCAAAGCAGGGGACACTTTTCAGGCTCAGGCAAGTTCTTTCCATCGTCTACAGAGCTTGCCAACCCTAAAACAACATAAGCCACTTTTAGGACCAGAGGAGGAAAAGGAGAGCCAAGGGATCTTATTCCTCACACAGACACTGTCAAGAAGTTATGAGAATAAGATCACGTAGGCTATTTGTGGCGTCATGAGAAACCAGGTCAACCACAGCTTCCTGCAGCCTCAATTGCAATTCAATTCTCCAGACCAACTGGACAGGAGCGCAGGAAGTTGGACTGAAAACCACAAGGTAACAGGGAGCCATGGATAGCAAATAGTCTCCCAAATCTGGGAGAGCTGCCACAGGTAGGTACCGTGAAGCACTCCTACAGGATGGGGCAGCTGGATTGGGCAAATCTAGACCCTTATGCTCATCACCACCTATAAATTCATTTCCAGCTTCTGGAAGAAAGTAAATTACTCTGCATGGAACAGCATATGCTTACATACTTTACATAGTTTGCAGTGTGTGGCTGACATTGTGTTTGTTTTACCCAGATCCCTTCTCCATAGTCACCTACCACCCTCCTCCTTTCTTCCTGCTTAAAATAATAAACACAATATCTGGAGTTGCAGCAGCCTTTGTGTCACCACGAGGCAACAGACATACTATATAATAAGACTGAGAATCACAGACATTAACATTGACACTGTCAAGCTACTAAGCCAATACAAGCAAGTACACACAGCCAGATTCCTTATATGACACAAATATGTAAGCACTATATTTGAGTTATGTTACTTTCAACCTTAAAGCTTTCCTAAAAGATACAGGGAGTCCAGATAGCTTTATTGAATTATTCAAGTGTTGTTGTTGACAATGACTTAAGCCAAAAGTGAAATAATAAGTGCATAGCTTGGTCAACTTTTCTGCCAACATCTACTCATACATGCAAAAGAACCCTCATTCTAAGATCTTAGGTGTAGGAGAGCACAGGGAAAGACTCAGCTAGTACTGAGAGAAGGGGTATTCATTTGCATATGAGTGCACAATGGAATAGGCTTGGCTACAGAGGAGAACGGAGCTAATGCTCCAACATCCATTCTATCTCAGAAGATCAGTGTAAGCCAATCATGATAAGACTGTCTCCCTTGGAACTGGTTAAGTAGGGGAAAGGCAGTTAGGATCTAGGACCTACTTAAGTTTCTGGGAAAAGGAAGTAGTTTCACTTTCTCCTGCTGGATATGAACAGGGAAGTACAGGTTTCCTAATTGCTTCTGGCAGCCACATTATGACCACCAGAGTAACAAGACTTAGCAGGAAGCCAACTCTGTGGTGGCAGAGAATATGTCCTTGATGGCATCTCTAAGCTGCTGAATCAGTTGGCTCTGGAGTCTATCCTACTTTTAGATTTCCTAATATATGAAATAGATGTCCTTGGTGTTCAGGTCAACTTGAAGCAGGGCTTCTATTACTTATGGCTGGGGGTATCCTATTTGACACAGAATTTGGTACCTGAAACTGACATGCTCCAAGTCTCAGACAGATCCTAAAACACAATGTGAAATTTGTTAAGTGGGGAAAGTGGAACCGATGACAATGGGCACCCTGCTACTCTTGCTGGTTCACAGATTCTAGAAACTTGTTTGGGAAACAGTTGGTAAAACTGTTTTACCTTGGGGGACAGACATATGCCTACTAAAGGTGCAGCATCTGGGGAAACAATAGGAAACATTAAGAATGTTGGAATGGGTCAGCTGCTTCTTACTTAGTAAAACTGTACAAGAAAGAGATAGGCTGGGACTAACGGTGGCCCATCTGATAGCAGAAAAGAAAGAAAGAAAATGTAGATCTTTTCCAGAGACCCTTTCTCTCTTTGGCTTATAATTTAAGTTTGTTGAGAGTTCAATAATTTTGAACCTTGCCAGTTAAAGACAAACCAAAACAACACCAAAGACTTTTACCCAAGAAAGAATAAAGAGGAGTGGAGTGTGCACATCCAGAGAAAAGGTTTAAGAGGCTCCCAGAAACTAGTCAGAATGACTGGTGACGATTTTTCTTTGTCAAAGTCAATTTGTAAAGACTAGGAGAGGTGATTGTTTCTTCAAATGTGCGGACACCAATGCAAAGCTACAAGGAGCATGAAAATTCAGAGAAATGTGACAAAACCAAAGAAAAATAAATCTCAAGTAATCAACCCCAAAGAAATGGAGATCTATGTGGTTTCTGAAAAAGAATTCAATTAAAGTAGTTCAACAAATTACAAAAGAACACAGACGCCTAAATGAAATCAGGAAACAATAGATGGACAAAATGAAAACATCAACAGATATGAAAACCATATAAAAAAGAAACCAAACAGTAATTTGAGAGGTCAAGAATTTAATAACTGAACTGAAAAATTCAACAGAGAACTTCAATATCAGACTTGATCAAGAAGAAGAAAGAATCGGCAAACTTTAGAGGAGTCATTTGAAACTATTCAGTCAGAGGAATAAAATGAAAAAGAGTGAAGAGGATCTAAGGGACTGGGACTTCATCAAGTGAACCAATATATGTGTTATGGAATATAAGAAAAAGAGGGAAAAGGGGACAGAAACCTTATTTCAAGAAATAATGAAGGCATTACTTCAACATAATAAAGGCCATATATACCAAACAGTGAAACACTGAAAGCTTTTCCTCTGAGATTACTAACAAGACAAGGATGCCCACTCTCTTGACTTCTATTCAACATAATACTAAAAGTCCTAGCCAGAGATATTAGGCAAGAAAAAGAAATAAAAGCCATCCAAATAGTAACAGAAAAAGTAGAATTATCTCTCTGCAGATGACATGATCTTATATTTAAAAAACCCTAAAAACTCCATAAAAAACTGTTAGAACAATTAAATAAATTCAGTAAAGTTGGAGAATACAAAATCAACATACAAAAATCAGTTGCATTTCTATACACTATGAATGAGCTTTCTGAAAAATGGGGGGAAAATCCCATTTACAACAGTATCAAAAAGAATAAAATACTTAGGAATAAACAACCAAAGAGGTGAAAGACTTATATACTGGAAAACAACAAAAAATTGGTTAAAGAAATTAAAGAAGACACAAATAAATGCAAAGATATCCCATGTTCATGAATTGGAAGACTTAATATTGTTTAATGCCCATACTACCCAAAGCAAATTTTTATATTCAGTGTTATCCCCATCAAAATTCAAATGGCATTTTTTAAAGGAATAGAAAAAAAATACTAAAATTCATTTGGAACCATAACAGTCCCAAAATAGCCAAAGTAAAGAAAGAAGAATAAAGCTAGAGCCACCACACTGCCTGAATCAAAATATATTACAGAGCTACAGTAATTAAAACTACAGGATATTGGTACAAAGACAAACATATGGCCCAGTAGAACAGAACAGAGACTCCAAAAATAAACCCATGCATATAACAATCAATTAATTTTCAGTAAAAGCACACTAATATACAATGGGGACAGGATAATCTCTTCAACAAAGTCTGTAGGGAAAACTGGATATCCACATGCAAAATAATGAAACTGGACCCTTATCTTACACCAGACACAAAAAGCAGCTCAAATGGATTAAGGACTTACCGTGTAAGACCTGAAACTGTAAAGCTTCTAGAAGAAAAGCTTCTGGACACTGATCATGGCAATGCTTCCTCGGCTACGACAGCAATAGCACAGGCAACAAAAGCAAAAATCTACAAGGGAGACTATCTCAAAGCTAAATAGCTTTCACACAGTGACGAACAATCAGTGGAATGAAAGACAACCTACAGAATGGGAGAAAATATCTGCAAAACATATATCTAATAAGGGGTTAATATCCAAAACATATTCCATATTCCAGAGAAGACATACAAGTCAAATAACCAACATAGATGTGAAAAGAAGCTCAATATAGCCAATTATCAGGGAAATGCAAATCAAAACCACAATCAGATATCACCTTACACCTGTTAGGATGTCTGTTATTGAAAAAAAAAAAAAGGCCAAAAGATAACAAATGTTGGTAAGATTGTGGAGAAATTGGAACCCTTGTACACTGCTGATGAGAGTGTAAAATGATGCAGCTGCTATGGAAAACTATAAATTAAAAACAGTACTCTCATATGATCCAGTAATTCCACGTCTGGATATATTCCAAAGAAATGAAATCAGGATATTGAAGACAGAGCTGCATTCCCATGTTCACTGCAGCATTATTAACAATAGCCAAAATATGGAAACAACTAAATATCAACCAACTAATGAATAGATAAAGAAAATGTTTTATATACATACAATGGAATATTATTCAGCCTTTAAAAAGAAGGATATCACAATAGCATGGATGAACCTGGGGGACATCATGCTAAGTGCAATAAGCCAGTCCCAGAGGAATTATCTAACATAGTTAAACTCAAAGAAACAGAGTAGAGTGGTAGCCAAGGGCTGGAGGGAGGGGAAATGGTGAGTTGATGTTCAGTGGGTATAAAGTTTCACTTGTGCAAGACGGATAAGTTCCAGAGACCTGCTGCATACAGTAGTGCCTTCTGTTATCAATACTATATTGTGAGCTTGAGAATTTTGCTAGCACAGTAGGTCTCATGTTACTACCATAAAAAGAGCCCTGGCCATTTTGGCTTAGCAGTTAGAGCATTGGCCCATGGACCAAAGAGTTGTGGGTTCGACTCCGGTCAAGGGCATGTATCTTGGTTGCGGTTTGATCCTGGCCCTGGTCGGGGTCGTACGGGAGGCAACCAATAGATGTGTCTCTCTCACATCGATGTTTCTCTCTCTCTCCTTCCCTCCCTCCCACTCTATCTGAAATTCAATGGAAAAATATCCTCAGGTGAGGATTAAAAAAAAGGGGAGGTAATAGATATGTTTATTAGCTTGATTGTGGTGATGGTTTCATGGATATGCCTATGTCCAAGCTCGTCAAATTGTACACATTAAATATGTACAATATTTCATATATCAATTATACCTCAATAAAGCTGTGAAAAATATTAGTAGTGCTGGAAAGCATTTGTAGTCTTAGAAATTAGGTTCAGATATAGTTGAACTATCTCTTTAATGTGGTCAATTATAAAATGTAAAATAATTTTTCCAGTTTAATAAAGTGTTTGTTCCTGAAACAATACCCCTAGTTACGGAAGATTTTTGAGACACACACATACTGCAGACAGAATTAGAAGATAATGGCTAGCCCTGGTCAAGTGGCTCACTTGGTTGGGTGTTGTCCCATGCGCCAAAAGGTTGCTGGTTCGATCCCGTCAGGGCACATGCCTGGGCTTGGGGCTCCGATTCAGCCGATCGATGTTCCACTCTCACACTGATATTTCTCTCCCTCTCCCTTCCTCTCTCTCTCTAAAAGCCAATAAAACACCTTTTTAAAAAATTTAAAAATAATCTTAAAAGATAACGGCTGTTTCTGTGACTGCTCATTCATGGAATCTCTAACTCAATCTGTGTGCCATGGGTTTGCGGTTTCATCTCTGTTTTTTCCACCTTAGATCTCACACTGACTTAAAACTGGGGAAAGAGTTGCTTTTTCTCAGAGAGTGAACCTCTCTGAGGTTAAACACTGGAATGGGAGAAACAGGTTTACTCCCAAGCTCACTAATGCCAATCCCCCCACCCCAGCCCTCCAGCTCTTTACATACGCAATTCTTAGAGAGAAATATAGTTTCATTTGGGGATGTTGCTTATTTCAGTGTAGCCACAAACCAAAAGCATACTGCCTATCTTTCAACCACAACTGTGAAGCTAGAAAAAAAATTAACAGCTTTGAGATATAATTTACATATCATAAGTGTACAATTTAGTGGTTTTTAGTATATTCACAAAGTTGTACAGCTATCAGCACCATCCAATTTTAGAACATTTGCATCACCCGGTTGAAAGGGTTAGTAATGTTTTAAAGGGTAAAGGTAAAACTTTGCAAAAGGCGGAAACTGGAAATTGTGTTGCTTGCATGACCTTGGCTCAGCCTTTTGTTGAGTACAATAAGGTTTACCTGGATTGTCCACAAGGCAATGGATAACCCAGCAGATGCCGGACGAGACACCAGACCAGCCCTACTGCAAGGTGGACAATGGGCCAGATAAAGTACATCAGCAGGAACTTCCAGAAGCTAAAAGTAGGGTATATAACCGACACCCCAACCCTAATTTGGGGCTGAACCCTTCTCGGCCCAGCCTGCCTGCACCCAGGCGTATGCAATAAAGCCATTTTGCTCTACACTGGCCTTGCGTTGTGGATGTGATCTCCCGCCGGCTCAGACCTTTTACTGCTAAGAACCCTCATGCCATTTGCAGTCACTCTGCATCTCCCCATCCCAGCCCCTGGAAATCACGGCTCTGATTTCTGCCACAATGGACTTGCTTTTTCTGAACATTTCATAAGTTGAATCCTACGATATTTGGCCTTTTGTGACCAGGTTCTCGAAATTAGCATAGTGTTTTCAAGGTTCATCTGTGCTGTAGAATTCATCAGTATCTCAGTACTTTTATTGGCAAACAATTTTCCATTGTGTGGACATACCACATGTATTGATCCATGCATCAGTTGATGGGACACGTGTCGCTTCCACTTTTTGCCCATTTTGATGAAGGCTGCTGTGAACATTTGCATACATGCTTTTGTGTAGCTATGTTTTCATTTCTATTGGGTATATATTTGGGAGTGGAATTGCTGGGTCATATGGTACTCGATTTTCAATGTTTTGAAAAAACTGCCTGTGTTCCAAAGCAGCTGTACCATTATTTTACATTCCCATCAGCAACGTTTCGCGGTTCCAATCTCTTGACAACCTTGCCAATACTTGTTATTCTCATTTTTGTTTTAGTTATCCTAATGAGGAGGCAGCCTTCTCATTGTGGTTTTGGTTTGCTTTTCCCTAATGATTAATGATAAGAAGCATCTTCTTATGTGTTATCTGGTCATGTATAAATCTTTATTGGAGAAGTGTCTATTCAAACAATTTGGCCATTTTTTTTTTTTTCATTTGGTCATTTTTAAGTTGGGTTATTTGGTCTTTTTGTTGTTGAGGTGCATTACACATTCTGGATACAAATAACTTAAAGATACATCATTTGCAGTCTGGCTGGTGTGGCTCAGTGGTTGAGCATTGACCCATGCACCAAGAGGTTGCTGGTTCAATTCCGGTCAGGACACATGCCCAGGTTGTGGGCCCGATCCTCAGTGGGGGGCATGCAGGAGGTGGCCAATTGATGTTCTCTCTCATCAATGTTTCTATCTCTCTTTCCCTCTCCCTTCCTCTGTCTAAAATCAATAAAGGAAGAAAAAAATTTAAAAAAAACACAATTTGCAAATATTTTCTTCCATTCTATGGATTGTTCTTTTCACTTTCTTTATGGTGTTCCTTGAAGCACATACATTTTAAATCTTGACGAAGTCCAATAATTTTTTCCTTTTGTTAATTTTGCTTTTAGTGACCATTTATTTAAGAAACAATTGTCTAATTCCAAGTAAGAAAACAAAAAACGTTTAACTCCTATGTTTTATTCTAAGTCTTGTAGCTTAAGCTCTAAAATTTAGGTCTATGACCCATTCCAAGTTTACAGTTGCATACAGTGTGAAGTAGGAGTCTGACTTCATTCTTCTGCAGGTAGATATCCAATTGTCTCAGCACCAGCTGTCGAAAAGACTCTTCTTCCTCTACCGAATTATCTTGGCGCCCTTGTCAAAATCAATTGACTGTAGGTGTAAGGGTTCATATCTGGATTCTCAATTCTATTCCATTGACTTAACCCCTTGCAGTCACTGTCTTCTATTAAAGCATCCCTTATACCTCTGTTTTACAGATCCGGGTAGGTCAAGTTTGATGGCGAAGGGTAGCAGAATAGGCCACCTCAAAATACGCCTCTTTGGCACAAGGATAATATTTTGAGTTGATTATTTTGAGAAACTAGCAGACAGGAGAAGCTCTGAAAACAGAGGTTAACCCTTTTGTCAGGGAAACCTACATTTATAAAGGAAATTTGCATTAGAAAGGGGGCCTGTACCAGGAAGAGAACTAGTGTCAGAGATAACTCTGTTGCCTGAGAGGCTTATCTGCAGGGTAGTTTACCAAACATTTCCTCTCTCACCTTCCTATAACCTGCCTTCCTCCTGAAGGCCCAGACCCCTGACTCTCCTTCCTCAGCTGAGGATCGTATACAAGTCTCGATGGTCTGGCTGCCTTTAAGTCTCAATCTTGGTGAGGTTCCTGTAGGTACCTACATATGTAATTAAAATTGTTTATTTTTTCTCCTATAATCTCTTTTTCATTACAGCTTGTGTGTGTGTGTGGGGGGGGGAGGGGGGGCAGTGAGGGGCTTGATCTCAGCCAAGCACTCAGAAGGGAACAGCAGAAATGACTGTCCTTTCCCTGCAGTGCACAGGGATCCCCTTAGATGGGACTGATGCATCATGGAATAATATTTCTGTGAGACCTCACATCTAGTAACCATACAGAATGATTAAAAATTATTTGGTCAATGAAGTAGATGTCTCCCTGAGTTTAACCTGGGCAATGCTGGCATGGTAAAAATTTCCATCTCTTTATCAACCCTTAAATTAGGCAGATTGGTAAACTTGGATGATATCAAGAAATTACGCAAAGCAAATGTCATCACGTAGAAGAAAATATCTTAAGTGGACAGGGGGAGGGTGTGGCGTAGCAGAAGCAGGCCATGAGATCACGCCTTCCTTCAGTCCGCGGTTAGTGCTGTGGGCTTTCAGTGACCTTGCAGTAGCCAACAGCGTTGTGACTGAAGCTTATCTGTCATTCGTAAGAGTCCAGCGAAGCCCATGCTGTCGTTTTAGAAATGAAAACACAGGCTCAGAGACGGCAAGTAATTTATTCAAAGTCATACAGACAGTGAGTGATAAATAGGGCTCACACCCAGGTCTGATGGACTCCCAGTTCCAAATGTGGACCTGAGGGTATCAGCACAGCCACAATCAGCATGCATTTCAGCATGCCACCTGCCCTCTTCAGCAACGTGGGAGCCATGGAGGCAGTAGAGAGAAGGAGTGTCAAGTTATGACAAACTTTCTGAATAGGCATCAGAAACCTTAAAATGTTCATATTCTTGGACCCAGGAATTCCACGTCCAGGATTCTAACGTAAAAGGATAATCAGAAACTTGCACAAATACTTATGTGCTAAAGACACCAGTGAATTGCAGCACTATTCATATTTGTGAATGACTAGAATTAACATAAATTCCAATAAATGAGTACAGCCACACAACAAAACTACAGCTATTAAAACCGTTTTAGAAGAATACTTAAAAAAAATTTTTTTTTCTTTATTGATTTTAGAGAGAGAGGGAGAGGGAGAGAGAGATAGAAACATCGATGAGAGAGAACATCAATTGGCCGCCTCCTGCATGCCCCCTACTGGGGATTAGGCCCACAACCTTTCCAGGAATCAAACCAGTGACCTCTTGGTGCATGGGTTGACGCTCAACCACTGAGCCACACTGGCTGGGCTAGAAGAATACTTAATATGAGATATTTATAACATTATTAAGGGGTAAAAGCATGTAAGAAAACCACAGAAAAAAAGACTAGACGGACATATACCAATATGTGATAACAATAGTTATCTTTACCTGGTAAGATTCCAGTTAATTTTCATTTCTTTAGGCTTTTTTATATTTTCCAAATTTCCTATAATGAATATGTATTATTTTATAATTAGATAATAGTGTTACAATTTTTAAATAAACAATAAGGCTATATTCTTTAAAAATATATTATTTAGCGTTAAAAACAAGACAACAGGCCCAAAATGGAGTCACTGATGCTAGGCACCACATCACCAGACCACGCCTTAATTACGGTGTTGCTCTCCCAGAAATGGAGTCTCACAGCCGGCAGGAGTGCCCCGATCAGCACCAGCGAGGTCGCCGCCTGGCAGAGCTGACCCCTCCAGGCAGTGACCTTGCAGTAGCCAACAGCGTTGTGACCTAAACTCCTTTGCTCCTGCTCCCTTCTGGCTCCAAAAGCCTTTCATTTTTTTTTTTTTTTTTTTAATTTATTATTTTTTATTAATTTATTTTTGTTACAGATGTTTCTCCTTTTTTCCCCATTGACACCCTCCTCCCCATCCCCCCACCCCATCCCCAGCTTTGTTGTCCATGTCCATCAGTTATGCATACATGCGTATAAGTTCTGTGGTTTATCTCTTCCCTGCCCCCCACCCCCTCTTCTGAGGGTTGTCAGTCTGTACCCTACTTTCACATCTCTGGGTCTACCCTGTTCCCCATACTGTTATGTTTATTATATTCCACAAATGAGTGAGATCATGTGATATTTTTCTTTCTCTGCTTGGTTTGTTTCGCTTAGGATAATACTCTCGAGGTCCCTCCATGTCGTCTCAAAGGATAAGAGATCTTTCTTTCTTACAGCTGCATAGTACTCCATTGTGTATATGTACCACAGCTTTTTTATCCATTCATCCACTGATGGGCACTTGGGCTGTTTCCAGATCTTAGCTATTGTGAATAGTGCTGCTATGAACATGGGAGTACATATATTCTTTCTGATTGGTGTTTCAGGTTTCTTAGGGTATATTCCTAGAAGTGGGATCACTGGGTCAAATGGCAGTTCAATTTTTAATTTTTTGAGGTAACACCATAGTGTTTTCCACAGTGGCTGCACCAGTCTGCATTCCCACCAGCAGTGTACTAGAGTCCCCTTTTCTCCACACCCTTGCCAACACTTGTTGTTTGACGATTTGTTGATGGCGGCCATTCTGACAGGTGTGAGGTGATACCTCATTGTTGTTTTAATTTGCATTTCTCGGATGATTAATGATGTTGAGCATTTCTTCACATGTCTCTTATCCATTTGTATGTCCTGTTTGGAGAGGTGTCTATTTAGTTCCTCTGCCCATTTTTTAATTGGGTTCTTTGTCTTCCTTTTGTTGAGTTGTATGAGCACTCTATATATTTTGGAGATTAACCCCTTATCTGATGTATCATTGGCAATTATGCTCTCCCATATAGTGGGTTCTCAAGCCTTTCATTTTGTGCAGCTCCTCAGAACACCCTCCTCTCTGCCAGATTGGATGTTGTCCATTAGAATCCATTTTTGCTCAAAATAAACTCTTAACATACTTAATATGCCTCCGTGCATCTTTTAACATGAAGAATGTGAGCGATGGATGGTCAGTGACACGGCCAAAGCGCCTGTGGCAGAGGAAGTCAGAAACCAGGCAGGCAGGAGAGCCGTCGGAGGAAGATACGCTTCCACAGACACGACAGCTTTATTTCCACACGATTTGGATGAGGACATTCATCTCCGCAGAGGAGGAAGCTAATATTGATAAGTTGCATAGCTTAATTCTTGATGTATGAAGGAGATGAAGTTCTTCACAAAATACATACAGCCAAGCCCAGCCGGTGTGGCTCAGTGGCTGAGCGCCGACCCATGCACCAAGAGGTCCCGGTTCGATTCCGGTCAGGGCACATGCCCAGGTTGTGGGCCCGATCCCCAGTGGGGGGCATGCAGGAGGCGGCCAATCGATGTTCTCGCTCATCGATGTTTCCATCTCTCTCTCCCTTCCTCTCTTTCTCTCTCCCTAAAAAAAGAGATAAGTGGACGTGGAAGAGCGTTATGAACTCCACGCTCTCTGCAAATCGGTGACGATTACTATTGGGAGATGATGACATTCTGCCTCTGGTGACCGCTGTGTGACGTCTTACCTGATACAAAGAGTAGACGTCCAAGGTTTCGCACACACTCCCATTCTCACCACACGGGCACAGCCAGGTGGCCCTCGAGGGCCAAGTGCAGGCAACTGCCCAGCGCGACATCCCCACGCCAGCCTTAGAGCTCCGCACCCCCGCGCGATAGCGCTTCAGCCCACAGGGGCACACCGCTTCCCACGTCAGCTATGGGAGAAGGGTTAGGCAAGCATCAAGTGCCCTGGCGCTTTGGAAACACCCGGAAAGAGGTTCAAAACATGAGCAGGACCCTGTTTCTGTAGCGACGCGTAAACCCAGCTGCTCTAAGTGCCCGGAGACCCTGGCGCGCTCAGAGGGCTGGAGAGGTGAGGCGGTGACGCAGGGAGTGGAGGGAGGTGACTCAGGGGCGCACTCTCGCTGGCTTTCTCCGGGGCACCATGGGCCAGAACTTGGCGCCAGCATTCTACACGGACAACACGAGATCTTGGTGTGCTGGCATGTTTACCGCTCCATAACTGATGACTGGTAAAATCCCTGTGTGCCTTCTAGCTGAACCTGCTTTGTAGGCATCTAATTAACAGGATAGAGATAAAAAATAACTTAGTAAATTGGAATACACCCTGTCCAAGAAATGTCGGGTTCCCAGGTTCGCCAAGGCCTAACTGTGTATTTCGCTTCCGTGCGTGGGGCTCGCTGTGCCCAGTGCATACCCCAGTGCGGTCTGAAGCTTTAAAAGGTGCGTGTGAAAGGCGGTCGCGCTGATCCCCGAAGGCTCTGTCCCAGGGGCGTTCGGAATCAGACGCCGGCTAATAAACGGCTCTTATTTAGACTTCAATTCTCTAGTGGTCTTTCTTTGACTGCCGCGCCTCAACAGTTAGGAGTAGGAAGGCTTGGGTTTTTGCTCTGATTTCACCTCCAACTTAAGAATATGATTTTGGGCAAATCACTCAATCTCTAGAAATGTCAAGTTTCTTACCAGTAATATGTGACTCAGTGAGAGAATGAATTTGAAACACTTGCAAAATGATAAGTACCAAGGGAATAACTCTGTCTTCCATCCCCAAAGGTTATGAACACCATTAAAAATGACCACACAGGAGGGCACACACGAGCGAGACAGACGTATGGAGTGGCGTCACCTGGTGTCCCCCGACGGAGGCCACAGGGCCGGGGGTGCAGACTTCCATGGAGACACAGCCCCTCCCCTGGCCGCTTTCTCTGCGGGCGTGCGGAGGTTGCCCACAGCGTGTCCTGAGGTCACAGGGAGAGAAGTGTGCCTTGACAGGCCACGAGGCCTTCGCAGAAACTGACGAGAGGGGCGTGGATACAGGCTCGCGCTCCAGACCAAGTTCAAGTTTCCAGCGCTGGGACAGGGGTCGGGGAAGGGAGTCTTGCGGGAGGTGGCGTCCCGGAGCGTCACTCGGACGGACGGACGGACAACCTGCCCAACTGGATGACCAGCCTCCTGACTGGCAGCTCGGGGGCGGGACTTTCCTTTCCACAGACCCCCGGCTGCCCTCGAGTCCGAGAGGCTGAATCACAAACAGTGATAATAAACAACTAAAATAGCTTTTCACTCAATACAAAAAAGCTATTTCCAAAGGGGAAGTTGGACTGAATAAAAAAATGCTATTTCCAAAGGGGAAGTTGGGCTGAATAAAAAAATGCTATTTCCAAAGGGGAAGTTGGGCTGAATAAAAAAATGCTATTTCCAAAGGGGAAGTTGGGCTGAATAAAAAAATGCTATTTCCAAAGGGAAAGTTGGGCTGAATACAAAAATGCCATTTCCAAAGGGGAAGTTGGGCTGTGGCTTTCGGCAGTTAGCAGTCTGCTGCTGACTGGGTCACTAGCAGAGCCAGAGAGGCCAGCTCATGCGTCAGTCACCTGAAAAGTAAGAGCATCGCCCTGGCCGGTTTGGCTCAGCGGTTAGAGCATCCCCGCGCGGACCAGAGAGTCCCGGGTTCGGTTCCCGCTAAGGGCACGTACCTCGGTTGCAGTTTGGACCTGGCCCCAGTTGGGGTCGTGTGGGTGGCAACCACTCCATGTGTCTCTCTCACATCCATGTTTCTCTCTCTCTCTCTTCCCTCCTCTCTCCCTCCTGCTCTATCTGAACATAAGTGCAAAAATGTCCTCAGGTGAGGATAAAAAAAAAAAAAAGTGAGAGTATCCACAGCGTGTGGGAGTTTTCTCCTGAGCATTTCAAAAAAGAAGGCCCATCTGCACCATGGTGCCAGCTACGCAGTAATAGTTCTGCCGTCCCAGAAATGTCTCCACATTGGCCCATCCTCTAATGGAAATAGCCAGAGAAATATAAGTATCAAGACTCTGAGCACATCAAAGGCCTGGCTGGAAAAGCCCCCACACGGAGAAATGTGTGGGCCTGAGTCCTTCCACTCTGGAAGGGTAAAGGCCTGAGCTGATGATGCTGGGATGAGACACTGTAATCTTCAGAGAAGCGAAACAAGATCACTGAATAGCCTTCCCCTCAGAACTGATGCTAAATTTGTGGTTTTGGTTTGAAGGGTACAGAGAAGTGTTTTGCATTTTTTCTTTTTGTAATAAAAAGAAAAGATCATGATTATTTGTCTCTAACCCATGTCTTCTCTTCTAAAAAATAAAACATCATTTGTCTCTAATCAGGCTTTCCTTCATTTTTTTCCACCTGAGGATCTATAATCGCTTATTTCTAAATTTTACTCAGAGGCTCTCTGTTCTTCAGAATACTGTGGAATGCCTAGACAGACAGCACCATTTCTCTGCTCTTCGCAAGACCGTCGCTCAGAGGTCCTCGGAGGGCCTCGCCTTGCCCGCCTCCCCCTTCCTAACCCTCAAGTGACAGGACTGCTGTTTGGCCATGTTGTCAAAACCCAGCGTGAAGCCTGTTCCTCCCTCACACTCTTCTGTCCGCTCCGCCCAGGACGCCTGCTCAGGGGCATGTCTGGCCTGCTACGCCTCAGGTCCTTTCAGAAAGAATACACATGGTGAGAGAGTGGGCGCTGCAGTCAGAGTCTTCCGATTTCAAATCCCCACTCTGCCCCTTCCTGCAGTAAGGGCTGAACAGCCCAGAAGGAATGACCTAACTGCCTGCGCTTCGGTTTCCTACTCTGCGCGATGGAAAGCTCGCTTCCCAGGTTCACTGGGAGACTTCAGCTGGGCCGGCCAGGCACACGGGCTTTTGCTCTCCCTTCCTGCAGGCACCGCAGGTGCTAGACAAGTGTCTGCTGAAAGACTAGACAAGAGCCCGCCGGTGCGGCTCACTGGATTGAGCATCGTCCCATGGACTGAGAGGTCCCGGTTGGATTCCAGGTCAGGGCACATGCTCGGGTTGTGGGCTCCATCCCCAGTAGGGGGCGTGCAGGAGGCAGCTGATCAATGTTTCTCTCTCATCGATGTTTCTATCTCTCTCTCCCTTCTTCCCTCTGTCTAAAAAAATAATAAAATGTGCATGGCAGTAAAAATGGAGGCATCACAAGCAATTCCTTTGAGGAAGGAGAGAACTGGATTTGGACTTGGGATTTGCCCCAGTTGAAATGAGAGGTCTACACCTCTCCCTGGATCCTGCCCCTCAGGCTTAACTAACTGTACATTATACTGAGGACAAGTTAACATCCAGCCTGAGTATTCTCCTCAGTCTACCAGCTACAAAACACTCATCTTGTTTCGTAACTATTATTGTTACACTCATAGTGTCCCAGGAGCTTCAGAGGAGAAATGCAAATCTACTGAAGAGGCGAAAACACCGAACCAGAAACACAGGCATAGGTTTACACACGACACATGTAAAGTCTATCACAAAACTAGCACCAGTGCCTGAGCGCACCCCTTTTCTGCACGTGTCTGTCTGTCCCAGGTGTTGGTAGAAGTTTATTCATTTTTCATAAAGGTGGTCCAGGAATGATAATGGATGTCCTTCTTAACAGCTGCTGCCCCTAAGTTCTGGCTGCTGTATTAGAAGAGTCGTCTCGGAATAAATGAGCCCAGGCACCTCTGCTCTGAGGACTGCTCTCACTCCACAAGGCAAGCGTGCACACACACACACACACACACACACACACACATCCACGGCCCATTTCCTTCTGTGCTTTCTACCATGCCTTCCTCACCCGGCACAGGCTGGGCCAGTGTCGGCACACCGCATGCTGGCCAGGTCCTATCACCTTTCTCCTAAAGAATGTCCAAATGGAATCCAGAAATCCCAGTCAGTAAGCTTCCTTCAGACAGACAGTCGGGGATTCCTATTGTTATGCTTGTTTTCTGCCTTATATCGAAAGAACTCTAA
The DNA here is from genome assembly GCA_030848825.1 of Tadarida brasiliensis. Classification (NCBI taxonomy): domain Eukaryota; kingdom Metazoa; phylum Chordata; class Mammalia; order Chiroptera; family Molossidae; genus Tadarida; species Tadarida brasiliensis. The sequence continues at coordinate 4,248,274 of CM061259.1, read as the reverse complement.
GCCATCTGAGAGGGAGAGACATTGCAACTCTTGTTATATCCCTTGATACCCAGCAAAATAATAAAGGGGCAAAACTAAAACTGTCACACACACACACACACACACACACACACACACACCCAACATCAGTACCTTTGGCTAGAAAACGTGTTGAGTATTTATTTGTTGAACACTATGTTTTTAAAAAGTGCAACAGACAGAGATTTAAACAGAGGCAAGAAACATGTTAAAATTAAAACAGTGTCTGAAGACCAATGAGCACGATGTGCCCTGTTAGTATTTCTCTAGCTGATTATGTAAGAGGTGATCTATCAGGTTGTATGCATTAGCTCAGGCATTGTGTAGATAAAAAGGTAAAATCATCCTGAAACAGGAAACCAATATTCTTCCTGTCTAATCAACAAATCTAAACATTTATTCTTATCAGCTACTTGCTCCAGCGCGTGTCCACCATGGCAGGGGGAGCCACAGGTTCAGCAGAGTTTATGACAAAGAAAATTTTCATAAGCCACTTCTGTCTCCCCACCCCCTTAATGAAAGGAGGAAAAACTGTTTCATACAGAAGGCGTGAGGCGTATGCACTGGAACCACCACAGAAGTGTGGGCTACTGTACCCCAGAGGGATTTCACCTACATCCATTCAGTCAGCTCATGGGGGTTTGAAGAAATTCCAAAGAGTCATCAGAAGAGGAAAAATAAAGGTAATGCTTTTTCTTTTCTTTTTTTTTTTTTTTGCCACACAGGTAGAGTCTTTGAAAATATGTGTAATATGTAAAATATTTTGACACCCCCATAATATCTTTCCAGAATTAACAGTATAAATTGCCTCTCTCTCGAGAGCTCGCTATCAGCTCTCCAATCACGGCGACAGGGACCTCACCTCCGGCCACGATGCAGAAGATGCACCTCTTGTCCTGCGTGGCACTAACTCTTGTGTTCCTCGCAGACGCGGCACCTACCTCGAGCTCCAGCACGGAAACACGGCAGCAGCTGGAGCAGCTGAGGCTGGATTTGCAGCTGCTTCTGAAGGAGGTCGGGGTAAGTAGATCCCCTTGCTCAAACGACTACTTTTAACTTTTCTTTCTGGAGTGGTTTGTAATAACAGTCTGTTGTGCTTTCTCAGAACCACGAGAACCCCAAACGCCCCATCATGCTCACATTTAAATTTTACATGCCCAGGACGGTAAGTACAACTTTCTAAGTTCATTTTGTGTTTTATTAAGATGCAAAGTGGAAATCTGCCCACTGATTGTATGAATAGCATCACACCTGAGAAAAAATACTACTAACTTCAATATTTTTTTAAAAAAACACTCAAGTTTGAGAGTGAGGCTTTTGTAAAATGGCTTTGCCTGTGTATCTTTTCTATGTAGTTGTTTGTGTTTGGGGGAAAGGGAGTGGGAAGGAAAGAAGAATAATACTCTCACTTTATTGCTGGGACTGTTTTACAACATGATTGTCGATTTACTGCTTTCTTTGAAAATGTAAAACTCTAAAGATATTCTGTTATGTGACTTTACTATGCAAATGATCACAACTGATGTCAGAGGGGCACACTTTAAAATGAATGCCTTGTTTTAGGAGAGTCCTAAGGTCTGTCTTTGAGAAGCAGCGTAGACCCAGGGCCAGCTGATCTGAGCTGAAATCTCAGCTCTGCCTGGCCTAGCTTTGGTGAACTGGGTGGGGGCAAGCTACCTGCTCTCTTTGTGACTCAGTTTCTTATCTACATCTGTGAACACCTGTATATGCTTCACATAGTTTTGTGAGGACCAGTGAGTAAATGTAAAGGGCTCTAAAAGCATTGGGCATAGGGTAAGCACCATACAAGCATTTGCTACACTAGCAATAAGTAGTAAAGACCAAATTCTCCCTGGGGAGTAGAAAGTAAAAAATTGGGGCTCACACATCTTTTATGCCAATAGGCCTAGAGACTTATGGTATATGACTCATTTTCCAAGATTAAAAGCTCCATCTGGCTGTTTGGGGATTCAGGCAGTTAGACGGGCAGTCTTCGATGCTCCCCTTGCTAAGTGAGGGCTGCTAGCAGCTGGCTGTGCCAGTCAACAGAGAAGGGGCAGAACCCGTGCTGGGAATCTAAGCCCAGAAAAAAGTGGGACTTAAAGGATCATAGATGCAATTCCACTGATTTTCCTCAGACTTACTTAAGTTATGCTCTAAGCTAGTCTTTTGAAAGATGAAAAGGAAATAACTCAGAGATCTCCTCCAGCTTAGTCAGAGACACACACCTCTTACCTCCAGCAACTTAAAGACTCTAGACTTTTGTGAGGGGCTAGTTCTGGGCTGCTCATGCCAAACCCCCGAGCCTCGAGCTCCAGCACTTGCAGGAGCCAGCGGGGAGGCCAGCAGATGAAACTGTCTTACGACATGGTGGTGCAGTCCTACCTCTCCCTCTCAAGATTGTTAGAAAGATAACAGGGGATGTGTGCACAGTTTAGAGGATGGTAGATTCTTTGAAATCTAACACTTTCTAAATGACAGCTCAAGATCTATTTGAAACCAAAAGTAATGTGATGAACTCTATTCACTTCACATGTTACCACCATTCCATGTTTCTAAGAGATTTCAGAAAACTGTAAAAACATGTAATTCAAAGGATACTATGTTTCGCTATAGAGAAAACACTGTAGTTTAATCCTGGCTCCTCTTAGTTGTGTAGCCTTGAGGAGAACACTTAGGTTCTGAGATTTACTTTCCTTATCTGTAAAATGGAGATCACACTGCATTGCCTGTCTCAAAATGCGGCTGAGAGACGTAAATGAGCTTATTTGGGAAATAACACATTGAAATTATGGCGTACCACAGAAGTGTGAACTATTACCATTCTGTGTGTGTATCTAAATCAGGAGACTCATTGAAAAATCCTTCAAATAATTGCAACGTTTTATTTGATTGGTATAAACACTCCTTTAAAGGCATCGTAGTATAGTTCTAGAGAAGTAAACAATGAAGATGCAGTTATATGTAACTTGCTGTTTTGAGAGCCAATACTATATACACAGCTACCGTTGCTAATCTACAAAATGTTAGGGCTGTGGCCAGTGGCACCCAAGGGCTTCTTCTGTCCTAGCATTCTATGAGTCTCAACTCTTAAGCCATGGAATAAATACTGGAGTCACAGCATGTGGCCCACACTTCCACATCCTGACTACTCTGGTCCTAATCACCTCTATGCAGACTGGGAAAGAATTCAGCCTGTATCTGTGATTTGCAATGGGGTGCAGAAATGTTGACTTTTTGCAAAATCAAATTAAGCCGAAATTAATGATTCATTATTTGTTAACTAATAGTTCATTCTAATCATGGGTAGTTGAACTCTAGTTTTTCCAGTCTTATAAAGTAAAACTCTATTGGTACATCTCGACAGTAATGCTGAGAACAGAGAGAGTGGTAAAAACTATGTACTGCTACTCTTACTAAGATAAATTTGAAGTTACTTTCTGATGACTGTTAGTCAGGGCAGATTGACCTGATAATTATTTTTATTATTCAAGGCCACAGAGCTGAAACATCTGCAGTGTCTGGTAGAAGAACTCAAACCTCTGCAGGACGTGCTCCAATTAGCTGAAAGCAAAACCTTTCCCTCAGGAAATATCAGCGACTCAATGACAAATATCAATACACTAGTTCAGGCACTAAAGGTAAGGCATCACTTCACCTGCTCGCCTGGGAAGAAAATACATGGAGAGGCATTTTAAAGTGGTACAGCATTTTTGGTATTTGTGAAGCACTCATACATGTGAGGTCCACTGTCAGCATAGATCATTGTGTGTTAGATGACACACCGTGGAGCTAGGAAGTGTAAGGGGCAGGGCTGAGAGGGTTTCCAGCCGCCATGCATGCGGGGACAAGCCCCGCCTCTCACTGTCACTCCTCACACTGCCAGCACACTGGGAGTAGAAGACACGGAACTGAATTCCACAGAAAGTAGACAGGTTTCGTTACATATCGTTAAAATTCCTTCAGATCACTTTCCAGAACGGCCAGCACTGATGACCTAAAAGGCCCTTTCAATGGGGTTTCCCAGCCATTGGTAGAACTACAAGATTTGTCTAAAAAAGGGCAACCATTAAAATGGCAAACAGACTAGATAATTAACTCCTGATTGTAGACAACACTTTCAGAACTTTAAGTACTTTTGAATACACAGGAAGCATGAAATATACAAGGGACTCAGGTGATGTGAAAGAGATTCATGGCTTCCTTTTCTCATCCCATTTGCCAAAGTACACAGTCATGAGTTAATAGGTAAATAGCTAAATAAACAGAATAATTTTAATAATAGTAGAACCAAGGTTCTAACAATCTAGTTGTTTCCAAGCAAGAACCATTTTGTTAGTAGACTGTTCCTTTCCATTTAATTCTTTAAAAATAACACATCAGAGCAATGTCATCTAGAAGACATCTACAGACTCAGTTTCTTGTCTATGTCAAGAGGTTTGCTCTAAAATACTTGACCAATATCAGAAAACTCACTCTAAATTCTTGATGCAAAATTAGGACAAAATTATGTGAAAATCAGAGACTCTGAGTTTCAAAAGACAGATATTTAAAAAAAAAAAAATCTAACCCTCTAAGAGGTTACAATATTTAATTATATGTTTTAAAAAAAAATATATATATAAGACTACAACAGTTTATTTATTTATTTTTAATCCTCACCTGAGGATATTTTTTACATTTATCTTCAGACATAGAGTGGGAGGGAGGGAGAGAAACACTGATGTGAGAGAGACACATCAGTTGGTTGCCACCCACACGACCCCAATCAGGGCCGGGAACGAACCGCAACCGAGGTACGTGCCCTTGGCCGAAATTGAACCCAGGACTCCCTGGTCTGCAGGCCAACGCTCTAACCGCTGAGCCAAACCAAACCGGCCAGGGCTACGACAGTTTATTTAAAGGGAATCCTGTATCTCACTTTATGTTTATGTTTCCAGGATAGGAATTACTTCAAATTTAAAAAGCCTCTTTTATCTTACTGTATATCAGAATATTTTCTGAGCTTGTCAGCTAGCGTCAGAGTTGAAATAGCTCCTATCAGTAGAGGAGGTTAATTTCCAAAAAGTCAGTCCACAGAACAAAATTTCCAATGTTTAGACTTTCAAAAGTTGGTCCTTGACTGATACTGAGGTGGGGTGGGGTGGGTATGAGTATTTATAAACTGTTCTTCACACAACTTTGCCCCAAACACAAGATTGTCCTAGCTTACTCTTGGCTGGTCCACCTGGTCTGGGGGAAGTACGAAGAGATGCCCTCGAGCAGAGTACCAGGAGACTCGAGGTTTAGAAAGACAGTGTGATGTGTGTGACTGCACACGGGAGCTGTGTGACAGGTACACGACACGCAGGGAAGGAGGGCCAGGAGCTTGACTTGGCATGCAGCGTTTAACGAAATATTTGTCTAGACCTGTTTTCACTTAAAATGCTTCCTGGTGTATAACTCAAGGGAAAAAATCTTCTGTTCGCTGACATGGACAGAATTAACAAGCGAGGGAAACCTTAGCTTGTGTGACTATCACGCGGTGTCATGACACAATCTTGGCACGCCACTTTGATCATTGCAGCAAAACGTGATTAATATATTTAACCTTCTTGAAAATAAAGGCCATAAGCCTGTAATACTTCAATCGAGAATAATTATATGTGAGGAAAACTACCCTGAACTAAAATAAATAATTACAATTTTTATGTTTTAGAAACCTGAGAGCAGAGTCACCTGTGAATACAAGGACGAGACAGTGAACGTCGAGGAATTCCTGAACCAATGGATTACCTTTTGTCAGAGCATCTACTACTCAACACTGGCTTAAGTGCCTCCCGTTTAACATGTACCAGGCTTTCTATTTATTTAAATATTTAAAAACTATATTTATTTTTTGATGTATGGGTCGCTACCTTGTGTAACTATTATTCTTCGTATTCAGATGATGAATATGGATCTTTTAAGATTCTTTTTGTAAGCCCTACGGGCTCTAAAATGTACGTAAATTATTTATCCCAAAGTATTTATTTTTATATTGAATTGTTAAATATAATGCATACGTAGGTCAGTTCATACAATTATTTAATAAAGGTGATGAATAACAAGTCCAGATATGTGATTCTGAAAAAGCACAGAGTAACCACGAAAACATTTCCAAATTGCTCAGGTGACCACACAAGAAGCATCTCCCCCTGGGGGTACGCTCTTGCTTTCTACTTGCCGATCACGTCCTTCATTCTCCTCTGAGAAAACCTCATCAAATTACACGATTTTCCTTCTCCAGGTCATGTCATAAACAAGATGCCAAACACAAACATTCTTGAAACTTCGTATCATTGGTGTGCCTCTCCACCCATTCTCCACATCTCACACCCTGCTCCCTGCCTCCGCAGTCTCCCTACCCTCTGGTTCTCCACTGGGCGCTGCCACTGGGAAGCCTGGTGGGAGGTATGAAGGACAGAAGAGATTCCCGACTCTCCCGTGGAGTGGCCTCAGGGTGGCTGTGCCTCTCAGGCAAGGTGGCTCCCTCGAGACTTCTCCCTCTGGGCTCTGCTCACCATCCTTCCCGTCCTCCCTCCCAGCCAGCGAGGTGCATTCCTGCCACTACAGCTTCAGGCACTGCACCATCCCCTGCAGTTTCCCTGCACCCAGCTTTGTAAACCATCTTTTTTTTTTTTTTTTTATCCTCACCCGAGGACATTTTTTTGCATTTATCTTCAGATAGAGCGGGAGGGAGAGTGGGAGGAACATCAATGTGAGAGAGACACATCGACTGGTCGCCACCCACACAACCCCAACTGGGGCCGGGGACAAACTGCAACCGAGTTACGTGCCCCTAGCGGGAACCGAACCCGGGACTCTCTGGTCCACAGGCCAACTCTCTAACCACTGAGCCAAACCAGCCAGGGCGTAAATCATCTCTTTATGAGGTCCTCCTTGAATTATTCTGAGTATGTCATCTGCTTCCTGACCCAGACACAGTAATTGTACCGGAAACAGTACTAAGAAATAGACTCTCAAATAGGCTCCTGCGACTGGGCTGTTGGTATATTCAAGGAACACAATGAGCATAGGCTATGGGAACTCTATGGGATGTAGTAGCACCCTCATTAAATTATCATCAATGGTAGCATAGGATGCAATGCAGATTCAGGGCAAGGTGTTATGAGATCGAGGCCATGACATTTAATTGCTACAGCAACAACAGTTATGAAACCTGTGATTATCACCTATATTCTTCTGATGGTCCAGACACAGAACAAAAAGAAAAAAATTAAAGTTTATTGAATATACAACTAAAAAACTGCATGGAAGCCCTCACTGGCAGTTCTGAAATAGTCCATTTCCACAGTAGTCACAGCATGTGAGGTCTGCAAAGGTGCAGCTAGACCTTCCAGGCCCCTCCCACTAACAGTGGGAAGGAGGGGGCCCGGGAGGTGGGATCCGGACACACAGGCTGAGAACACCTGTCTGTCCGGTGACAAAGGCAGCCCCTTTTCTTTAGTTGTGTCCTTTCCGAGGAAAAACACTCCTCTCTTTAAAAGCCTTCCAATACTCCCAAACTGAGGGCAATCCTCCCGAACTCCCCCTACCGCTTTCACTTCCTCCAGGCCTACCTGGGAGTCAGGGTCTCAACACTGCGGACAGTGAGCTACAAAGTGTTTAGACCAGCGGGGGTGGAAAACAAGCCATGCTCCGGCTGATTTAACTGAGAGGAATGCAACTCCCTGGAATGCAGAATTTAATGAGAACTTGCAAATGGCATTCACAGTGGACTGAGCAAACACTCGGACTCCCATGTGGCCTCTTTCTCTATGTCGAAGCACCAGAGCCTTGCCACAGGAGCGCACAGGGCCAGGGCCAGGGCCAGGACACGGGGCGTCTCACCTCGCCCAGGGAGGCGCTGACATGTGCACGGGGAGGGGACACCAGCGCCACCGCAGTGCTGGGGTGGTTCTCCTCCTCGGGACCAGAAGAAGATGGTGCGCCTCTGGTACTAGCGAAACCCCTAGGCAAACTCCTACATGTCTGACATCTGTTATAACACCAGTGACAGACCAGAAAGCTGTGCTTTGAGTCAATTTAGAGGATGGATAAGGAGCAAAAGATTTCTAAAGAGGAAATTCTCACGCTTCCTGTTTACTTAACAATATTCTTTCTCCTTTCTCACACCAAGGAACAATTATCTTTATCTAGGAACCATCGATTTCAGCTTATTCTCAAAGAAAATAAACTTGTATTTGTAAGTCACAGTGATTCATCAGTAACTAATGTATAGAGATTGACAACATTCTATCCAGTCTCCATCAATATTTTCAAAGTATTTTTACATATTTCAAGTACAGGTTATACTTAAATTATTTTTCGCAAGTTTCATCTAAGGCTCTCTTAAAATAATGCTTTCATTTCATGTACAAAATAAAATATAATTATCTAAAAATACCTCCTAACTAAAACAGCCTGTGTCTCTGTAACAGATGTGAAATATGTCGTGCCCTGTACAGACACTGCCTTCATACATGATAAACCAACTATATTTTTTATTAAAAGTTTAGAATACTGCTTTCTAACCTTTTTATACCATGACACAGATAAAAAAAAATGGCATTACTGATGGTGGGGTAAGAAGAGGCTGTCTGAGCCCCGAGCTGACTGTCCGGGGCTCCAGCTATCCCTGGCCCCACACACAGGGTGAGGGACTCAACCCCAAATCCCCACTCATGAGCCAGCACTCATGCCAACACTTAACTAGTGTGTCATTTCTCCTAACAACTGAGTTACACAGGGTGAGGGAAGCACGACAAAATACAGGCCAGGGTTCGGTCTCAGAACTCGAATTTTGGGCACATCCTGTGCACAGTCTGCTGCCCCCTCGCATCTGCCCTTCCATCCCCAGTGCAACTGCTCTGCTTCCCCCCACCTCCCCTTCTCTCTCCTTGTGGTCCTCCCCCCGTTCTGCCCTCAGCTGCTCAGTAACGCATTCACACTACCCCAGATTCCCTAAGCAGAGCTGACCTGCTAACATCCATATCCCTTAAACAAGTCATACCCATGACACTGGGCGGCTCCACTATAAATATGCACACTGATAAAATCTTCCTCTTACAAGCAAACTTTAAAACACAAGCAAACAACCCAGCCATGCGTGGCCTTATCTTCTCGCCATCAAGCAAGAGGAGAACTCAGTCTTTGCCTCCATGTCCTCATCTGTCATCCACGCCCCAGCCATGGCCACCAAGCTTTTCATTACTGTGGGGGGGGGGGGGGTGCTGCTTTCCAAAGTGTGCCCACAGTCCTACCTGCACCAAATCGCCTGCAATAACTTGTCAAATGCACATTTGGGTCCTTTCCCCAGATCTGCTCAGACGCTTGGACGGGTGCCTCTCCTGAGCAAGTAGGTTTGGGAACCGCTGTTTGTCGCCGAAGGGCTCCTGGGTGCCCAACCCAGTGATGTTTGTGGTCCACATTCTCCCTGACCCTTCTGTAGCACTAGTGAGTGCTTGTTCTCTTCTTCTTGGAAATTCCTCTTTCTGCCATCCCCCCCTCCTCTTCAGCTACCTGTCAAACAGCTCCATGTGTTTCCTTGGATTTTTCCAAATCCAAATGTTACGTGTTCCTTGATGTTCGAGTCTTAATGTTCTTCTTTTACGCTCCTGAGTTAAGGAAACATCTTTTCCCACAATCTAATTACCTTTTGCAAGTGATTCATAATTTTGTATCTTTAATGAAAACTTTCAAGGTCTCCATCACTCTGTTTTCAATCACTGAATATCTCCACCTGACAATCTTATTACCACCTTAAAACTTTGTCAAAACTTCAAATCTTTTTAGCCAAATCAGATTCATTCTTCACTTGTCCACTCCTATTTATAGTACCTCCAGTTATTCAGCTCACATCCATGGCGCCCCCTTTGACGTGTCCATCCCCTTTGTCTCATATAGTCTACCTATTTCCAGGTCCTATCTCCCCATCACTGCTTGAATTTACCTTCTTAATAACTAGTCACAACCCTGTTAGGATCATTTCCTCTTACTCGGGCTACTGTCATAGCCTCCTAACTTTCCAGTCTCTTCTCTAAACAACCTAGAAAAACAAATGGCTACTAAAAAACTAGTTATAATAGCAAAAAACGAAAAAAATTCAAATGCCTATCCATCTGTACATTTGTGTGAGTATGGGGGGCTTACATTAAAAATAATGAAAGGACAAATAAAAAACCTAAGTGGTAATTACACGCATTATATTTACATGTGTGTGTAAAGACAAAGAAAGGGCGCATGCACACACACTTAGGAAGAAACAGAGATAAAGACTTCTTTGAATATACTATGTATTATAGATTTACCATATTTTTACATAACTTAAAATCTCAATTTCTTAAAATCAAGAGCCAAATTAAATGAATAATCTAAACTGTGGGTTGAGTTGGAGGCATGAGTCACAGAGAGAAGTTAAATTACTTTACTTGAAGGAGAAACATCTGTAACAAAAATAAATTAATTAATGAAAAAAAATAAAACACATTACTTGATTGTACATGTATGGTAGGATGTATCCTAAGGACAAAAACAATTTAGAATTGTTCTCAGTAATCACAGTATTGATGATAGTGACAATACAGCTACTCTAAGACTGTTGTGTGTGTGCCAGAGAAAAGGAAAGAAGAAATTATGTTGGTAGCAACAGGAATCAGGGTTTTGGTGTGGGGGAAAGGAGATAACATGTAAGATTTAAGAGAGTAACTAAAAACTCTGTGGACTTGAATTTGAAATGAAAGTATAAATATAAATTAAATATTTTATCTTAAATTGATATACATATTTCCGAGCTCTTTTCTCTGAAAACAAAGATCTAGGGAAAACTAACCAACCCAGTATTAAGGTACCCTCAGCATCCAGACTATGGTGTTTAGACACCACTTTCCATGAAAAGGAACTAGGTTTCTTCACAGCAAGGGCCTGTTCCACGTGCACGAGAAGAGTGAGGCAAGAGCATTGTCACAGGAGAAAGAAAGGAAGCTAACAAGGACTGCTGGGATCACGCTCAGAAGACACAGGCACCAACATGACAGGTGCCCACGTAAGACAAGGACACCATCACTACTTCTATCCACATTTACTGAGAAGCTGTTGATAGGGGAGAAAAAAGAAGAAGAAAAAGAAATTACAGGATTGGGACAGAAGAAATAAATCCATCATTATTCACATATGACATGACTGTGTATGAAGAAAATTCAAAGAGCTCCACAAGAAACTATTAGAATTTAGCAAGATCATTGGATATAAGTCCGCCATAAAAGAATCATCAATATGTCTACATATCTCAATAAATAGAAAATAAAACATACAAAACAATATTACTTAAAATAGTATTAGGAACATCAACTAGAAGAAAAATACTAAGAAATACGTAGAAAAGACTCCCATTGACAAAAGAGAACAATCTGAATATGAATATGAATTATAATAATTGAGACACAAATATGTTTAAATTCATGATACTAATAAAATTCTCATTGGTCAAATTTAAAAGAAGACTGAGAACCAACTACTTATTTCAAAATCAAAGAGAAACAATCCAGTCTTTCTGTTACTGTTGTGGCGCGAGAGAATGGACACCACCAGAGCCAAATTAAAGCCAAATAGAGAGCAAAGCCAGCCAGCAAAGCCGGCCAGGTACTGATCCCCGAGTTTACGGAGACCAGCCAGCAAAGCTGGCCGGCGACTGATTCTGAACACCCCTGTGACAGAGTCTTCGTAATCAGCCCCGATATGCTTTATTACATGCCTTTTATACCTTACAGAAAATAGGATCTTCTTGATATAATGCCCAGGGCTACAACAATGCTGTATAGAATTAGTTTGCCTTGCGGATAACAGGAACACCCAGGCCCACCCAGGAACACTCAGGCCCACCCAGGAACACCCAGGCCCACCCAGGAACACTCAGGCCCACTCAGGAACACCCAGGCCCACCCAGGAACACCCAGGCCCACTCAGGAACACCCAGGTATTTCAAGGTACCTTGGGTCACACTTAGCCCCGAGCTGCACAAACACAATGCAAGCCTAATTCCTTGAGATTGTGGGGGAGGTCGAGTCTCTGACTCAAGACCTCCAGGTTCGTGGACTCTGTCAGACACATAGCCGGCTCCCAATAATTTCTGGGTTCAGGGAGTATTCCAATTTACTGAGGTTATTTTGACAACAGGTTCAGCTAGAGGGCACACAATGACTTTCCCAATCATCAATTACGGAACTATAAACAAGTCAGCACAATAATTTACCAATCATCAATTATGGGGTTATAAACATGTCAGCACATTACCAACTATACCCCAGGTAATCAAATAATATATAAGTGGACATTTAATAGAAGCATTTTAGCTAATGAGAGAATTTGATTATCACCTGGAACCCCTAATCAAATAATGGATTTAGGCAGTGATTATCAATGACGGCTAATGTCACAAAAAGAAAGACAACCCAGCTATTGTCTTTTCTTTTTTTGTTTTGTTTTTTATCCTCACCCGAGGACATTTTTCCATTTTTTGTTCAGATAGAGTGGGAGGGAGAGAGAGGAAGAGAGAGAGAGAGAAACACATCGACTGGTTGCCACCCGCACGACCCAACCAGGGCCGGGGACAAACTGCAACCGAGGTATGTGCCCCTAGCGGGAACCGAACCCGGGTCTCTCTGGACCGCAGGCCGACGCTCTAACTGCTGAGCCAAACTGGCCAGGGCAGTGTCTTTTGATGAAAGTATACAACACTGCCAGTGAAATATTCTTGCTAAAAGTTTGAACTTGGACTTCCAGTCAGGATGGCGGGTAGGTAACCGCGGTCTCGCCGCCTCCCACAACCACATCAAAATTACAACTAAACTACAGAACAAACATCCTTCAGAACTGCCTGACATTGAGCTGAAGGGAAGTCCTACAACTACGAAATTAAAGAAGCCACATGGAGACTGGTAGGAGGGGCGGAGGCGGACGGGATGGTCCCACACCCACGTGTGGTGGATAAAAATCAGGAGAATACCTCAGCTGGGAAGGTCCTCCCTGAGGAGTGAGGGGTCCCCGCCCCACACCAGGTGCCCAGCTCAGGGTTCCAGTGCCAGGAAGAGAAATCCCCATAACTTCTGGCTGGAAAACCAGCGGGAACTGAGGCTGAGGGAGGCTGAGGCTGCTGGAGCCCTAGGCAGCTCCTCTTAAAGGGCCTGCACATGCACTTACTTGGATTTGCTCCCTCTGAGCTCCAGAGTGGAGGGGAGGCAGCTCGAAAGGCACCAGAGACATATGGGGAAGAATTGAATTGTTTGGCATTGGGGCAAGAGCTGGAGGGGCAGCTTTCTCCTGGACGGACTTGCTGGCGGAGGCCTTTGTTCCTTTGGTGAGACCTTCCCTGGGGCAGCAGACGGCCACCATATCTGGGGCTCCAGCAACCAAGCTCACACTGTTTGCCCCGCCCTGGTGATTCCCTGAGGCCCTGCCCCACCCCACCCAAGCTGTTTTCAGTGGCTTTACCATAGGATTAGCCTGTTTTGGTTCCTGCTTGAGATTTTCCTAAATTCTCTCAACAAGCAGCATCTGGTCTCAGTGATCCCCATACCTCTCACTAAGTGGCTCCAGGCCTGGCACTAGAAGCAATCAGCCTTAGTTCACAGCTTGACTTTGCCTGGGCACCTCCAAGCCCAGCACAAGCAGCAGCCATTGGCAGATCACTTTATAGCTTATGCCTGGTGGTCCCAGGTAAAACACAGGCAGTGGATGACCTTGCCTCAGAGCCAGCACATCCAGTGGACAGCTTCAGCCCACATCAAAGCACCACCACCCAACCACCTCCACAAGCGACACACCCATGTGGACTCAGGGTACCAGAACCCTGTTGAAGTAAGTCTTGCTCTGTGTGGTGGGCTCCTGCACAGCTGATCATCCAAGGAAGTCAGAGGTTGGTGGTCAGTGGGCACAGCCAGTCCTTGCAGCTGATTAGCCTGAGTAAAACCCTCCCATTGACGTGCCAACAGCAATCAAGACTCAATTACAGCCCTGGCCGGTTTGGCTCAGCGGTTAGAGCGTTGGCCCACGGACCAGAGAGTCCCGGGTTCGGTTCCCGCTAAGGGCACGTACCTCAGTTGCAGTTTGTCCCCGCCCCGGTTGGAGTCATGTGGGTGGCAACCAGTCGATGTGTTTCTCTCACGTTGATGTTTCTCTCTCTCTCCCCCTCCCACTCTATCTGAAAATAAATGCAAAAAATATCCTCGGGTGAGAATAAAAAAAATCCTCAATTACAACAGAAAGGTATAAAGTCCACACGAGGGGTGCACTTCGAGGGCCCAGCTGGGTGACCAGGGAGGCTGTGCCACTGGACCCTACAGGACACCTACTACAGGCCACCCTAGGAAGCCCAGGAGACACAGCAACTCTACCTAATACATAGAAACAAACACAGGGAGGCACCCAAAATGAGGAGACAAAGAAACATGTCCCTAATGAAAGAACAGAATAAAACTCCAGGAAAAGAATGAAATGAAATGGAGATAAGCAACCTAACAGATGCAGAGTTCAAAACACTGCTTATAAGGACACTCAATGAACTTAATGAGAATTTCAAGGAACTTTGTGAAAACATCAAGGAACTTAGTGAGGACCTCAAGAGCATAATAAAGGACCAGTCAGAAATGAAGGATGCACTAGCTGAAATAAAGAATAATTCATAGGGAATCAACAGTAGAGTAGCTGAAGCCAAGAAAGCAAACCATTGATTTGGAATATAAGGAAGCAAAAAACACCCTATCAGAACAGCAAAAAGGAAAAAGAATTTAAAAAAAAAACGAGGATAGTATAAGGAGCCTGTGGGACAATTTCAAGCGTATCAAGATTCACATCATGGGGCTGCCAGAAGGAGGAGAGAGAGAACAAGAAATTGAAAACCTATTTGAAAAAATAAAGACGGAAAACTTCCCAAACTTGCTGAAGAAAACAGACATACAAGTCCAGGAAGCAGAGAGAGTCCCATACAAGATGAACCCAAAGAGGTCCACACCAAGACACATCATCATCAAAATGCAAAAGGTTAAAGACAAAGAGAGAATCTTAAAAGTACCAAGAGAAAAGCAGTTCGTTACCTACAACAGAGCTCCCATAAGACTGTCAGCTGATTTCTCCAAAGAAACTTTGCAGGCCAGAAAGGAGTGGCAAGAAATATTTAAAGTGATGAAAAGCAAGGACCTACAATCAAGATTACTCTATCCTGCAAAGCTATCATGTAGATAGCCATATAAAGAGTTTCCCAGACAAGAAAAAGCTAAAGGAGTGTATCACAACCAAACCGGTATTATATGAAATGCTGATGGGTCTTCTTGGAGAAGAAGATAAAAAAATATGAACAATAAAATGGCAATAAATACATATCTATCAGCAATGGAATCTACAAACAAAATGCAAGCAGAACAAAAACAGACTCATCGGTACAAGAGAACTTTTTGTTGTTTGACAGATGGGAGGGTGTTTGGGAGGATGGGTGAACAAGATGAAGGGATTAAGAAGTACAAATTGGTTGTCAGACTGATGAACCTCAAAGGGAAGGGGGTGGAGTGGGGCGGGAAGAGAGAAAACAAAGAATTTACATACATATATGCATAACCAATGGACACAGACAAATGTGTGGGGAAGGCAGGAGGGGGTGGGTGAGGGAAGGAGAGCATCAAGGGGGTAAAATGGAGGGACTTCTGTAATACATTCAACAATAAAGACAAGTTTAAAAAGAAAATAAATAAAATAAAAGTTTGAACTTGAATTTGAAAGCCTCTATATTTAACTATTGGTTTCAGGAAATACAGAGGACAGAAGACCATGTTAAATGACATCATGGAGATAGATGTAAGCAACAAAAAGGAGTTTGTAGGATGCTTCAAACAAAGCCCTCGTTTTTTGTTTTTTTTCAAGAACCAAATTAAGAGAAAATATGTACATTAATAGATACTGAACAAACATACAAATCCTAGTATATGTAATTTTGATCTTGGCTCCAACAATCTAAACGTTTATGAGCTAATGGGAGAATTACCGGTAATTTTTAAGGTGTGCTAACTAAATTGTAGTTATACACATGTGTGTATTAAACAGTCCTCACATTTTACAGATATGTATCAAAGTATCTTCAGATGAAATAACATGTCTAATAATTGCTGTAACATAAACCAGTTTGAGGAGGTATATATCAAATAAGATTGCCATTTTTAAATAATTACTGAGTTTGGTGATGGGTACATGGGGGTTCATTTACTACTCTACTTTTGTATGTTTGCAAATTTCCATAGTAAGTAAACAAAGAAAATGTAGTGGAATGGTGTTTAATGTATGTTGTTTCCTTACACAAAGTCCTTCAAGAGCTCCCTTCTGTCTCCCAAATTGAGAAAATATGCTACTCAACTTCTCCATCAAGAGTTCTATATACTCTAAACTCAAACACTGACATTTCCCCTTTGCTTTCCCTATTTCCTCTTTGCTTTATTACATCCTTCTACATTTTACCCATCCTTCAATGCTTGCTCAAATAACAGAACCTTAAGCTAAAAGAGGACTTCAACTTAGACGCAACTAATGGTTTTTGAACAATTTTAGACGTTTGGAAGTCTGAATTTATTTTTTTGTTATTTTATTATTCTTAAAAATATGTTTTTATTGACTTTTTAGAGAGAGAGGAAGGGAGAGAGAAACAGAAACATCAATGTGAGAGAACTACATCAATCGGCTGCCTCCTGCACGCCCCCACTGGGGATCAAGCCCGAAACCCGGGCATGTGCCCTGACCGGAAATCGAACCGAGACCTCTCAGTCCATGGGCCGACACTCAATCCACTGAGCCACACCAGCCAGGCTAGAAGTCTGAATGTAGAAGTTTACTTTTCTTCAAGCAAAATATCTTGCACAACCCAATACATAACAGATAAAGGAAGATAATAAGCATTGCTGTTTCCAGGAAAGGTAACTTGGAGCCCTTTCTATCAAGCTCCACCCCTGAAAAGTAATGACAACCACTAGTATCAATTCATCCTTGTAATAGTGAAAACTGAGCTCAGAGAGATTAAATAACTTATTATAGGCATAAAGGCCAATGTCCCTTCCACTCAATGACAGCCTTCTGCTAAATGCCATCTCCTTCATCCTTTACATAGTCTCTCTTGGTATCTCTCTCTAGATAGGATCTTTCTTTCTCTAAACCAAAACAGTACATATACTTGAGTAGACATAACACACAGAGACACTCAGTGACTATATGTTGCATAAATAAGGGGTACTTACTAGAGTCTGTCTGTAAAACTGTTGGATATATTCGTTTTTTTTCGTATTTGAGAAAATAAATTAAACATTTATTTTCAATTTCTTGAGAAATTGTTTTTTACCGATTCTCATGGCAGTGTCTAATATAGGGCCTTTACTATTTAGGCAACACTTTCAGAGGCAAGTACTAACCACTTGGTGCTCTTCCTTATTTTTAAGTGTCAGTCCAAAGCAAAATACCCACGAATGTGAAGAGCCAAGAGAAGGTGAAAGATCTTGTATTTTCAAAGGCAAATTAACTATAAAAAATAATAGATATAAAGGTTGGAAATTAGCTGTGGAAGGAAACAATTCAGAAAAGAGACTAAAAAATTTAACAAATACCAGTTTGGAGAAATAAGCAATAAATATCATGTGATTGATAAAATGGAACTTATTCATGGTATATTTGTGTTGATCCATATGAAACTGCCCAAATTTGACCCCTTTAGCCTATCAAAAATGGCAATTTCACATGGTTCAATCTGATATTAGTAAGTCTAGAATCTAGTCTTCTGAAAGACATGTATGTCTTTCCAGAAAGACTTCAGTGTTCATCAGCTAAACTCTGCCATACTTTTAATTAGAATAGACCACCACCACCACCACCAATAACAAAACCCCTACATCAACCTGGTGAGAAATTATAACAGTTCATATGGGGTGGCAAGAAGCTTGTAAATTTAATAAGGATCCAAGCTAATAGGGAAAAAGTCTGAGAACCAATAATGTTTAATTAATTCACTTGTCACTGAAATTAAGGAATAGGTTGAAGAGGCTAAAGTATGGAATAAACTCAGTTTCACTAACGATACATATCCTACTCAAGAGTAACTAAACTTTCCCTTCTCACCTAAACACTGTATAAACATATATAAAGCTAAACAATCTTTTATTGATCTTACTAGAAATCCCCACTAATCTAAATTATAAAGAATTAAATCACATTCGGATGGATATAATGGACACTTGAAAATGAGAAATCTTATGTAAAGTATTTATGATACTCTTCTATTATTCAGAATAACATATTTATAAAATTATTCCCTAATATATTTAACATTTTTCTGCATTTACATGTGCAGTTTGACATGAGAAATGATGTTTTAGTTACTTTTTACTGTCACGTAGCATGGTGATTTCAAATATTAGGCACTCAAATGTCTGTTGAATTAGCCAACAAATGAGGAAAATTATTATTTGTATTCGTGGATTCTAGTTTTTAATTTAAAAAAATGAAGTGAGATACAAGGACATAATGTTGAATACCTTTTCCTGTACGGATAGCTTCAAAACAAAACCTTACAAGAATGAATTTTCTTTTAAACTACAAAAAGGGTGATTAAAAGTAAATACAAAATACATAAAGTAAATACATAATGAATAAGGTAATTATTTTTAAAAAAAATAGAATTTCAAAACCCTAACACTTCAGTGTACTTGACATATTTACAAATTTTCAGCAATCTCTAGATACTGCTGTTGCAAGATTCTGATTTTGAAAGCTGAAAATCACCAATATATATATATTTAATTTATTAGTCAAAACACACCAAAAAAAAAGAAAAGATTTTTAATGTGACAGTGAATTCCTAATTCACATACTAAATTGCTCTATACAGGGAGATTTCACAATCCAGGCGCCATAGCCATGTTGCTGTAAGTAGGATTTCAACAAAGTTTTAGCTTCTTGATAGGATCCAGACAAACACTATAGAAAGACAAAAAAATTGAATTACAGAATACAGGCAGAATTTGTCTTATGAAAAGCAAGTAGTCCTAATTTTGTCTCTTTCATTTAACATTCTAAAAATTAAAATATTTTAGAATTACTATTTTTCCTCAATATTATTTTTGAAACTAAAAATTTTCCTTCCCAATACTCCTAAAAGACAATTTTTTCTTTGACATTTTTAATTAAGAGAGTAATCATACTTATTACAGAAAACTTGAAAAATAGATAAAACTTAAAGAAGAAAAAAATTACCTATAATTCCCAAACTATAGATAAGCACATTTAATATTTTGGTTTATTTCCCTTCATTTTTTATAAATGAACATATAGATGAACTTAAAATAAAGCTTTATTGAGGTATAATTTACACACCATAGATTCACTCATGTATGTACAGTTTGATGTTTTTGGTAAATTTATACAGGTGTGCAACCCTGCGGTCAGTCTGTATCCCCAGACCCAGTTCTGGGGAACCACAAGTCTCCAGGACTTGGTTTTGGTTTTTCTAGAAATTTCATAAAAATTGATTAACATTAATATCAACTCTGTTGTATCTGGCTTCTTCCAGTTAGCATGTTTTCAGATTCATTCATGTTGTTTCAAGCGACAGGAGTTTGTTCCTTTTCATTGCTGATCAGTATCCATCATATGGACACATCTATCACATTGCTTATGCATTATTCCAGTTTGGGGCTCTTATGAATAATGCTACTGTAAACATTTATGTATGAGTCTTGTGAGGATGTGTTTGTATTTCCCCACAAGAGATACCAGTGGAAGTGCTGGTCACATGGTAGGTGTATGTTAGCACAGTAAGAAGCTGCTGAACCGTTTTCCCAAGTGGTTGTACCATTTCTGTTCTTGTCAGCAGTGCAGGAGCATTCCAGTCTCTCCACGACAACCCCTTGAGTCAGTCTTTTGGATGTTAGTGGGAGTGCAGCAGTATCTTATTGTGGTTTGATTTTGCATTTCCCTAAAGAGACTAACGAGGATGAGAATCTTTTTTTTTTTTTTTTAATTTTTTTTCCTTTATTGATTTGAGAGAGAGAGAGAGGGAGAGGGAGAGATAGAAACATCGATGAGAGAGAACATCGACTGGTCACCTCCTGCACGCCCCACACTAGGGATCAGTCCCACAACCTGGGCATGTGTCCCGACCGGGAATTGAACCAGTGACCTCTTAGTGCATGCGTCGATGCTCAACCACTGAGCCACACCGGCCAGACAAGGATGAGAATCTTTTATATACAAGTCTATTAGCCCTGTGGATATATTCTCTGACACTTAAAAAAACTGGGTTATTTGTCCTCTTAACACTTAGTTGTAAGAGTTCATAATATATTCTAGATCCAAGACCTATGTCAGATGTATGATTTGCAAGTAATTTTTTCTCCAGTCTGTGCTTGTATTTTCATTTTCCCTTCTTTATTTTTACGGTTGACACTATTACGGATGTCCCCATTCCATGTCCCCCGGTCCCTGTCCACCTAGTCCCTGTGATGACTTTTGAAACCAAGCTTTAAATTTTGAAGTCTAAAGATCAATTTTTTTTCACTTATGGATTGTGCTTTTTGGTGCCATATTTAAGAAATATTTTGCATAATCTAAGAATATTTTCTCATTTTTTCCTTGGAAGTTTCATAGTTTTAGCTCTTTTAGATCTATGATCAATTCTGAGGTTTTTTTTGCATGTCTGGTATAAGTCTAAATTAATTTTTTTGCTTTGCCCATGGATATTCAACCGTCCCTGCACCATTTGTCGAAAAGAGCTATTCCTTCCCCCATTAAATTACCTTGGCACCTTTACAGAAAATAAACTGACTATAAGCATATGGGTTTATTCTATTCCACTGATCTATCATTACATCAAAACACTGTCTTGATTACTGTGCCTTTATGAACAGATTTTGAAACTAGGTAGGGTAAGTCTACCAATTTTATTCTTTTTAAAAAATTGTTTCAGTTCTATATCCTTTGGATTTACACATCATTTTAGAATCAGCTTGCCAATTTCTACACAAAATCATGCTGCATTTTTTATGAGGTTTGCATTGAATCCATAGATTAATTTGGACTGAACTGACATCCTAAGAATATTGAGTTTTCCAATCCATGAAACGGTACACCTCTCCATTTATTTAGGTCTTCTTTCTCTCAGCAATGTTTCATCATTTTCAGTGTATAGGTCTTACACTTCCATTATTAAATTTATTTCTAACTATTTTTTATGCTGTGAATAAAATTGTTTCCCCAATTTTAATTTTGGAGTATACATTCCATATATATGCACACACAATTTATTTTTCTATATTGTTCTTATACTCTATGCTGAATGCATACATATAGATATTGGTTCTTGGTAAGTTCCATAAGATAGTTTGCATACAAGATTACATCATTTAGACAGTTTTTCTTTTTCCTTTCCAGTCTTGGACGCCTTTTACTTCTTTTTCCTTGCCTTGACATGAACAACATTGAATAGACATGGTAAGATCTGACATTCTTGCTGTCTTCTCCAACCTTGAGGAGGGGGGAGAGAGGAAGGTCTTTCACCATTAAGTGTGATGTCAATAATAGGTTTTTGGTTGATGCTCTTTATCAAGATGAGGAAGTTTACTTCTATTTCTTATTTGTTCAGTGTTTTTATTGTGATTAGGTGTTGGAATTTGTCATATACATTTTGTCCATCTTTTGAGATAATTATGTGGGTTTTGAACGTCAATCTATTCACATGATGTATTATTACATCAACTAACTTTCTGATGTTAAATCAACCTTGGATTCCTGAAATAAACCTCCTAGGTCAGGTGTATAATCCCTTTTATATGTTGCTGGATTTTTTTTGTTAGTATCTTGTTAAGAATTTTTTCATTTATGTTCCTGAGATACTGGCCTTGGAAAATGAGCTGGAAAGTGCGCGCCCCTCCTCTATTGTATGAAAGAATTTCAAGAGGATTTGCACTGCTTCTTGCTTATGTTTGACAGAATTCACCAGTGAGGCCCTATCTGCTTTACTTTAGGGAAAGAATTTTAACTAGTAATTCAATTTCTTTAGTTCAATTCAGATATTCTAGTTTGTCAGGTTTTGTAATCTGTGTTTTTCTAGGAATGTATACATTTATCTAACTTGTCTAACTTGTTGACAGAAAGTTGTTCATTACATTCCCTTACAATTATTTTAGCTCTTCAGGGTCTGTAGTGATGACCCTTCTTTTCATTTAGATTTTGATAATTTGTGGTATCTTACTTTTTTTCTTGGTTAGCCTAAAGGATTATCAATTCTGTTTACTTTTTTCAATAAGCCAACTTTTGATTTCATTGATTTTCACCCTATTCTGTATTATTTTCCTCCCTCTTCCTTTTGTACTGATTTGCTCTTCTTCTAACGTCTTGAGGTGAAACCTCAAATAACCGATTTCATGATTTCTCTTCCTCTCTAATATAAGCATTTAAAGCTATAAATTTCTCTCTAAGCACTTCTTTGATTATATCCCATAAATTTTATTTTTAAATTTTCCCTCAGTTCAAGATATTTCTTAATTTCCCTTACAATTTCTTCTGATGCACGGATTATTCAGAGGTTATTTAATTTCCAAATGCATAATGATTTCTGTTGATACACCCATACACATATATAATTGTTATATGTTCCTCATGTATTAACATTTCACCATATTGCTCTGTCTCTAGTAATGTTTCTCACTTGCATGTATATTTGTTTGATATTAACATAAGCCCCTCCCCGCCCCCAGATCTCTTATTGCTACTGTTTGCATGGTTTGTTTTTTTCATCCTTTCACTTTCCATATATTTGTATTTCGGAATTTAATGTGTTTCTTGCAGACACCATATAGTTGGATGTTGTTTTAACCCAATCTCACAACCTCTGCCTTTTTTTCTGGAGCATTAAGTCTGCTCAAATATAATATACTTATCGATATAGTCAATTTATGTTTGCCATTTCATGATTTATTTTCCAGGTTTCATATCTTTTACTTCTCTGCTCCCTCTTTACTGCCTTCTAGTCTTTTTAAAAATACATTTTTAGTACATGGACCTGGAAAGGTAGTATTCAACATCTGGACCCATTCAGAACCAGTTTGTATTGTTATTTTTCACGAGTATAGGTTTCACTTTCCTGTTTTTTTTTTTTACATATTCTACAAATTTTGTTTGAAACTTAGACTTTGTAGATAATATAGTAACTCTGGATTGTTTCATTTTTCAAAGGTTGTATTTTTTTTTTTAAATTTAGCTTGCTTAAACTGTGAGATCTGCTGCTGTCTCTTTCATGGTTTTATTCTTATTTGTATGTCTTGGCCTGGCTTCCTAGTGGCTACTCTCTATCTGCACAGCTCAGTGATAAGCAATGATTTCAGCAGACGGTGTGCTCAAACACCTTGAACCTGGGAATCTTCCTTCTTCTGATCCACCTGTGTGTGAGGGGGAGGGTATATTTACTGTTGCAGTTGGTTCCATTCTTCACTGGCTCCTCTTGGGCCTCCCTGCACATGGTATAGCTTCTCAATCAGCCAGCATAGATGGAAAATTTATCTCAGTCCTTCCATGGCTCCTTCACTTCTAAAAGCGACTCGAGTCATTAGTTGGTCCACCATTTTCCTTGACCAGGACTGCATTCACTCCTGGGCCAGCAAAGTTACTGATTTCCCCTTTTGTTTCCCATAGTTTGGGCACTTTTAGATGACAAAGCCCCAAGTCAAGACTACCTCCTCTAGTAGCAAATCTATTACTTTTGGTGGCATCTTCCCTCTGGTAAAACTACAGTTCTTGCCATTCAAACTAGCAGAGAGGAAGAAGAGGGACCAGAAACAGCCTCAGGCAAAGGTACACAAACTCCTGTTGTTCTGATCCAGAGTTCTAGTGGTTTTTCAAGAACATACACTTATTTAAAAACATTTTTTAAACTGATTTTTGGAGAGAGAGGAAGAGAGAGGGGGAGAGAGACAGAAACATCAATGTGAGAGTGGAACATCCACTGGCTGCCTCCTGCATGCCTCCTCCTACTGGGGATCGAGCCCACAACCTGGGCATGTGCCCTGATTGTGAATCAAACCAGCAACCTTTCGGTGCATGGGACGACACCCAACCAACTGAGCCACACTGGCCAGGGCAGTGTGTTTTCTGCCTTTAGTAAATTTCCAAAGTTGTGAAAAGATTGTTTTTGACTATTTTGTCTAGTTTTATACTTGTTTTTATAGAGATGATTTGCAACTTCTTTATGCCAACAAAATCAGAAAATGTCCAGATAAGCTTTTATATGTAAAAATGTGTGTATGTACACAAAAACCTGTAGTTAACATCACTGCTTTACAGATAGGGATTTTACAGTTTGAGCATTAAGGTATTGGTGAAATTAAGAGACATATACTACTATATTATTACTGAAACTGAAATTAGATTATCAGAAACAATTTATATATTTCATAACTTGATAAGATGGCTATGTCATATTATGAACACATGGCTCATGCCATATTATGTTGAATGAAAACAGATTTAAAAAGATCATTATTCAGGATGATTTCAATATTTTAAAATTATGTGTACCCCAAAATTTATATACATGACAATTAACTGAAGTAAGATGCTTACATTACAAGATTAAGAATATTATATTTTGACTAGTAGATGGGATTACAAGTAATATTTCCCCTGTACTTTAAAATAATGACCAAATTCTCTACTTAAACATGCATTATGTATGTAATACTAAAAAAAAAGAATACTTTTTAAAAAACCCCCCCTCTGAGGGTATGCTTATTGATTTTTGACAGAGGGGAAGGCAGGGGGTGGGGGGAAATAGAGAGAGAGGGAGAGAGAGAGACAGACATACCCAAACACATAGACATTGATGTGAGAGAGAAACATCGAGTGGTTGCCTTCTGTATACTCCTCAACTAGGGATTGAACTAGGTATGTGACCTGACCTGGAATCTAACCTGCAACCTTTCGGTGTATGGGACAATGCTCCACCCAACGGAGCCACACTGGCCAGGATGAAAGAATAAATAGTTTTAAAGAAAGAAAAAGGTTATCTACATCACCTACTTACTTAGGCCCAAATCACATGCTGAAATGAAAGCTACTTCACAATATTAAGATAGAAAAATTAATTTGTTGAGCTATCTCAATGTATTATTTTAGAATAATTAACTTCTCTAGTTTGCACAGTTAATATGTACAGAAGAAGCTTTAGGATCATTTTATTTCTCTAGGCAAGATAGCAGGCTTTGAGCAAAGTACATATCATACAAAGCACATACAGCATGGCTACTTTAAGTAACAAAACTTATTCACATATCCAGTTTCTGGCATGTTTATTTAAAAATTAAGTTTATCACTACATGGCAATATCCTATATTCAGGAACTATTCAACTAATATTTGCTATGCATCATCATAAAATTCCTGCACTACTTTTGTCTTAAATTATATTCCTATGATCAACTATATTCCTTTGAGGACTTACCTTAGCTGCATGATATGTACTAGCTTCAAGTACATCGTCTTTCTTAGCTTCACCGGCAAGCAGGTTAAATCGACTTAGCATTGCAGCCTTACACAGCCGACTTGCCATGGAAACCCCACTTTTAAATGGGGAACTGAGACAGAAAGAAATGAAGCAGTCACTAATCACTATTCAATGACTTATGCTGGCAGTTGTAGATTCAAGTCAACAAAGAATCGACAGATATTTATCTCAATGTGCAATGCATATAGTGAATTTTTTTAACATAAAAATATTTGGAATGTTTACTTTCTGAAGTTGATTTCTTTAATAAAATTACAGTTTAAGTTATTACAATACTGCATTAAAATTAAAGTAGAAGATGGATATTTGGAACATTTTTATTGCTTAAAGTAAAATTAACCTATAGTGATCCAAACTGAAACAGTGCTTCTACTAGGAATTGACTAGAAGAGGGCACAGAAATATTTTCTGGGATGATAAAAATGTCCTACATTTTAACAGGGGTGATGGTTACACAGGTATATACATATGTCAAAATTCATGAAACTGTCCAGTGCATTTCACTGTGTCAATTTTAACTCACTAAAAAAGTGAAATATATACACCAACCTCCTGACCTTCCACATATATGTGTTTGTATGCACATATAGATGTATATTTTTGTTTTTAATAAAAGTGGGTCCACATATCATGAACTTTTTTTGCTATTGAAACTCCTTCCCTTCATTGTAACTTCTCGTTACTTGCGCTCGTGATAGATTACAAAAATTGCCCAAATCCTTCATTTCTCCGTCTCTGTGCTCTTAACAATATCATTTGTCAGATTCACCTATCAATAAGTGGTGTTTGATTTCCCCTTCCCTTGAATCTGGGCTAGCTTTGTGACTAGTTTTGGCGAACAGAACAGACCATGTGTGGTTCTGGCTGGGGCCTCAGGAGGCTTTGTGTTCTCATTGTCTTGGGACTCCTTCCTTGCCATGTGAGCCAGTGTAAACTAGTCTCCTAGAGGCTGAGAGCACACAGGGACCAGAGCCCAGTTGTCCCAGAGCTGCCAAGCTGACCTTCAGTTAACCTAGAGCTGACCCCAGATGGTTGGGGAAGCCCAACCAAATCAGCTCAGTTGACCTAAGGACTTGTGAGCAGTAACAAACGGCTGTTGTTTTAAGCCACTAAGTATTGAGGTAGTCTATAGGCAGCAACAGTTAACATATACTCATGAAAGCTCCTCATCTCTCCATTAATTTTCCACCATGATTTTCATTCTGGTAGTTTTCAGATGATTTTCTTGGGCTTTTCAGGTATAAAATGACACCATATGCAAAGAGTGGTAATTCAACTCCTCCTTTCCAGTATTTTATATTTCATTTTTTTTCTCTCGTCCAAATGCATTAAGTAAAATGTTAAATAGCAGCAACAATAGTGAACAATCATGTTTGTTTAGAAGTCAGTGAAAATGCCTCTAAATTTCATCATCAATCGTGATACTTTTCGACTAATAAATATACACTTGCTCCTTAACAAAAATATCTATTCCTGTTTTACTGAGGAGTATCTTTATCTAGACCAGTTATAGATCTGTACTATATGCCTTCTTAGAATTTGTGGAGATACGATATTTTTTCCCTACATCAATGAATCTGACAAATTACATTAATAAGAGTTTGTAATCTGGTGTTATTTTAAATGTTACACCCACACATTCCTAGAAAAAGTACCAATTGGTATTGTTGTATAAAACATTATCATCTGAATGTACTGCCTGATTCTGCTTCCTAATATTTTATTTAGCAATCCTGCTCGAATATCAAGGTGAGCTTGGTCTGTAACTTTTGGGGCAGGAGCAGCAATCTTCTATTACATGTAAATATCAATGATACATCTGACTAATAAAAGCATTTGGATGTTTTCCATATTTTTAGGTAATATTGGAAATTTCTGTTATTTAAAGGGTTATAAAATTTCTCCGAGCCACCTCAGAATGGTGTTTTCTTTGAGGAGAAGTTACAGCATCTTCTTGATAACTTTCTCATGAAAAAAATCTATTTAGACTTTTCCCTCTTTTGTACCAGTTTTAGAAATATTTTTTCTAGAAATGTATGCATTTCAAACTTGTACTGAAATATATTCCTTTGTGAAAGTAACATGTGGTTTTTGAATAAATGAATTATATTGACCTTTCAGTAATCTTCCCACTTAGGCCATCCACAATCTCCAAAGAAATGTCCCCTTGTGCCCAGTTCAGACTCAAGGATCTGTAGTCCACATCTGTTTGAAGGAGAAATGCAGAGGGCACCAAGCTAATTTGAGGTCGGTTAACCAAGTAAAACATGGGAAGCTTTGAAGTGAGTGCATCATCCACACGTTGTTTGATAGCGATTTCTAAGCCTCTAGTATCACTGCAATTCCCATCACCTAGAACGCAAAAACAGAACAACCAGTATCAATATGAGAGACTATACCTAAAAACAGAAAAGTGACCGGAAAGTCGAACGTCCACTTCCTTATCCTTTACCCTGCAACCTTCCCTCTCCCACTTCTGCTCTCTGGCAGCTACTTCTGTGTTCTTCACCAGAACCAGGTAACGACAGCCAGACTCTCCATTCAAAAGAGAATCTTCTACAGAAAGAAAGAATGAATTAGCATTGCAGTGAATGACAGCACAGAGCCAGAGCTGACCCAGAAGGAAACTGGTACTTTTCACAGATTTTGCCAGACTGAACCGGCTCCTTGGGTCCTGATTTCTCCGACTCCAGCATGAAACCAGAACGTAATGCAGCAGGCCACCACAGCTGAGGACAAGCTGGAGGAAGGGCAGTATTTCCCACATCTGAGGGTCACAAATGACGACTGTTCTAGTACATGTTCTGGCTTCACAAGACGACGTTTTTTAAAGAATGACCATTTCTGGTTAAAATTGTGGGCAATACCAAAAGCTCAGAGTTCTCAGTTAAAACAATTGTTGAAGAGCAGAGCTCAAAAAGATACAATGTTGTTAGTATAATATAACGGCTGCACCAACTTAATACAGAAGTTAGGGAACAGTCATTCCTATTTAAAATTTAGTAATTCTACAGGAGATCTCTTTTGCCTAGAGGGCTGCAGGTTGTTACAACAAGAGAATCTTTATGAACCACTAGACGTATTTCACAAACAAAGTTCCGTGTCCACATCACTGGAGATGTTGAGTTAGCCACTGGACTCACACTCATTATGACTATTTGGGAAACAGAAATGATGTAAAAAGAACGTGAGCTGCTTTGACACCTTTTTTTCTAAGCACTCCTTTGAATGTTCCAAATCAAGAGATACAGACAAGTGAAGGCTAAAGATATACTTGGGCACAGAATAAAGGAAGACATAAGGTTTGTGGAATAGTCACCGTATCTATATGAATGGAAGACAGGAGTTCAAAAGAAAATGTTACATATTTATTACACACTGTGCTAGACTAAATGTGTCCCACCAAAATTCACACGCTGAAACCTAAGCCCCAACATGCTAGTATTTGGAGGTGGGGCCTTAGCAAGCTTATTAGGTCGTAAGGGTGGGCCCCTCATGAATGGGATTGGTGCCCTTAAAAAAGGAGACCCTCACCCCTCCCACCATATGAGGACACAGTGAAGACAGTCATCTCTGAACCAGGAGTGGGCCTCACCAGACACTGGACCTGCCAGCGCCGTGACCGTGGGCTGCCCAGCCTGCAGAGCAGTGAGATATAAATGTTTGTTGTTTAACCACCTAGTTTATGCTGTTTTTTTTTTTCACAGCAGCCCAAACAGACTAAGGCAGTGGTTCTCAACCTTCCTCATGCCGCGACCCTTTCATACAGTTCCTTATGTTGTATGTGAGCGTATCTGCATGTGGGCGGACCCGCCTGGAGGCGGATAGAAGAGCGGTATCTCGGCTCCTAAGACCATTGGAAATATGTGTTTTCTGATGGTCTTAGGCGACCCCTGTATCTGAAGTAGTGTTTGATTATATCTTGAAGATAAATACTTTTTCTCAAAAATATGTATCTCTAAAATTATGTCATATAATTGGGAAACTTTTATTTGATTTCTCCAAAATGATCTGAAATAACAGCATAAAACTCAAAGGCTAAAGTCAAAAGATAAATCTACCTGACCTGCCTGGCGAGTGTGGCTCTGTGGACTGACCATGGTCCCATGGACTGCTAGGTCCCAGTTCTACTCCTGATCAGGGCACATGCCTGGGTTTTGGGCTCAATTCCCAGTAGGGGGCGTACAGGAGGCAGCCGACTGATGTTTCTCTCTCACATATGTTTCTATCTCTCTCTCTCTAAAAAATTTTTTTTTAAAAAGCCTCCACTTTAAAAAAAATCTACCTGACAGGACAGCTTCTCAGGCAGAGAAGGCCTAGGGAGCTTCCTCCACCAGTAAGTCTGAGTCAGCAGACGCCACTGAAGCAGCTAATGAACTTTGGCTGCATGAATAAAATACAGTGCCCAGATCAAAGCCTACAGCCACCCATGTACACGTCATTCCACACCTGGAACGTCAGAGGTAGTCTGAGGCATGACATTTGAACATCGTCACCTGTACACTACAGAACATCTGGAGAGAACAATCATGTTCCTGTGAAACACACATGATGTCTGGACAGGAGAAGGCAAATGCTCATCTGTAGATGAGGTGGACGGTGCCCCTGAGCGTCATGCGACAGCAGATAGTGGGAGGCTCAGTAACTACCTGACGAAAAGGGAATATGAAAGATTAGGTTACCAGAGGGCAGAGCCACCACCCCTGGGTGCGCATCAGAATCACTAGGGATTAGCATGGTAATGTCAATGCCATCCCCATGTTATTTTAAAAGCTTCCCACGTGAGTATGAACTGCAGCAAGAGGAAGGAACAATAGATAAAACTTATTTTTCAAGTGTTCCAGACAGCAGAGTTAGTATCAAGTAGAAAAATAAAAGCACTTTCAAAAATAAAACATGCTGACTAAGCATTTATTCACGAAACATTTACTGACCTCCTAGTACAAGCCAGACCAAGGTACCTGCCTTAAAGAATGTCGAGTTTAACAGACACAGCAGTGAGATTCCAGTCACTGGCTATGCTCAGATAAAGCTGTCAGAGCTCAATTTAATACAACAAGCAGCAGCATGAGAAATTATGGAAAATGGGTTTGAGCCAGGCTCTGCTAATAGGCAAACTGAATGATTTGGGGCAAGTGTTTTAGTAATATTCTGAACCTCATATTACGAATCTGAGAAAAAGGAATGAACACCAAAATCTCTAGGATTATCAAATGCTTCTTAAAAGTCCAGGAACTGTTTAAAATAGATTCCTTCACTAGGAGGGAATCAGCATTTGGTATTCTCTATAGCCCAGTCCTACAATTCAAATCAGCACATGAAAAGGACTCTTGGGTGGAAATAACCTCTAAACAAACATTCCTGAAGTATTCAGACAGATGACCTTATCTTAATAGGATACCAAATTAAAAACTATACCTTTAAAAGCTTGAAAACTAATATAAATCTAGATATTGTTTAATATCTAAGCAAAATAAAATTTTCCCATATTACCCTGGATTATTTTCTATTCAAATAATAGTAACTGCATTTTTAAATACAAGTCTAAAACTTTTCTCTTAAAAAAAAAAGGACTACTACCATAAAATGACAAAACGAACATCTGAGAACATCTACAGCATAGATTTGTTTCTGCAAAGTTTTAAACAAGTTAAATGAAGTCTTAAAATATCTCTCCATTTTTAACTGATTAAGTTAATTTAGATTTCTAAGAATCAAAATAAAGAACTGCAAAAGATTTTGTGAGACTTCAGAGAAAAGGGGACAAGGTCGCTATCATGAAAAATTAGATCCAATCTGTATTGCCACTTAGTACAGAATTAAAGAAAAGCAAATTTCAATTCTAAATAAGAATTTTCTTATTTATGAATAACTTATACATACTAAAATAGTTTAGATTATACCAGACAGAACAGCAATAAATTAGCTTTAGATGTGTCCCACAAAGATGCCAAGAAGGAGAGCAGAAGCAATTTTACAGTCTTACAGTGTTTTAAATCCTACCTGGTGTTTCCCATCACTAGGTACGAAATGACAGTCAAAATGACAAGGTCTAAATTTTAAGCCTGTATTCCAAACCACTAACTAAATACAAAAATTTTTAAAAAAAATCTATATCCATCCTCTTACGAAACTAAGTTATGTTATACAACTTAGTTTTAAAATATCTTTCCTCACAAAAGTCAAAGAAAGCCTTAAGTGCCAAAGCTGTGATTCTAGAGAAAGCACAGACATTTGTTAGATAACTTATAGACCTTTATGAAGAACAAAATTAGCTTTTCCTAAAGGAGAATGACAAAAGTGTCAGGTGTCTGAGAAAGCACATAAACTAAAAGAAATAAAAACACAGTAAAGAATTTTAATAACAAATTAAATCTAAGAAGTGTATCATCTACAAGAACACATACTTGGAAAAAGCAGAGTTAGAAATAACCACTTTTGAGGATGTAAATAAACAGGCACTTTCGTGTAAGTCGTATGGCAGTGGGAATGTGATCTGGGGGTAACTTGATAATATCTTCTAAAATATCAAATGAATATATCCTTGACTTGCAATTCTTCTACCAGGAATTCATCTTATAGCTATACTTCTACTTGTGTGAATAACATATGTAAAAAGGTCATTCACTGAAGCATTTTTGTAGCTGTAAATTATCACAAACAACCCTGGCCAGTTTGGCTCAGCGGTTAGAGCATCAGCCCAAGGACCAAAGAGTCTCCGGTTCAATTCCTAGTCAAGGGCAGGTACCTGTGTGGCAGGTTTGATCTCCAGCACCTGCCGGGGTCATGTGGAAGGCAATCAATCGATGTGTCTCTCTCACATCAACGTTTCTCTCTCTCGCTCGCTATCATTCCCTCCCTCCCACTCTAAAATATCTTTGAGTGAGGATTAAAAAAAAAAGATCAGAAACAATCTAACATCCCATCAACTTACAACTGGTTAAATAACTTATGATACTCCTATACAAAGAAATACCACTCAGCCAGCCATGAGTAATAAATGAGGAAATTCTTCACATACTCATGTAAACAAATTCTAAGATACACTGTAAAACGAAAAAGATGCAAAAGAGTGTAAATTGTATGATCCCATTTGTGTAAAATAAAATAACAAAAAAGAAAGTATGCACTTACTTCTATAGGCATAAACTCTATTTAGAAAAAAACAAAACAAGAAATGACGTAGTCACGACAGGCGCCATGGAGGTAAATGGGTGTCTGGGCACTGGGATGGGAAGGAGGCTTCTCACTGAATATGAATATTCTCATGAATATTTTGACAAAAGTCACATTATACTAAGTGTGATTACAAGTTACCATGAAATGAAAAGCTCAACAAAACAGTGGATCTGTTTTCTTCCCTTAAATAAAGAGTCACATATCACATATGGACAACATGATTTTATACTGATAAATACAGTGTATTTCCTTGTGAAAGTGCCAGGAGGTACTGGGTCCACTCACCGACAAGTATGTTGCTGATATAAACTGGCTGTATGAAATGACTCAACAGCGCCCCCTGTACACCAAGCACTTCCCATTTCATCAGTTTGTCACTTGAGCACATGCTGCTTACTCTATTGGCCACATCCGCAGGACAGTAGACAGTCAGATAAATTTTGCCTTCAACAGCAACATGGAGACTCAGTTCTTCATTGGCTTCAAATGCAGATATTGAATGGGGATTAAGACGCCTGAAGAAAGAAAAGAAATTTCTTCCTTTAAAAAACAAAGTTGACAAGTAAAAGCTACACATATCTAAGAATTATTGTCAAACATGTTTAACTGGCCAGTGCCCATTTAATTCTAGTAACAGATGCAGATGCAAACCCAAAACGGGGTAGGAGTGGAGTGACTTGGTTCCAAACAGAAAGTAACCATACTTAGATCTTCGGACAGAGACAAATTTCATATTATTGCCATACTCACTGTGCCTTAAAATCAAAGGAAAACCATTGCCATACTCTCTGTGCCTTAAAATCAAAGGAAAACCTAATTTTTTGTCAATACCATAGTTTGATTTTTTTCTGTATGAAAAAAATTTTAACTACAAAATAAGAGAATTAAAAAAAGAAAACTGACAACTTGTATTCAAGATTCATCTCCAATACAATGTTAAAACAATAAAATCTAAAATTATTTTTCTCGAAGTTTCTCTCAAAGAACACTCATTGCCCTTGTTTTCAAAGGTGTTAGTAGAAGAATTTTTAAGATGGTAAACTTGAAGAGAATTTTACTTTCTTCTTTGTGCTTTTCTGTATTGTTTAATTTTCATGCTAACTAAGGCTACCCATTCAAGATAATGAGGTTTTGGCCATATACTCACCAGATAAACAAAATACATTCCTTAACTCCTGTATTAGTATGTGAATAAATCCATACTTTTCTAAAGGTTATGAATTCTTCAAACCAGAAAGGAGAAGATTTTCAATAGCACAGAAAAGTTGGTAAAGTACATCAGTATTTATTAGCAGCAATAGATTGGACTGCAGGAGGGAGGGAGACAGAATCTGTGGCCTCTTGTGGTCTACACATGGCATGTCACGGCTGGAGGGAATCTCAGGGTATGATTTGACCTGGTATACTGCTGATGGGATCCAGAATGCCTGACATGGCCACCCCGCTGCATTTAAAAACAACTTCTGTAATACTTACAACTGTGACTTAATCTGGGCTGATCCTTTAGGGAGCTGGTTCATATAGAGGTAAACATTGATATTCTGTTTGACAGTGAGTAAATTTGAAGCTGGTTCTGTACAAAATATTGATTTTTCCATCATAGCAGGATTTTTGCTATAGAATAGTAGGAGTTGTCTATAAAAGTACCTAAAATAAATGAGTTATAACTTTATCACGTCATACAATTTTAAAATTATCTTAACGAGTATCATATTCCTGTGTGTCATGAGCAATGTCCTGGTATGTCAGAATTATGATATTGATAAGAATTCCTGAAATAATCTTGGCCTGATTCAATGAAGAATTAGTCCTTTGAGAAGTCCTCAACTGGAGCCAGTCCGCCCCGTGACTTGCCTTAAAGCACCGTTCATTCCTTGACCACCACGCCACTCATTTCACATGGGAGTGCTCAGCTATCTCATCCTGCAAAAGACCCACTTTCCTACCGATTCCTCCCCCCTTTCTCAGATTCCAAAGACAAAAACACAAGAGCATAGAAACAATACAGTGAAGACCATAGTTGTAAGAAGTGAGAAACAGATCTGAAAGACCCTACTAATCAAATCAGGGGCAAACACTATTCCACTTATTTAAAAAAAAAAAATGATTTAATCCTATTATCAGCAATGAGTACATAATAAAAAATTAAGCACCAGTATATAACAGTGCCAAACATGGAAAGAAATGAATCTAAAAGAGGTATTTTTAAAGAGGTCAAATAATGCAGTAGCACCAAAGGGGTGGGAGGACAATGAGCTGCAGTACTTTAATAGACTCCCCAAAACTTTCCTTTTAATATTATAGGATTCTTTCCTTGTAATTAGAGATGTATATCTAAGTTTTCCAGATCAAGTAGTATACCTATACTTGCTTAAAATACTCCAATTGCCCTGGCCGGTTTGGCTCAGTGGTTACAGCGTTGGCCCATGGACCAAAGAGTTGCAGATTCGATTCCAGTCGAGGGCACGTACCTCGATTGCAGTTCATCCCTGGCCCTGGTCAGGGTAGTGCGAGGGGCAACCAGTCGATGTGTCTCTCTCACATTGACCCTACCCCCCTGGCCCCTCCCACCCTATCTGAAGATATCTGAAAAAATATCCTTGGGTGAGAATTAAAAAAATAAAAATACTCCAGCAATTCATTATCCTATTCTCATTTAAGAGTATGTGAAAATTTCCATTAAAAAGTTTTACATAAAGGAAGTTCAATGGGGTAAGAGAACCAAAAGCTGGTGGATAGATACTGTGGGGGTGACACTGTTTCCATATGAAGGGACTTCCAAACAGCCCCACCCTGGCTTCTCTCTCCTGCCTGCTATCAATCCTCTTGTAAACAAGGAGCAGAGTGACTGATGAGCTTGGATGCAGCAGCTAGGCGTTGCTCCCCTCAGCCCCTTTCTGTCTGCGATCTGCCTGCCTGAGATTACCTTATATACTCTGTTACATGGTCAGCTTGCACAGACCCCACGAATGGAAACCCATCCATTTCTGGTGCTGCTCTGGATAAATATGACTACTTCAGGGGTGAAATACCACCAACCCTACTTGGTCTAGACCTAATGCTATACTCTCCAATTACTTACACTGGTCATAATGATGGCATTTTTATCTTTAAAAAAAAAAAAATGTAGGACTCTTAAAACTGGAGCCAGACAATCTTCTTAATCAAGCTACGTTGTAGCTACCATGACAAGGTTTCCAAACGTGACATGGAGATCATCAGATCAGATGCAGGGACAAGTAAGACTGTCTCATCTGGGCTCAGACACATGTGGGGCTCCTCTGGGTGAGAACATTACTGTTCGACGGCATCTGCCGCGTGTTACCCACCTGAGGAGAGACCGTCTTGCCGTGACAACAGCATGTGTGTCGTGCAGCACCCTTCCATCCGGCTTGGTGCACTGGCTGTAATTGTACTCGCCGGTGCCGAGTGCCACGACTTCGTGTCGTCCAGCTGCAGGGGGCGGGTACAGCAGCAGGTTATTCTGATGTCCCCCTTCCCTGGGTTCAACCGCCACAGCTCCAGCTTACCATTTTAAAGTTAGTAAAACATACTGACCGAAAAGATGGAAAAATAATTCTCCAATTTCAAGTAAGAGTTTGAGTCTTTTAAGAAGCAAAAATTTAAAAA
Source organism: Tadarida brasiliensis (assembly GCA_030848825.1). Taxonomy (NCBI): domain Eukaryota; kingdom Metazoa; phylum Chordata; class Mammalia; order Chiroptera; family Molossidae; genus Tadarida; species Tadarida brasiliensis. Next base: position 4,211,854 of record CM061259.1, on the reverse strand, counting down.
TACTTCAATAGCTCAATTAAAACAGCATGTTTTATATTATTTTATACTTCATCTCAATTTTTACCATGAGCACCAGAATCACCAGATATCCTTGGTTTTCAAATATGTATCTAATTTTCCTACATCCACGTTTATTTGGCTGGCTGAGAGACTTCATTTGCCATTCTACTTCTGCATTAAGCAAATTATATATAGTATCTCTAATTTTTTCTTAATCCACTCAAATTCCCTATGAACCAGTTTCTAGTTTCTTTCTTTGCTCTACCAAAACGGCTTTTTTTTTTTTTTTTCTTTTTTAAGAAACGAGCACCCAGCTCTTCCCAGGAGTTTGCTCCATTTACTTTTTGCTGCATCGTTTGAGATCCCCTTGACACTGTGCTCAGAGAAGACACTGTTCTTTCTTCCTTTCACACCCTAACTATGGGGTCTTTCTATAGGCTGGTCACCAGTTCATTGCTTTTCCCCCCTCTAAATATTCCCCTCCAGATATCTTGCTCATTCTGTCTCTTACTTCAGTGTTGATGATTTTGGGAAATCTCTCCTCTTAAGTCTTTCAAAGTTCAGTTTCCCATTTACAGTTACCTAAAGGACTTCCATTAATTCAACAAAAATTGTTGAGGTCCTAACAAGCACCAGGCACTGAGCTGCTGGGAATGCAAGGTTGATCCCGACGCCTTAAAGAAGCTTCTAATAGGAGCAAAGACAAAATAATCCATATACTGTGACAAGGGCCCTGAAGGAAACAAATATGGGACTGAGGTCAAGAATAAGGGGAGAAATGTTACCACTTGCAGACCAGTTGCAGAATCCCTGCTTCGGAAACTGACATTTCAGGATGAGGAGTAAGCGGCATCGGGGTGATGTAAAGAGTATCTCAGCTACATGAACTAGCTCGTGCAGACCCTGGGCTGAGACCAGCGTGGCTGCTTCAGTAGAGGGCAGTGAAGGGCATGGCATACGATGAGGTTAGAGAGGCTAAAAATCCACAGTAAAGAGTTTGTGGATTTCACTCAAGAACTATGGCAAAGCTCCTAAACGTAAGGGAGCAAACAGCACAGTGGGCCACGTTCTCTGCATGGAGAACGTGACCCGCAGGGTCCAAGACGCTGAATTAGGGGCCTATTACAGGAGTCCAGGTATGAGACGATGGCTTAGTCTCAAATGATGGAGGCTAAATGGGAAGGAATGATCAGATCTGAGGCAGAGTTTGGGGAAATAATCAAAAGGACTTAGAGATAACTTGTAGGGTGTTAGGGAAAGGGATAAGGTAGGATGACTTAGATTTTTCGTCTGGCCCAGCCACTAGGGGAACGCCAGAGGAGGGCAGGAGTGGATGGGAAAACAAAGTTCCATGATCTCCAGTGCAACTGCTCCACCAGTAGGGGGTGGGGGTCAAAAGGGGAGTTCTGGGATGTTGACATAAGTTCTGATTTACACAGGGCAATAGTGTGGCCATGAATTCAGCTTCGTTCTCAGCTCTGTAACTCGACCTGCAGTGTTTCATGCAGATACTAAAGTGTGAGAATGCAGGAAAAACAGGAGATAACCAAAAGAAGGCATTCATTGCCATGGGAGGGGAATGGAATCAGAATTTAAGGGAAGGGATTCATCTTCAGGAGGAGAGATCCCTCCTCCACTGTAACAATAGAGAAGGTGGACACAAGCAGGAAAGTACTCAAGATTGGTGGCAGAGGACAGAAGTCTGGATTTGATAGCTTCTTACAGACCCAATTAAAAATTGTGACAGAAAAAAAAAATATGACAGCAAGGATGGAAGAGAGGTTGGTAGGCGTTTAAGAACAAAGCAAAAGTATGAGGCGGCCATTGCAAGGAATGTGTGACCAACCCCACTGCAGACAGGCTGGCTGGGCAGCGAGGCACACCCACTTCGGGTTTGTAATAGTGCATTTAAGTATGTATTGACTGTGGAGTTAATCCAGGAACGGGCACTAACTTCACTCCTGTTTCTACAGTCAGATTACTCTTCTCTCCCACGCTCTTCACACAACTTGGCGGCAGCTGCCCTGTGCATATGAGAACACCATTCTCCCATGTAAACTTCAAATGATGTTATTTTTTAAAAATACTTTCTCTCTTCATGTTCATGTCTATTCAACTCTAATGTAGGTAACTCCATCACAACCATCTTATCTGTGATTCCCTAATTGATTCAATCCTTGTAATATTTTTAAAAAATTGTTTGTTGCCCAGTACTGCTTAAACATCAATTATCTTAAATAATCACAAAAGTAATTTATTAAGCTTTTACTCAATGGCAAGTACTGGGTTAACTACTTTGTTTACATTAGCATATCTAACCCTAACAACTCTGTGAAGTCAGTGTTGTTACAACTTCAATTTTTAAGACATGAGAAGAAAACTTTAGCAGAGAAATGTGAAGTATATAACTTGTCCACAGTCACTGAACTTGCAGAACTGAGTCTGACGCTAATGTTCCCAACAACTATAGTACATTATCAATCCCTGTTCAAAAATCTTTCCCAGTTTATTATCAAACTCATTAAGTCCAACTTCTGACTGGCTTTTAAGCCACGCCATAATCTAGTAACATCTTATCAAGCTAACTGTTTTGTATTCTCCTATGTGTTCAGCACTCGCAACAAAGTCCTCTCTCACTGTCCCATCAGTTTTCTCACTGCTGCCCTCCCTCTCCTCTTGGGTCTGTGTCTGTCTCTCTCTCTCCAACAATGTCTTCCTTTCCTCTATTTATCCAAACCTTATTAACCCTTAAGGATCCAGTTTAAGTCTCACCTGTTTCCAAAGATTTTAACCCAATCAGTTCTTTCCTATCTATAAATTCTTACGCATTTTTAGATTACAGAAAACAGTTTTTAACTTTTATCATCTTGGACTTAAGAATACAAACCAAATCTCAAATTGTTTATATCATCTTTAATATCTTATTCAGAGATGAATATAGAGTTCAAACACTTTTAATTAATGATCAATTTAAAGTATTAAAGAGTAAATAAAAGATAAAATATAGTTGGAATCACATATAATATCCACAAGAAAAACCAGAGGGTTCATGATTTTTCATATTTCAATCTTTTCTTACTTGAAAATGAAGAAAGTTATGTTCATTTTTATAGAGTCCTTCTCAATGTCTGTTATAATGGGGATTAGATTTCAGGTTATTAGACTGCAGAATTATTGTTTAAAATGTTAGGCATTTTATCATTCTGTAGCTCTCTATTATTGATTACTGGTCAGTATACTTTACATCTACCTTTAAGAACCTTTGTGTTTAATGACCAACACCTACTAGAAAAGGCCACCTCAAATCAATAAAACACCATTGTCAACAGGAGCAAAGATAGTTAATTAAAATACTACTATAGTATAATTCAGATCATTAAGATATTTAATAGTTTTTCTACACAACAACACATTCCAAATATTTGGACTTACCTCTTTCAATTATAAAAGCAGCCAATGAATTGCTACATTTCACATATTCTGCATGACTATAAATTAGTTGATTAAATGTTTCTTTAACAATATGAGAAATCTTTGCATACTGCATGTGTCTCCTTTCTAGGAAAAAAAAATCAAATGCATTATGAATTTGAACATTATGATTTCTCCCAGAGGCCTCTATTATTCATGTTATAATCTCACAATTGAATGAGTTACTAATTTATGAAGACATGTAAGAAAGTTTATATTTATGTCATGATTGCAGTTCGATCCCTGATCTAGGTGTGTGCAAGAGGCAACCGATAGATGTCTTACTCTCACATCAATGTTTCTCTCTCTCTCTCTCCCTCCCCCTTTCTCTCTCTCTAAAAAATCAATAAAAGCATGTCTTCAGGTGAGGATTAAAAAATATATATATGTGTATATGTGTGTGTGTGTGTGTGTGTGTGTGTGTGTGTGTGTGTATAATACATAGAGGCACACAAATAATAATAAGTTCGATGTTTGCCTTCTCAGCTAATGTTATGCTAACTGGATACAACTCACTTCAGTTAGGTCATTTACACGTTTTTGTTTGTATTTGTTAAACTTGAATTTTTCTTTGTTAATATTGTTAATGCTCTCTTCTTATCAATGAAAGCCACATTATCAATGAAAGTGAAAGAACAGTCAGAAAGGTGTGGCTCAGTGATTGAGCATCAACCCATGCACCAAGAGGTTGCTGGTTCGATTCCCCGTCAGGGCACATGCCCAGGTTGTGGGCCCGATCCCCAGTGGGGGGCATGCAGGAGACAGCCAATCAATGTTCTCTGTCATCGATGTTTCTGTCTCTCTCCTTCTCCCTTCCTCTCTCTCTAAAAAGCAATAAAGAAAAGAAAAAAAAAAAAAAAGAAAGTTAATTACAAAGTGAAGCTCTGGGGGAAAAAAGAACGAACTTCTGGCTATGTTTTCTTATCTAATCACACGGCATGCCATGTGGAGATTATTATAACTGCATGTTTCACTCAGATTGGTCAAAACCATCAATGTGTGGTTTGGTCCTTATGTAGTAAAAATATGAATGAGAAGGACTCAGCAACTTGGCTCTGCTTATCACCAAGAGATACAAGAGAACTAGTATTTAATTTAATGACTTTTTAAAACTTAACTATTTTTTAACTGAAACAGCAATATAAGAGATATCCATTCAGAAGTCTCCCTCTCCAAATGCAGCCACTGTTACCAGTTTGTTATGAATAGTCTGAAAAACAATCTATATGCATACATCATTTTCAAAAATAAAAACCGGGACATTCTAAAACCCACTTTTTTGCATTTTCTTGGTCCTGGACATCATTCAAGGGTAGACCTTAGTGCTACTTCATTTTTCTTAATGGTTCCATAGAATGAATGTACTCCACTATAATTTATTTACTTATATCCTATATAGTTAGCAACTATTTTGTGTTATGATAGAATAGAAAAATACACTGCAATTAGTACCGACAGAACAAGAATTATGTATTTGCCAAGAGCTGTTTTGCTGCACATTTAAAAGGTTTATACCATAAAGAACATTTGTGAGTTAGTGACATCAGATATACCTCTTGATCTTATGCAGTGTTAAAGGAATTAATGAATAATGTGAATATAACAGAATCTTAGTAAATGTGTGTCTTATTAGCACGTGTGTGAAGGAATAAGGAGCAAAGGCAATGCTGTTTTCCTTCTAAATGTGTGCTGGCTCCTGAGGGAATAAAATGTTATCTCAAATTATTGGAAATAAAGGGTGAGATAAAATGCCACACATGATGCTCTTTGGAGGTGCTAATTTCAAGTAATCTTTAGTACTGTAACCATGAACCTATCTTCAGAGCCAAAATGTCACTGTTTTTAACAAAGATACAGTGCAGCAGACAGGCTGCAAAGAGTGATACCCTCTATAGCTGGCTCAACAGGAGCTGTTCAGATTTTTATGGGTGAACATCCTTTCTCTTCAAAAGCAATAACATCCAACTTCTGTGTTTACACACCAGCTTGAAGGATGATGTTTGTTCTCCCTTTTCTGACTGACACCAACTCCAGACCCGACCCTAGCCAACCTGACTCTACTCTGTATCTCCTTCAATATACTGTTGACCACATGCTCTTTCTTCTTCCCAGATGGATCTGTTTTCTCAGGGTACTAGTAATGTGTATTATATGTCAATCATTGACCTGGAATTCTGTCCCACTATTCATTAGAAACGTCCACAGAGGCTGAAAAGAAAGACTAGAGTTCCTTCCCATGCTAAAAGGTCACTGCTGTTGGATGGGCCCCTTGCTGCCCTTCTGCTCATCAATTCTCAGGACCATGAAGTCTAGTCCTTTGGAATGTGCCTTTCTTCTCCGGCCTGACCTTTCACTCTGTGCAAGCAGGCAAATGTGCAAAGCCTTTCTGTCTTATAAAAACAAAGGAAACCAAGCATTCAGCATAAAACTGTTCTCAAATCCTAGTCTCTAGACCTAGAAAAGAGACTTTTTATTTTTCATTTTAATTCTACGAATACTTTAAACTTTAAAGTCTGAAGTATGAAGTATTACTATTATGTAGGCAATGCAGAAATTAAGAACACTTTCCTGCCCTGGCTGGTTTGGCTCAGTGGTTAGAGTTGGCCCATGGACCAAAGGGTTTCAGATTCATTCTAGGTCAAGGGCACGTACCTGGGTTGCAGGTTAGATCCCTGGCCCCTGGCGGGGTCATGCGGGAGGGCAACCAATCGATGTGTCTCTCTCACACTGATATACCGATATTTCTCCTCCCCCTCAACCCCCCACCCCCTGCCTCTACTCTACCTAAAAATCAATGGAAAAATATCCTCAGGTGAGGATTAACAAACAAAAAAACCGAAAACTTTTCCTGCTGTTCAGGGGATTCATAACCTAACAGAAACAGTACACAGTAACCACCACACAATGTTGAACATGAGAGTGTGACAATAGTAGTAGTTACAATCTAGTGAGCATCTACTGTGTGCCAGGCTCGGATCAAAATACTTTACACTCCTCTTAATAACCCTGTAAGGTAATTACTGTAGTGACCATTTTATAGGAGAAATTAGGAGCACAGAGAAATAACTGTTCCTAGGTCACACAACAAGTAACCGCAACTGCAGTTGTAGTTTACTTGGACTTGAGTGACAAATAACTACCATTAAAAAAGTGAGTAAGTTATTTGACATAAATGCCCCAACCATCAAGCACCAGAAAGCCACTGGTTTTCATTAACGATAAGCCACCAAGGCAAAGAATTCTCAGAAAAGCAGTTACATGAAACTGATGAACTATCTCCTTCTAGGAAAAAGGCATTTCTTCAATCTTTCTTCTCCATTCTCTATTTCTCTAATATTTAGCAGCATGTGAATTTCTCCTCTTTGTGGAAGTATGACAGGTTTGAATGATAAAATATTAATGCATAGTTTCATACCTATGCATATTTTAATGAGTATTTTAATGATATGTTGTTATCATTTTTGGTTGGGTTACTCTTCTAAAAAGGAACACCATAAAGGACTTTCCTACCATAATGCACCTTTGAAACGTATGCTGGTTCAGGTGAAGCAGCAGGTTCTGCAGGGATTGGAGGAGGACCTGTAAGTACACAAACGTGTAAGGAAACATAAAATGCCATCATTCTAAAGAGCAGGCACCTTACTATTCTGTATTAAAATGGGAACTCCAGAATGATTACTTGCTTCTGTGTACTCTGCCAACTCTAGACAATCAAATACCCAATAGCCAAGTCTCAAACACATTTCTGGGTTTCCTAATCTTATGCTACTATAGTGCTTGCTTTGTAACAGGTGCAATGTTCTGAAGAGTTTAAAGTAAAACCCTGTTTTAGATGCTTAAGAACAATTTTCTATTTACAGTATTACTATGTAAAACACTTAAAAATAATAGTCTATTAAAAATTTAGTAAGTAAAAATTATCACTTTTTTTCTTTTTGTTCAACTCCCCGCCCCCCCCCCCCCACCAAGCTGTCAGCCTGTTCTCTATCTATGAATCTGTTTCTATTTTGATTATTAGTTCACTTTATTCATTAGATTCTACATATGAGTGAAATCACATGCCACTTGTCTTTCTCTGACCTGGCTTATTTCACTTAGCATTTTAATGCTATTTTACTAGAGTGTTTTCTAGGGGAACTACATTCAGAGTTTTTAAAGCTGTTAGTCCCATTCTTTGCAATGGATTTGCAATTTGGTTCCAAAGTTAGAAAATCAAGGAAAAACAACAAAACATGACACTAAACCAAAGGATAAACTAAAACGTAACTTAACATGAAATATGACAAAAACTGCTTACTATGCTAACATATGTAACATGTGAACATATCCTCAAATTTATATTTAATAAGAATTACTACCACTGATCATGTACTGTTCACGTGCACTGCTTAGAGGCCTGGCATGACAGCCGCAGGAGGCGGGTACTACCATTGTCCCCACTTTTCAATGATAAAACTTAGAGGCAAATAACTTGTCTGTCCAGGGTCAATATTCCAACCTGAGCAATCTAATTCTGGAGTTCACATTCTTAGCATATTTTCTAGGCTACCTTAGGCCATTGTTTTCTCAAGTAATTCTAGCATGACTGAATTTAACACAGGCAAATTTAACAAAAATTGCATTAAAAACCTTTAAGTATTAAACGCACAGTGTTAAATACAAAATAAGAATCTAGTAATTTGCAGAGAAAAGCAAGTTTCAGGACTCAAACCCGCTGACCATCTGACAAGTTATCTGACAGTTCAGCAACGTACCTTTCTCTTCTGGGACTGAAATCTATGAAAGCGATTTTAACTACTATTAAATACATCAGCAATCACACAACAATGGAAGGAAATTATTCAGACCCTGCTACTTCTACCTGGAAGTTGCCAAGTAACTTCATTAACACAAAACCTTTCAGGTGATTCCTTCTAAATATATTTTATAAATACTTTATAATCAAGAGCCTTTACCTGGTGTCTCTAAACTTCTTGGCTCAGGTTCATCCACCTGTAGAAGCTCATCGAGAGCTAACTTGGCTGCGTTGGATCTAGACTCCTTTTTATTTTGTCCCAGTCCAGTCTTGTACTGAATACCATCCACCACAGCACAAAAAGCAAAATATGGTCCTAAAACGTTACCTTGAAAAAGAACTCAGAATAAATGCTACAGGACTTCACAGTATAACCATGCAAAAAATGTTACACAGGAAAACATCCAAGTACAAAACTGTGGAAAACTAGCTATCTCAGCTCAGCAGTTTTTTTTGTAGGGCTATCACAGGTCTAAAGGAAATCTGAGTGGGTCCCTGAACTAGTTCTGAGGAGTCCTTCAAGCAGCCCAGCTGGCTCCAGGTTCCAAATGAGCAGCAGAGCCAGCTTCACAGTACGGGCTCTACATGAAGCGATACTGTCTTAAACGATGCCCAGCAATGCTAAGCATCAAGACATCTACCAAGTGACCCATGACAGGCACAATGTGCAGCCTCTGGCAACACTTCTCTTCTTTCAAACTTCAACACCAATAAAACTGAATTTCCCCCTCCCTCCGAGTGCCCCGATACTCTTAAAAATCCAGAAAGGATCCCTTTAAAGAAATCCTGTGTACCTATCAGGGAGTCACTGTAAGCAACTCAACTCATCTCAGTCCTAGGGAAGGCAGAGGAAGAGGAATTCACAAGGAAAACCAAGACATAAACAAAATAAAGATATTCAGTCATGCAAAATTCCTAGGATTACCTTTACACAATTACTTTGACTAGTTTTCATATTTTCTGATAAAAAATGAAATGAAATCATTTCCTAAACTTACAGGCCAATGAGTTCCAGTTCAAGTTTACTTGTTGGTATTCGGACTTTAGGAGGCCTTCAGGAAACGTCAGTCTCTACTCTGGTTATGGATGGCTAAGTATTATACAATGTCACTCGATATTATCTTATCTTCTCAAATATTACATGAACTGCTGGTTGTTTTTGAAGAAGTACATCAAGGTTACAAGCAACTCCTGACTGCATCTGGGAAAACTGCTTTCCTCCTATCATCTACGACCTCAGTTTCCCAAGTTTCTTCCTTCAGGACCACCTGGGTTCCAATCCAAATTTCCTTAACCTGAGAAAATTTTGTATATTTAACAAGTGGCCCAGATGATTCTTATGTGTGAGATATTATTCATGAAATTGTTAATAAGTACTCTGTGTCAGAGTCCTGGATGCGCCAGGAAGCCTTTAAGCTTCATCCTGTTTATACCCCAGATTCTCAAAATTTAGATATTATATATGTATGCATATATATGTGTGTGTATACACACACACACACACAGAGACATATATACATATATATATTTTAATCCTCACCCAAGAATATTTTTCTATTTATTTTCAGATAGAATGGGGGTGGGGGTGGGGAGAGAAACATCAATGTGAGAGGGACACATCAACTGGTTGCCTCCCTCAGGACCCTGACCAGGGCCAGGGACGAACCGAAACCAAGGTACATGCCCTTGATCAGAATCAAACCTGCAACTCATTGGTCCAAAGGCCGATGCTCTAACCACTAAGCCAAACCGGCCAGGGTGGTTCTCAAACTTTAGTATGAACAGATCTATATCACCTGTAGAGCACGTTAAAAATACTGATACTCTGATCTCATCAACAAACCCACTGAATCAGATTATTCAATTAGCACTATGTACATAAAATAAACACCATTAACAATGAGTGGATTATGTTTTGAGTAGCTTTAGCTCAGCTCGATGAAAATTTGCCCCAATCAATTTTTTCTTACTGTGACCGATAATTTACATTTTTCCAAGGGCAGTCTGAGAATGGAGCAAAGCTGACCAGTTACAGGAAATTAAGCCCACAGTATTGATCACATGATGTAATCGAACCTACAGTGGCAGGACCTAGGAAAACTCCCTTCTACATTAAGACCCTATCTGCACAGACCTGTACACACATGTATGTACACATACTAAACATTTTTTTTAAAGACTGTCAGTGCCTCTTAAGAGCACTCATTCTCTTACCCCTCTACTTTTCTAAAGTTCCTCCTAGTCACTGGTCAGAGGTGATGAAAGCAGAAGCTGCTTTCTGCATATTTTACTAATCTGTACTCTGGGGCCTTCCACAGCCACAGTGTGGTAACAGATTCCTGGCTGAGGGGCAGTTAGAACCGAGAAAACAGTCACAGACAAGACTGCAAACAAGTATCAATCATGTGCTACGTGACCATAATTTTTGTTAGGCATCAACTTCACAGAATCCTGCTCATAAGATAATCATAGTTCAAATACTTAAATTCCCTAAAAAGTATGTTCAATCTACATTTATACCTGTGAATAATGCACAAGGAAAATGAAATTTCAGTTCAACTAGCCATACACGAAATATTGAAATTCCATGATTACAAATATTTTGTATGAGTTGTTTGCAGATTCTCAAAAGGCTAAAGAAATAGTAATATAAAATTTTCTGAAATATACTAGCCAAAAATATTAGTTATCTAACCCCAACATGACATGAATATAGGAAATAATCAAATTTAATGCCACTCATATACTCTGCTTTCAATAGGAAAAAATTCTCCCACGCTGTAACAACCAAACACAGCTTTCACTTACCTGTTGTTACTGTTTCCTTAAGGTCAAGCTGAACCCGCTGCATCTGTGCAAACTGATGCAAGGCCGACACAGGGTTTATCTCTCCACGTTTGTATTTCATTATAAACTCCTTAGGTATTTTTTTTGGAGGAAGGACAGGATTTGAAATAGATGAAAGACCTTTGGAAAGCAATGGTTCTGGAAAATTACCTAAAAATAAATGTTTACACTTGTCAATTTGGTAAATTAAAAACAAAAAAAAGACAAGTAAAAGCACTAAACTCTCCCCTAAAATGGAAGATTGCCCTGACACACTTAGTCATCTGTGTTTTTCATTACATACGAGTTTCTCCTAAACAATTTTGGCACAAATGCCAAGTGCAACCTGTCATTCTGAATAATATACATCCCTGTTGGAGCACTAAGGGGGTTCTGCAAAGAAGGACTATGTCACTGTCATGTCATCAAGTGATACCCAAGAATCACAGAACTGTAGTCCTGTCCAGGTCTTCAGGGTCTCTCTAAGCCACTGGGACACTAAGGCCTACAACGGAGTGAAACGCAGGTCTGCGACTAGAACCTCGTTTCTGGTTTCCCACTGACCATTATATATTATCTTTCACATTCAAGCCAGTCACATTTTTAAAGGGTCTCACTGACCATTTTATATTATCTTTCACATTGAAGCCGGCCACATTTTTAAAGGGTGTTTGTCCCTGCTGTATACGTAACACTACGCGAAGGGATCTGTGGAATAACAACCAGGACGGGTCCAGTCCCTTCCCTGAAGGGGTTACAGCCTCACCTCCACGTGGCAAGACTGGCTTGACAGGGCGGCACAGGGCGGCACAGGGCCGCGGGAAATACCCGCGCAGCCGGGAGGGTTTCTGCAGGCTTCCTGCAGTGGTGCACGCGAGCTCCAGGCAGGGCCTGGCCACAGGCACAGCTAGCCCGGCTCAGAGGAACTTACTGCCGGCCCAGAGTCTGAAAAGAGCTTAGGCGTTACTGCAGGTGGAAAAGACGTCGTACCCGTCACCGGTGTGACCTTGGAGGCCATGCGGGACAGGCTGTCACTCTGCGAGGACTGCGCTGCGGGTGTCGTTACCGTCTGGCCTGGTGGCGGAACCGGCAGGTTCTTTTTCAGCATCTGGGCAAAGCTGGGGACCTTGGAGCTCTGCTGAAACCAGCCATTATTGGCAGCCATCTTCTCACCTGCGAACGTAGCAAAGTTGGCGGAAAACGAAGCCCGCACGGGCCGCGTCTCTAACTGGCGGCGCTGCTTCGTGCCCAGTTTCAAGAGGCAGGGCCCCATCTCCCCTCACCCGCCCCTGGCCCCGCTCCCATGGCGCCGGCCTGAAGCCCTCGGGCTCGGGGAAGGAGCGAGCGGGGGCCCGGTCCCAGGACACCCGCCGGGGCCTGCTGGCGGCCTCCCGTGGCCCGGCCCAACTCCCACCCACCTAAATCGTCCTTCCGTCCCTGCCGGCCCAACCCCGCGGGCGGGCAGCTGAGGCCCTCCTCCGGCCTCAACCTCTCCCTTCAGGCCGCTGTGCGTGAGAGCCACGCGGCCAGCGCTGCGGCTTTCAAACGCGGTCTCCCCGGCGGGTGGCCCTGCGGCCCAGACTGACGCGCCCGCCCAGGCTTCCTCCAGCACCAACCGTCTCTGCGCCTGCGCCGCGCCCCCGCATCTGCGCCTGCGCCTGCGTCACCGAGCGTGGGGAGCCGCGCATACTCACACGTGTTGGCGGCCCTGGTGCAGGCCACGTGCTCTGAGCGTGAAGGTACAGGCCCATTACCGAGCTCCTCGCTGGGAAGTCTGATAAGGTGGCGCAGGTGGGCCTGGTCACTCACTCTGCGCCCTGATGGCCCAACAACCATCCCAGGTCCCTGTTTGGGGCCACCTTATCCACGGTGACTCCTGTCGGGCCTCCTTATCCATGGCCCTCTTTATCCAAGGTGTTCGAGGTAACCCTTGTCTTTATCCCCAGTTATACGCTGACAAGTCACCTGGACAAGGCTTGGCTTCCTCCGAGTCTGTCGTTTACAGAATAAAGCACCTAAAACTTCCGCGGGACAGTTGCGAAAACAGGTGGAGGCTTTGAGAACTGATGGGTCTATTCTGTTAGACCCAGTGTGGGTGTTTTCAGTTCTTTGCCCTCGTAAAAGTTGAAGGAGGCCCTCATGGAGGTGTTAGCTGATAGGTTGTTGAACATATTTTAATAGTAAATTACTAAATAGGTTTTGCTGCGCCAAAAGGATTCCAAAGAATTGAGTGGCATCGTTATGACAAAGTTTAAGTACCCCTCTACTTTTTTACATGGACAGGTTTCTGAAGTTGATTTAAATCATTTTCACCAAAAAGGAAACAAAAATAACAATGGGATTGATGGAATTATACCTCATTACAGCAACGAGTAATATCATCCACAAATACACAGGTAATTGGGTGAAAAAGCCTCATTCCTCTCATTAAGCAGTGCATTTTCAGTAAAAACATATCTTTAGTGATTATCAAAATGTGTTGAAATATCTTTTTTCATCCCTTCACTCAGTCTATGTGTGTTTTTAAGGCTAAAGTGAGTCTCTTTTAGACAGCATATTGTTGGATCTTGTTTTTCTATCCATTTAGCCATTATATTTCTTTTAACTGTATAATTTAATCATTTAGTTTTAAAGTATTATTTGTTGGTAAGACTTACTATTTCTATTTTGTTATTTTCTGGTTGTTTTGTAGATCTGTTGTTACTTTTTTCCTTATCTGGCTTTTGTGTGTGTTTTGATGTCTTTTGGTATCATGGTTTGACTTCTCTCTGTTCTTTTATATGATTGCTACAGGACTTTTCCTTGTGGTTACCATGAGGTTTACCTAAAATATCTTAAACTTATGACACCCTATTTTAAACTGGTAACAACTTCAATGGAACTTGTAAAGTTTATACATTTACATTTCTGCCTGTCACATTTTAGGTTATTGCTGTTGCAATTTACATGCTTTTTATATTGTGTAACCAAGATCAGATTATTGTAGTTATGGTTATTTTTATTACTTCAACTTTTAAACTAGAGTTGTAAGTGAATTTTGGATAATTATTACCATATTGCAGAATCTAACTATGACTATATATATTCATCATTACTAGTGAGAGTTTACACTACCTTTCTGTGTTTTTGTGATGTTAATTAGCATTTAAAAAAATTTTTTTTAACTTCCACTTAAAGAACTCCCTTTAGTATTTCTTGTAAGGCAGGTCTGCTGGTAATGAAGTTTTTCAGGTGTGTTTGGGAAAGTCTTTATCTCTCCATCATTTCTTAAGGACAGCTTCACTGGGTATACAATTCTTGTTTGACAGTTTTTTCCCCCCAATATTTTGAATATGTCACCTCATTCTCTCCTGGCCTGAAAAATTTGTTTAGAATTCTGCCTATAGTCTTGAGGAGTTCTGTGTATGTACCTTCTTTCTTTTCTGTTCCTTGTATTAAAATTATTTTTGTCTGAATTTTGATAGTTTAATTATAATGTCTGTCTGTACCCCTATTCTGGTTCAGCTGTTTGGGGTCCTTTCGACCTCATGGATCAGGATATCCGTTTCTCTTCCCAGATTTGGGAAGTCCTCAACCCTTATATCTTTAAATATATTTTCTGTCCCTTTCTCTTCTGGAATTCCCATAATGTTCCTATTTACCTTCCCATCAGCAAAGCACAAATATGGTTTTCTCACAGCCTTGTCCAACAGAGCCACAGAAAGTTTGAATAGTTAAAGATTTAAATTGCCCTTTTCTTTTTTTTAATCCTTGCTCAAGGATATTTTTCCATTTATCTTCAGATAGAGTGGGAGGGAGAGAGAAACATTGACTCAAGAGAGACATAGCGACTGATTGCTTCCTGCACTACCCTGACCAGGGCTGGGGAACCACAACCCAGGTATGTGCCCTGGACTGGAATCAAACCTGAGACTCTTCAGCTTGCAGGCCGATGATCTAACCACTGAGCCAAACCGACCAGGGCTGCCCTTTGCTTTTTATAGCATTACTACTCTGAGTGCCAGAAATAGGGTAAGTCTATACTTACATCATTTTTTTTTGTAATCTCATGTCAATAATATTTAAAGCCATGGGAAAATTTTAACATTTAGAACTTACTGGTATAATTTTCTTTGAAGCAGAGAATTAATACCTGAAGGACTCAAGTAAGGAACTAATCTGTTTAATCTTTGTTTACTTTGTTTTACGAAGTAACTTTCTGACAGTATTATCTTAGACACTACATTCAAAGTAGGAATCGGATATGCTGCTCTAGTAAGTTTGATCAGTAGACATAATGTTCCTATAGTTCCCCAACTGTAGGGGTGACTAGAGGGGGAATACAGAGAGATCAGGCAGAAAGAATACAAAATTATGACTCTAGCTACGAGGGTTTTAGTTTTGTGTTACTAAGTTGCTGTGTGACAATAGAGAACAATTTTTAATTCCCCTACTAACACGGTCCGCCTGTCCATCCATCTATCCATCCTTCTACCCATGTCCTTGGCTAAGTGTCTTGGCTCTTCTGGAGGCTTTTTTTTTTTTTTTAAATCTGTCAGAGCGAATACTGCCTTATCTACCTGAGAGCAAATTCTGCGTGAGACACTTTGAGGTGTTTTCTGGCTCTGGGTTCTTTAATTCTGTTGGTTACCCAACTTTTAAATGGACTGTTCTGACTCGGCTGATTTCAAATCTGAGTTGTGATTAAGAGTATTATAGCTACTTTTGAATATTATTTTAGATTTTGCTATTCTTTTAAAATCTTTTTATTATACTAATGCATAAAGTTACCTTTATAAACACAATATATGCATTATACACCTACCTCCATATGCACAAAAGAATACATATACACATGTTCATAAAGAATGTACTATAAGTGCCCTGGCCAGTTTGGCTCAGCAGTTAGAGCGTCGGCCTGTGGACCAAAGAGTCACAGGTTCGATTCCAGTCAAGGGCAGGTACCTTGGTTGCGGTTCGGTCCCCAGCCCTGGTCGGGGTTGTGCAGGAGGCGGCAGGTTGATGGGTCTCTTTCACATCGATGTTTCTGTTTTTCTCTCTCTTTCTCCCTTCCTCCCTCCCACTCTGTCTGAAAATAAATGGAAAAATATCCTTGGGTGAGGATTAAAAAAAAAAAAAGAATGTACTATAATAAAAAGAAACAGCTGTGTGTTGACTACGAGCTTGAAAAATAGAACAGTACCTAATATCTCTGAAGAATCTGCTGTGCCTCTCTGACTGCGTCCTCCTTCAGCTAAGTTTTATACAGATTTCATTTTTATAAGTATTAATTATTTTCTATATAAACACTGAATAGCTAACACAGGGTGGGCATCTCTTATAAAAATAAGCTATCAAAGGAAGAAAAGGCTCAAAAACAACTATGGGCGGAAACCAATTGTGACTTTATTACAATAGTTACAAACAATATTTTAGTGGTATTTAATCATACACAGTTACTCAAACTATATACAAATAGGTATTTATACAAGTCTACATTTAAAAAAAGAAAAAGCAGTTAATGACCAAAAAAAAAAAAAAAATCACATTATAAACAAGACTTTTTCTAAAAGTATGCCCAATAACAGGAAATTCACAGTTATTCTGAAAATATTTTAAGATGCAGGAATCATATTGCACATAATACAATTATAAACCCTACTGAGTAGATGAATACATTTGAATCTAGTTTTTCACAAAATTTACATTATCAGGCAATACTTTTCACTGTATACAGAACAGTGGAACTAGAACAAACAGGTTAACTTCAATATAATGGCCACAACATTAGAATTATTTTAAAATTATATCTAAAATAATTTTAATATAAAAAAACACTCCAGTGTAATAAAACTTAACGGACACAAAATCATAATTGTTCACAGACTGAGTTACTTTTTAGTGTTCTTCTTTGTCTTTTCCTTTCTTTTCCTTCTCATCCTGTAGTGCAGTACCGAGTTTTTTGATAAGAACTGACAGAACCTTGTCCAGTGGGTCCATGACTCCTCTTTGAAGCCATTTAGGAATAGTAGTCCTGGCATGATGAAAGCCCAATTTTTGAAGAATATAATCAACACCTACTGGGTCAATCTTTCTTCCAGTCCAAGAAATTAATCTAAGATAATTATAAATAATAATTAGAGATGCAGCGTCCCAGCACAGTCCTGAAGGTAAGTTCAAGAGCATCACCAAGCGTCCATAATGTGCCCAAGACAGAAATATTTTCAGTAGGTGCATTTGAATAATCTAACCTACAATTCCTGTATTCACCATAATAGCATTAAAAAATGTGTGATTATAAGTATCCTTGATAAGCCTACACACAGTAATGGACTTCAGTGAATTTCATTGTGATCATTTTAAGCCTAAAGTTACATAGTCACCTTAAACCTTTAAAGGACATTGAGGTTCATTCTGAAAGATGTCAATTAACTTGGTGGGAGAAATCCTTTCAAATGTGTATGTATATCAAGTCAGATTGTCATACACTTAAAATATCTTTGTTTCGTCAATTACACCTCAATAAAGCTGAAAAAAAATATAGAATTCAAGTATGTGGTGGGGGCAAGGGGATACAATATAAGTGTTTGCTGTGCTAACCATGTTTGAAGGAAGAACCATTCTCTTCCTATTTTTAGTATCTCTCTCTGTAGCCATTAGTGAAACACCCCTGGCCTCTGCTCCCTCCCTGACTGATGATTTATCTGACTGGCAAATTCATGGAGGAACTGAGTGAGTAGTGTGGTTCAGTACCCTTCCCCCTGCCTTCTTTTAGAAACCATTCATTTTGGCCTGTTTCTTTATGCCACAGGTTTTCCAAGGACAGGTCCCTAAACAGGTGAGCCCAAGACTGTTCCTGGCTGCCTGTGGCTGGGGAAGTACACAGTGCTGCTGACCACACAACTCTAGCCCCTGCGCCTGTGAGTCCGGCAGCACTGAGACCCTGCAGGGTAAGTCCAAACCTGGATTCCAGCAGAAAACCATTAGTGCCATGCCACCAGACCACATTCTCTGTCACCAGTGTTATCAGTATTAAAACTGTCATTTTAATTTCCAGTGCCTCACTCCCACGATTTCAATGAGGGGAAAGGGTGGTATTAGCATTGATCTGCTAAAACTCTTAAGAGTTATAAGCATTTTGTGTTAATGAACTTTAACCATTACAACAACCCTAAATTTTTCTTCGGAGGCAGCTGAGGCAGAGCGCACTGGTTATTAGGCCCTTGGGCAGTGTCACTTAGCCAGAAAGCAGGGCCAGAGCCACTGCTCTGCCCCATGCTGTCCACTGCTGCACATGTCTAGTCTCGTGGTAGCTTGCTAAAGCAAGGGATGTATTTATGGCAGACTTAACTATTTGATACTTATTTTAAATGAAAAGATAAAACAGGTCCTTTCATTATAATATTGTAGGAACTTAACTCTTGTTTATATCAAGTAGCCTATAATAAAATTGGTTTCATTATATGTTGTTTCCCTTAAAGTTACAGAACCAACTTATCTTCATTAGGTGGTGACTTAATTAGTTAATTATAGTTATTTAGATTTACAAGTACAAAACAGATTTTTAAAGTAGTTTTCTGCATTAGGACCTTTGTGATATTTTAATATTGTTTCTGAGTATTGACACTGTTACTATTTCTCATGCGTTTATGTGCTATTAATCCCAAAGTGTTTTGTCAATTTGGTTACAACAAATTTCACTGAATAGAAAGCCCACTGTCTAATGGAGGTTTTGTTGGTTGGAATTATTTTGGTATAAGTGTGTCTGAATAAAAACTTATCTAAATGAAACCTGTGTCATCGTGCAGTGTTGCGTGTGGGACTTGGAAACCGTTACTCCTGGTCAGACAGTGATACTCTGATTACCAAAGTAGACCCGAGGAAAGGGAAAGGAGCAGCAAGGTTGTGAGTGTTAATCACAGACAAGGGCATACAGAGCAAGTACTGCTGGTTACAGCAGTGATTATAAAAATAATGAAAATTAGGCAATACTTTTAAAATTACGATATGAAAAGAAGTTGATGTAACTGGGATTGTAGAACTGAGAACATGACTCAGTAGAGGAACTGGAATCTGACAGCATTAAATCGGACTTTTCACAGATGGTTTTATATTGCTTCCTATACAGACAAAAAGACACTGTGACACGGTCCGGTCTGTAACATTGTCAGGACATATGTGAGAAACTGTATGGCTCCTCAGTGATGTATGACTGCTACTGCATCTTCCCAAACTAGGTAACAAAAGTTTACTGTAGCGACCTCAAGCACCTGAAAACAACCGCTTGGTGAGATGGTGAAAAAATAATAGCCAGTATGGGAGTGGAGTTATTCTCACATTTTGGTGATTAACTGACAGAATGTCACGCAGTGGACAGCTAACCAGCGCTGAGCTATTCCCAGTGTCTGTGCTTCTGCCTTGCCTAGAACACTTGCTAAAGCAGAGAGGAACAGCAAAAATAGCAGTCAGATGTTGTCGAGGTTACAACTGGCTAACTTCTAAATATATTTGTGGTAAAAAATATTTAATAACCTAATTAATACACAATTTCTACCCAGTTCCTCCTAATAACCCCAGAGAATACAGGTAAGCACATATACCCACTACTCACCTAAGAGTGGGCTCCAGATGCCACGTGTTGCACATGAAATCTCTCCAGTCCACAGTGGTGTAAGTGATGCTGTCTTCTCTGTCTTTGTCAGAGGAATTGTCATCATGTATAATAATTGGACTTTTCTGTCCTGGTCGAGTAGATAAAATCCGAGGTGGAAAAATAGCTATGATGAAAATAATAAATTAATATTGCAAATATATATCTTGTAAGTTTATTTTAAATCGCTATATAAATGGAATAATTTGTTCCATTTATCATTTTACTTATGAACTGGCCAAAGCCTCATTTAATTACATTTCTTAAAAAGTAATATTTTTAAATGAGCCTTAAATAAGTGCCAGTAAGTGGTATTGCTTGGAGAAACCCAATATCAGAGTTATTATCTTCCAATTAGAAATAACATTATCATTTATTTTTGAGTAATAGCATATATTTTACATATATCTGTGAGCCTGAAACTAATGGTAAAGAAATCTGACAGCCGGCCTGGGGCGCTGGACTTGACACTTGCAGGTTTGCTAAGGAACAGCTGGAGGTGGGTGACTTACCATTTTAACAGCTTCACTGAGATACAGTTCACATAACATACAATTCATTCATTTAACGTGTGCAACTCTGGTTTCAGTATGTTAATGGCGATATATGTATTTGAACGGTAGTACTAACTTAGAAGCTTTTTATGTAAGCAGTCTTCTCATTCCATATAGTGAACACTCGAATGTTTTATGAAAGATGAAATCTTTCTAAATTGATGATCGTAAATAATAGGTAACATGCTCCTCTATTATGTAGTTGTTTCTTTAGTCATTTCACTTGACTAGTAATATTTCTTCAAAGAGGTTTTCTTTTCTTTTCCTACTCTGTGAGAATCTACTACAAGGCCTGACAGTGTCGATCCATATATGGAAACATGTTGTGATGTACAAAATACCATTCAGCATGAGGCATCGTTAGAAAGAGTGTTGTGTGTACCCAGCAGACACTCAGTCTGCCACATGGTCTTACTAATAGATTATTTATATTTATTTCATTTATTTATTGATATTTGCAACTCATAGAGGAAGGAGACACATTCTACTCATTTACGATCAGACCATTAAAAATTCATATACATGGCAGACAGCTGCCTTTCCTGAAGCTCGAAAGAAAAAAAAAAACAATTTGGAACATAATGAACAAAATGCACTGTTGACCAAAAGAGATCCAGAGTCATGGAAGCAGGGAACAGACTGACAACCCCCAGAGGGATGGGGGGTGGAAGGGGTTGGAAGAGATAAACCAAAAAACTTGTATGCATACATGCACAACCAATCTACATGGACACTAGGCTGGGGAAGGCAGGAGGGGGGTGGGAGCAGGGAGGAGAGGGTCAATAGGGAAAAAAAGGGGATATCTGTAATGCTTCCAAAAAAAAAATTTTTTTTAAAGAAAAAAACACAACTCCCCCCAAACAAGAATATGTGACGCACCTTTTTCTTTCTCTTTCAGATAAGCCGACACTAAATCATGGAGAAACATGATGAGCTCAGCATCCATCGTCACACAGATGTGGTCAGTGAACTCTGTCACCACACTGCATTCTACCTTCGGCTTCAAGTTGGCATCTGCAAGGGCGAAGCTCTTTTATAGTAAAGATTTACTGAAACGAGTCCCTGTCTCCTCTCCTTAGGGAGTCACATGGGTCAGTGTGAATGCACCCACTTTAGTGCGACAGCGGAGAATTGAGTATTTCCGTATGTGAGTCACAGGATGACGATGGTGTGCTGAGCACTTTATATGCTATCTTTTCCTCATGAAAACCCTCTGAACAAGTCCTGTTACTATCCTCCATTTTACTGAGGAGGATGAGGTACAGATGGATTAAATTATTTGCCACAGGTCACATGGCTGGTAAGAAAATCAATCAAATTGACCCAGGAAATCAATTTACATTATTTTATATAATTATATAGTTATATAATCAGACTATATTAATATTCCACAAATAACTATGGGAAAACAGTAGTTTGAAGTTCCTTTAGCATTCTTTTTATTAATTTCAGAGACTAAAAATTGCTTTTCCACATACCCTGTAATGAAGGTTCCTGTGGTTCTTGAACATGAATGGATTTAAAGTCAAGCTGCATCCTTGGTAACGCAAAGATAGTCTCTGTTTCGTGATTGTAGCTAGAGCCTCCTCTGAATCCACTCAGCAAGCTGGCATTCTTCACCGCAGTGCTGTTCTCGGTGCTGTTGGCATCGACGTTACGAAGTAGGGTCAGCTCTGCATGCATAATGACAGACAGTGAGAGTCAGATTGAACCAGCAGCACCGACAGGCCTGTACTTTTCATGACCTGATACAGGAACTTTCATCATGTCAGAAGTTGGAAAATAAACTCACATTTGAAAAAATAGAGCCCTATGAAGTTGTGGTCTTGAGAACAGTTATATATCTCTATATATGTAGATAGGGGTATAGGCATATTTATATAAATAAATATAGGGCTAGGTTAATATATATGTAGTGATTATATTTATATATATATACACACACACATATATAAATAGTGATGTATATCACAGTTCTCAAGACTGAAGTATTATAACATGGTTTGGATAAATCCAAGAATTCAATCTATTTTGGTTTTTGTTTCTTGAAATTTAAGATGAATATTATTCTCAGCTGAATTCATGTCTGAATGTAAGAGCTTCATTAATCTCTGAGTTCTCCATACATTGAATACTTCACTCTTACAGAATCTGTGATTAACTATGATCCTGATCTTGAAATCAGGTAAAAGTCCTGATTTTCCCCAACATGCATGCTAGATTACATTATGGTTGTCTTATAAAATTAGCATCTTTCTAGGTACACAGGGAGCAGTTCAGTACGCTAATAGCCCCGCCATAGTATCCCAGCCAAAAACGACCCCCTCCCCCAAAATGTGTACTTGGACGGACAGTCAAGAGTATATGCATACTCTTCTAATTTGCTTCCTTAGCCTCTTTGTTCTCAGACAGTCTCTAATCCCTGGGGTTACCTTTTCCACAGTAACTATTTTCCACAGGGGCCCATGTTATCATCCTTTCCATCTTGAAAAGCCATTTTTAAATAAAATATTCAAGTCTTAACATGTCTCAGTCTAGTCAGATTTCTAATACAAATGAAATGATTGGCAAAAGAAGTACTGTAAACTTGAACATAAAGCCACCACAAAATAAAAATTTTCATGACCACATTATTACAAGATTGGTGAATCTAATCAAATGAAAAAACTAATCAAAACCACTCTTTTTAAACTTATGACTTCATAGGAATAACATTATTTAGTTTAATGTTATTTCATCATCCAGAACCTTAAGTCTGTGGCATTCTATTACTTAGTAGTATAATAACTTCCCAAACCTACAATATTTAGCATTAGTATGAAAATATTTTTCTAGTTATCATAAAGTAAACTTAATTTCATTTATTTAAGCCAGTTTTATTTGGAATGTTTTCAGTTACATCTAAAATAAGTCTAT
Source organism: Tadarida brasiliensis (assembly GCA_030848825.1). Lineage (NCBI taxonomy): Eukaryota > Metazoa > Chordata > Mammalia > Chiroptera > Molossidae > Tadarida > Tadarida brasiliensis. The sequence continues at coordinate 4,188,663 of CM061259.1, read as the reverse complement.
GAGATGTTTACCTGCATTACCAGGGTGGTGAAATCCTGTACTAATATTGTTACTTATGTCAGCAGGAGTAAATGAAACCTTTCCCCCCACTTAACTTCTAAACAGTCAACAGAGCCCAAAATAGAAAAAACAAAATAAATATCTCCCCCCTCAAAATTCAAACTTTTAACCTTCATTTCTTGTGGCTGTAACATAATGGAACCACTCTTTCACACTGGCTACTCCGTGGGGTGGGTTTTCATGGCGACGCCTTGTTATCTTGGTTATTGTTGCCATAGGACTTTCCAAAGCACCACATGGTTTAGTAACCATGGTATTATGGCCCAGATGAAAATCCAGTGTTTGCACAATATATGTAGAATGATCACTAGAGCCTAGAGGAAAAAAAGTTTCTTAATGTAACAAACTATATTTAGATGCAAGAAAATAGTTGTGTTCAGAGCAACAGATAGAGGTTTGTGAAAATGAGTAAATAAGTGAGAAAAAAAAAATCACAAGTTTTCTCTTTTAGTTATAAATGGATTTATCCCAAGTAAGATGAACAGCATCAACCATTTTTTTGGTCATCATTAAGAAACCACTGAGTAAGAAGTTGCAGCTGAAAGGAACTGGGATATCACGGTGAAGAGAGCTAAGCGCAGAACCTTGCCCATCGGCCTTAGAGTGTAGTTGACTGGAAGACCATTTCCTTACACGGCCACGTCTCTTCTGTTCATGATTATGTAAGAAATATTTACAATAACTACTATTATGATGACGGCCAGCAATAGCCACAGAAACTTCAACTGCCTAAATAAGAAACACGGTAGATGGCAAGTTCACAAACAAGTTCTTCACCACGTCCCAGACTTTATAGAAATGGACTCACTGGCAGTGAACTCCTTGATGTGTCAGGTACATGATAACGAATAGCATGGACTTCAGAAATATTATAAGAGAAAACAGACAAAAAGAAAGGAGAAAGAAAAGTTCCTCTGCCATGTATTATTACATCAGAAGAGAGGAAAGAGTAAAAGCTTGAAATGTGTCAGTTTACCATCTTCCCAGATCTTCTGAGCTTCGGTCCAAAAGGCAATGTTTGGTTCTTCTAAGTGAAAAAGGGCCCAGGATTTTGAACGGAAATTTGGACCATGAAAACAGGCTAGTGTCATGTGATTTCCATGTAAGCTCATGGACCCTCCAAACTGCATTCCGTCTTCCGGTAGCGGGATCTGGAACAAGGATATGTGGCATCCCGACACCACCTTCAGAACTCCAGGCCAGTGCCGGTGGTGTGCGGCATCCATCACTGCAAGAGAACCAAACAGGCCTGCCCTGAGTGCCTGTCCGAGGGCACAGCCTGAAGGGCAATGGCTGGCAGCTGGAAGGCAGCAGGGCCCTTTTCTACAGCTGCAGTGACTCAGGTAAGGGTGAAAACAACATTAAGCAGAAGCTAATAAACACCCGTCCGGAAAGATGTAGCATAGGGATGGATGCAACTAAGGAAAGTGGTTACTTGCTACTAATAATTGCAGCTAACACTGCTGTAATGACTAATGCCTGCATGACGTTTTATACAGTTCTCACAGTAACTCTATAAACTTGGTATTTCATCTGGACTGTGCAAGTGAAGCAGAGGAGGGTTAAGTACACCAGCAGCTAGAAGACCTAGAAATCAAACGCAGATCCCTTGATTTTAAGTATTTTTTTTACTCTTTTGTGCTCTTACTACTCAAAATTGAGGTGTAAGGACCATTAGCATCACCCAGGGCTTGCTAGAAATGCAGACTCTTATGTCCACCCTAGACCTACCTATCGGAATCTGCATTTGAGTAAGACCTCCAGGTGTTTCAGATGTACTGTCTAGTTTGATAAGCACTCCTTTATATTTGAGAAACTCCTTTATATTTGTATTTCCCTCTTATTCCAGTAATGTCCTTTTTGGCTGTTTTCCCACAGTTCTGGTTCCAGATCCAACCAGGAATTGTATGTAGTTTGCATGTCTCTTTAGTTTCCTTTAATCTAGAACAATTCCCTAAGCCTGTTTGTCTGCTTTCCATGATAAGGACTTTTTAAAGAGCCCAGGCCAGGCGTTTGGGGAAAACTCCCCTCTATTTGTATATGACTGATACCAATTTTAATTGAAAGGAAATACAGTAGAAGAACAAGATAAATGGAACCAGAGGAAGCAACTGAAACTATCTAGGAGGCAGGACGTTCTGCAGGACCAGTGGCCCAGCCTCTCACACCAGGCTGGTCGGGACTGTGCTGAACGAGAGCGTGAAGGAACATCACCAGATCTAACCTGTGACCTTGACTTGGATATACTCGTCTGGACAGATTTTAGGATAATTTTAGGTCAGTTGTAGAATGTGGTCACAGGCTAGAGGAGATACATTAATAAAATGGAAAGTGGGAGACTGTTGAGTGGAAAAGGTTACAAAACAGTGTGAACAGTATTTGGTAGAAAGGACACACGCACATACAGGTGAAGGTACATGCTCCTTGGTGTTCACAGGGACGGCTTTTAGATGGAATGGGATGTTATCCTTTGCTTGTATGTATTTTCTAGTTTGTTTTCAATGTACAAGTATTGCTTCTGTGATAATAAAAAGTTATTAAAAATGATCCTGACTCGAACAACTTTTTGCCACTTTTACCTCTATCACCCTAGTTAAAGCCACCACCACCTGTAGCCTGGACTCCCACAGCACCGCCTCCCTATGGCCACGTAAGTGTGTGTGATGACGGTAATTACCACACTTGCTCTCCTTCCACCCTAACCATCTGTAGTCTGTTCTCCACACAGTAGCCAGTGATGCTTCACAAAGGAATATTTTAAGAAAAAGTAAAATAATATCAAGTCTGTTCAAAACTCTCCAGTAGCTACTCATCATATTAAAACTCTTATCTGTGGCCTCTCTGAGTTGAGGTCCAACATTTTCCTGCTTGCTCACTCTGTTCCACACAGTGACCACCTTCGTGACCCTCAGAGAGTTTTCCTCCTGCTCTGGGAGCCCCTCCCCAGCCCTCAGCCTAGATCTCGCACAGAGAAAAGGCTTCCTGAGCCCTCTTCTAAAATAGCTGTCCTCACACACTCATGCTCTGTTTCCTTCCCCTGCTTCCCTCCTTTTCTCAGCACTTCTCTCTACCTGAAACTGTCTTGCATTTTAGTTAGGAAAGTAATGATGGACTGTCTCTCCCATTACAGCAGAAACCTCACAGGACTAGGACCTTGACCCACTGGCTCTTCTTTGCCTACAACAGTGCTTAGGCACATGGCATACTTAATAAAGACCTGCTGACTGAATTACTGAGTGAAAATAATAATCTGTCTACTATGACACAGCTAATAAATTCAAACTCAGACATTCTGACTCTGCAGCCCATGGTATTGTCACAATTAGTATTCAGGAACATGGTGTATGGAGGGTTTAGGTAGGCTGTGGCAGGGGGAGGAGATAAGAAATAGTGACTTCTGCCCTGGCCGGTTTGGCTCAGCAGTTAGAGCGTCGGCCCATGGACCAAAGGGTCTCGGGTTCAATTCCAATCAATGGCACGTGCCTCGGTTGCTATTCGATCCCCGGGCTTGGTGGGGTTGTGTAGGCGGCAACCAATAGGTATGTCTCTCTCACATCGATGTTTCTCTTTCTCTCTCTCTCTCTCCCTCCCTCTACCTAAAAATCAATGGAAAAGTGTCCTCGGGTGAGGATTTTTTTAAAAAAGTGACTTCTCAAATGATGGCCTCGAAGCCCATTGGTGGGTAGGAATTAGGAACATTGCTGAGTGAACTGGAGAAGAGCATAGGGTTCACTGTAACTATGGTCCATAGATACTATAGGACTTTAAATGAAGGTTGTAGTATATTTACTAAAAGATCAGCACATACAAGGGCTTAGTTCTAACTCTTACACTGCTCTCGTGAACTTTTCTCTAGGTTATTCGTCACTGCCTTCGGTGGAAGATAAGGAACTGGACCCCAGGTAGACAAAGCTCGTTTGCTGGTGTCAAACTGTTGCGTGAAAAATTCCTGGAGCTTCATTCCTATTTTAATCAGGTCTGGTGTGGTTGATCTTGATATCATTACTTGGAAAATATCCCACTTCAAATCTCCATGGACAAAAATTTCACTAGAACATAAAAAGAGTCGTTATCATATAACTTACAGAAGATAGTTTAAAAGTACAAGAAAAATTCTCTCCCCACCCCCCAGCTTTTTCATTCATGTTAACTGCACATTGTAGAATCTTTTTGCAAGAGAAAGACTTTTTGTGCTTTCTCAATGGATGACAGAAAACATGTTCAGAGCCATGTGAGGTTCGAGAGGCCCTACTGTACTGAGCACCTTTTGTCACTTATGCTCGAGTCCAGGGCACTGCACAGGTTCACTTTCCACTCGTCCTGCAGCTTGAGGTCGGCGTTGCTGAAGATGCCCATGAGGATGCTGGAGCCCATGTAGTCCACGCGGGACTCTGTAGAGCCCATTGTGATCTGAATTTTGTGACTGGGTTGCTGATTAGGATGTTCAGAAATATGAGCTGAAATAATAATTAGTTTTCACAGATAAACCAAATGGGAAAAACTCATCAAAATCAGTTTTTAAAAACTTTTTTCCAATATATTTTTTAGTTGTAAAATTTCAACATACCAACCATCTCCAGAGCATTGACATCGATGGTCCCGCCAACGACCCCTCCCTTAGAGTCTAACTGGGATCTTCCCAGCCCGACAGACATGCTGATCTCTCGGTCACGGTTACTTCCTACCGACAGGCGGCCCTGGCTCTTCAAACCACTTGTTGTCCAACTAAAAAAAGGAAAAGGTTATTAATTAGACACATGGCTTCCAGTGACATAAATTAAAACAAGAGTTAGATGATTTCAAAACATTTAAAAAAGTTTATCATAAAAACTGGTAAATGTTTAATAAACATTTATGATGAGGCATTTTGCTTAACTAGAAAATTATGCTATTTTACTTATAACTTTCTCTCTTTTTAGAATATATAGTTCATGTTGTTTTATATTATAGTATCTTTAAGATTTGATTAAGCCATTTTCAGGAAAAAGCAATTTATATGTTTTATCTACTGTTTTTACTGTCTCAAAAATTTCATCATTGAAAAAGGTTTTGAATTGCTTTACTACACTAAGAAAAACGACAACTAATGATTAAATGTATTTCCTTTGTACGTGAAGCGCTTACGTTGTATTTCCCATTACATTACTCATATTCATTTGGACGTTTAATTGCTTCAGGTTGATAGCAAACACAACAAGTGTTTCCCACGGGGTCCCTTGCTGACTTGCTGCTTTGTTCGATTTGTTGAAAGGAGTTGATGTTTTTGAAAATGAATCTAAAAATAGAAAAATGAAATGCACATTTATTCACACAGATGCTCAGTGATTACAAAGCAAAAACAACTCATTACTATAATCCAAAAATGGAAACTATATTCTTGTATTAGAGCCTGACGGTGAATAACTGTCACATCGCCTCTAAGTTCCCGTCATCTGGCACTCAGTAGGCGCTGGCAGCTGCACTCCGCAAGCTTGCAAAGTTCTGTGTGAGCTGCCTGTCACAGGATGGAATTCGGTGTTCGAGGGACAGCAGCACAGATGGTTCACTGCTGGGCCTCTCGACAGAGGAGGAAATCCCAAGTTGCTACTGTCAAACAGAGGACCCGAAGGCGGGAGCCATTCTGAGATGCAGAGGCTGTGCGTCTGTCTTCTCTGTCTTACAGACTCACATACACCTGGAGTCCAGCATTGGCTCGTTATTCTCTAATCTTACCGTGTCGCATGAACTACATCACTCTTTTTATATGTTCAGACACAAGTAGAGTGCTGAGCACATAAGAGTTCAAAAATACTGGGTGAATAAAAGAATGACTGAATGAATACAAAGATGAACTTCTTTAATATCAAACATGTTTTACAACGTTATAGGTCTGTTTTCCTTCTAAAAACAACCGTAGCATTGAGGATTACAGATTGGTAGTTATAGAAGTCATGGGGATATGAAGTATAGCATAGGAAATATAGTCAATAACATTGTAATGACTATGTATGGGGCCAGGTGGGTACTGGAAATATCAGGGGGACACTTTGTAAAGTATATGATTGTCTAACCGCTATGCTGTATACCTTAAACCAATACAAAATAATATTGAGTGTAAACTGTAATTGAAAATAACTGTACCAGCTGGAGCACACTAATGATGTGCTCACTCCTCTCTCCCTACCCCTTTCCAAGCTCCGAGCCACCCAACTGTCTCTTCTGCTGACAGATGCTTTGAAGTGTTTGTCATCCCCTCCCCCCACCTTCCCTGCAGGTGGGACAGAAATCTGAGAGTAACTCATCAAGATTTTTATCTTGGGGGCATTGGAGGGCTACTGATAACAGAGAGCAGTGTTACCTCTTCGGGGAACTGAAGAATCAGACACACTCCTGGATCTTATGGACGCTGGGGATTTCAGGCTCTGTGCCGCTGTCCCTGGTGACATGGTGCTGTTTGTCACGTGCTCAGTGAACACATTGGGTGACTGAGGCATGTGGGTGAAGGAGGCCGACTGACTAGGCTGCTCCCAGGTCCTGCAGTAAGCTTTTCTCGATGATTCTGGGGAAAGGTGTTGGCTTACCCCTTCAATGGAATCAGGTGTCCCTGGGCCAGATGCTAATAGAAAAGTAGAAACAAAAACGAACAAAAATCAGCATGTTCTAGAATAATAAATTTCACCATCCGACCACTTCTAATCACATCACATAGTTCTTCTAGTTCTCTATTTGACAAGTGTACAGAAGTTTACAGTTTGCAGAGTAGAGTCCAGCTTGCTAGTCCTTCCCACAGAAACACCACGAGAAGAGCTGGAGAGGCACTGTGTTCCTGTTTTACAGATGAGGGGACAGACTGAGATTGGATTTCGTGTGTTTTGTATTCTATCATGCTAACTCTCCCTTTCACTTACACAATTTAGGTCCAAGAGAAAAAATGCAGGCAATATGGTAGCATGTCCCCAACACGTTCTATTTTCCATGCTTAACTAACCATGATTTTAACTTGAATGCCTGAAATGTATGTCTGCTTTTCCAGATTTTACAAAGATTACAAGTGATTTTTATAGAATAAAAGTCAGCTGAATGTAGTTTCTGAGAGGGCAAGCTTTTTGTGACCAGCAAGCTCAGGCATGCCCCGCACTTAGCACACTAGAGGGGCTCCACAGACGTCTGTTACATGAGGGAATGAACTGCACGGAACGACTTGCAAAGTGAGACAAAGTTTGTGTTACCAATCATGGATCTTGTTACGATCATAACCAAAATTAAAAGCAACCTATGTGTAAGTCTAATTACATAACAAGCTTACTTGGCAAATTGATAGTTTGGTCTCCAAGGAAGAGGCGTCTTGCAATACTTCTCCTATACCAGGCTCTCGGAAATGCCAGAATTTCACTGAGTCGGCGCATATCATATTTAAAGGAAGCAGAACCTATGTCACAAACAGCTGATACAGAAATAAACTTTGTTAGAACAGATTTCCAAAACCTTTAATATTTTCACGTGGCATAATATGACATAGTATTACACAACTGAATTATAACTGCTACAGTTCATGAAAATCTAAGTCAGCTGCACAACATGATTAGTAAGTGATAACATGTTCCTTCCACACATGAGAAAAACAGCCCATTCTAACACTTTAGTTCTATTCCTTTTTTGAGGTGAAGGCAAGTTGGAATGATCATGAAATTCTCAGAAAGGTTCTAAAGGTCAGTCTTACAGACAAATTTTCAACTTTACCACAGGGCTTTTCTCAAGTATGGCAAATGAATCACGGGGATGAGCTGGGAGACACACTTCCTCAAAAGCAGCTGAAACCAAGTGGCGGTGTGGAGGGACCGCTGCTTTCCTATGGACAGAGCAGGGCTGGTCCGTGAGCAGGCGCCGTGCACTGCGCCGCGCTGCTGCGCTCCTATTCCTCCCCTAGGTCTCTGGAGGGCTTGCACACCTTGTCTCCCAGACCTGGTTCAGTTTCAGCCTCAGCCCATAGCCAGCCCATCAGCAGCTGCCTACCCCGCCCTTCCACCTAAATGCCCCAGAGGCACTTCCCTTCTTTATTTTCTACCCAGGTTAGTGACCCTCTGTCCCTTCTGTCACCTAGGCTGAAAGTGTGAGGCATCCTGTCTCTGCTGCTCCTCACACACTCTGTCCCCAAGCTTATGGATTCTCTTCTCTTTCTCTAGACACCATTCCCTCTTCTCCTTTATCACCGTCACAACTCAGCCTCCAGCCCCTGCTGCTTGGTCTAGCTCAACAGCCTCCCCACGCATTTTTCCTCCCATTTATCATACTGCCATGAATTCTTTCTCAAATACCTATTTCTTTTACACACACACACACACACACACACACGTTTATCTTATAATCCATATACAATTCTGTCTTATTTTTCTGTGGTCAGGACACTTAAGATGAGATCTAGCCTCTCAACAGACTATTAAGTGTACAGTGCAGTCTGCTATCACTGGGGATGATGCTATCATCCCATTTCCTAAAAACCTCTGATGGTGTCTCTGCCCAGAGTCGATGCTGCCTGGGCCTGGCCTGCGAGTCCTGTGCACGTGTACTGCTAGCTCCATAACTAGCTTTCCGGATACGGGCAAACCACTTTTGAGTATTTAAAATTAAATGTGTGTGGAACATTTTTAACTCATTCTTCTTTTAGTGTTTTAAGAATTTGAAATTAGAAAATCAAATAAAAAATCAGAAATTTTACCAAGTCATGGAGGAGAAGTTAAGAGAAGCAGTTTTAGGTGATTGAATTAGGTGCACTTTAGCCCGTGGGTGATTTTTCTATGTATTTATCTAGAAGTCATATTTCTACCATTGATTACCTGGACTGAGAGCGTGCACTAGGCTGGACTGTCATTCCTCCCCTTTCTTTTATCACTAAAAGGCTCGTCTTGTTAAATCAATGTAATACTTGAACACCGTTAAAAAGGAGCCCCTTATTTAGTTCTGGAAAACAATCTTTAAATTAAAAACAATAAAACTTGCTCGGCTGGTGTGGCTCAGTGGATTGAGTGTCCCTCCCCACCATAGACTGAGAGGTCCTGGTTGGATTCCCGGTCAGGGCACGGGGCCGGGTTGCAGGCTCGATCCCCAGTGGGGGGTGTGCAGGAGGCAGCTGATACATGTTCCTCTCTCACATCAATGTTTCTCTCTCTCTCTCCCTTCCTCTCTCTCTAAAAATAATAAGACATATTAAAAAAATAATAAAAACGATAAAACTGAATACCAGATATGTTTATCAGCGTTGTGTCCATTTTGCTTGCAGACTTGTTTACAGACTGACTTTCAAAAAACGAGGCGCCTCCTGAGCGCCTGATCCGAGACAAGCTCACTTTCACAAACTCCAGGTTTATGCTCAGTGAGTCTTTTCGGCCAGTGACTGAAGTGGGGTCTTCATCCACATTCCCTTTAAAAAACACACACATACATGAGTACATATACCTACACATACAGGTGTGCACATAACACACACACAAAACTATCTAGTTCCATGAAATTATCCAACTCTGGAATTAAACACATCAATTAAAATCATTTAAATGAGTTAAAAAATAAAGCACAAGGATCTAATGAGCATTTTTAGTGGTAAATCTGCACTTTGAAACACCAGTGAAACTTAAGTTCTCTGACTAAAGGTAGTGATAATAATAATCTCATTTTAAGTTAATAAACATGATGTACACACTTTAAAAATTTACTATTTGTAGAATATAACTTCTTATCCAAATAAACTATATCCAAAGAAATGACTGTGCTGTGTATATCACTTATAAAATATTCTGAGTTTTACAATTCTTGTATAATTCATTTACCTGAATTATTTATTGCATACTTCTACTTATTTGTAGAGACAGGATAGATAGTTTCAAGAGGAAAAATTACTAAGTTTCTGATCTTGCTTTATATCCATTATTACAGGTATCATGATTTCTGAAAAGATCAAAGCTTGAACAGTGCTCTAAAGCTGAGAAAGACGCAAATGTGCTGAGTGTACCTAAGCCTCCTGACCCAGACGTGAGGCCGGAGACAGCAGTCTTCTGTTTCCCGGCTCCGTAGGGGTGAAACACGTAGAGGGAGAAGTCAGACATGCAGGCGGTGAAGCTCAGCCCAGACGAACTGCTGGTAGACGTGGTCAGATCTGACTGACTGCTGCTGTGCCGACTTCTGCCAAGAGGGCTGCCTAGTCCTGACGAACCTGCCGCCAACACAGACATCCAGAATCTTTATCAGCCACAGAAAATAAAAAAGCCCAACACACAATCTCAAGAGGCAACCAAACATGACTTGAAAATAAAACAGAAATACTCAAACATGCACTCATCAATAGATTTAAATTCTTGAAAACAAAACAAGGTCTTAGATGTACTTTCCAATTAATTTACTTGATAAGACAGGGTTGAATACCCTTTAACACTCATTTACACATATGACTGGCCAACTCCACGAATTCCTGTTTCCTCTCTCGTTTGTGCCACTGGAACAGGCCAAGGAAGAGGCACAGAATAGTTGGGGTTTTATCAGTGGCGGGGATGGGTGTAGGACAAACAAGTCCAATCAGACTGCTGGAGTTCACATTCTAGTAGGAAACAGTGGATGCAGAGCAAGGGCGCAGGTGCAGAAAGTTATACCTTTTGCAACAGCACGGATGGGCTTCAAGGGTATTATGCTCAGTGAAATAAGTCAGTCAGAGAAAGACAAGTACCATATGATTTCACTTATATGTACAATCTGAAGAACAGAATAAACCAACATACGAAACAGAAACAGACACATAGATACAGAGATCAGACTGATGGCTGTCAGAGGGGAGGGGGATGGAGGGCTGGGTGGAAAAGGTGAAGGGATTAAGAAGTATAAATTGGAAGTTACAGAATAGTCATGGGGATGTAAAGTGTAGCATAGAAAATATAGTCAATAATATTGTAAAAACTATGAATGGTGTCAGGTATGTACTAGACTTATTGAGGGATCACTCTGTAACGTATATGATTGTCTAACCACTATGATATACACCTGACACTAATACAAAATAATATTAAATGTAAACTGCAATTGAAAAAAAAAATAAAGGGACACCTGCATATATGCTAATAAAATAAAAAGCAAAAAGTAAAGACCTCTCTCTCTCTTAGAGAACCAAGTGTTGTCAGTGGCAAAACTTACCATGGGTGGTCGGGCTGATGCCCACTACGCTTTAAACATAAACAACATGAGACCATGTGAATAGAGCAGTAGACAGTCCTTGGCTCTATACCAGTGGGATAAAAGGCTTCCTTACCTGGGGTTCCCGTCTTGCCTGCAGAGGCCTTTGCTCCACTCTGAGTGGCATTACCTCCAGGGGATAAAGTCTCGGCAGGACACGTGGTCCCTAAAGTCTCCAGTTCTCCCCGGTTTGAAGAGAACACCAGGTCCAGGGATGGCAGCTTCAGCATGCATTCTACTCTTGATACTGGTAGACAGCTGAACTTGATCTGTGAGGGCTAAAGTGCAGAAAGCCAAAAAACAAAAAATGGTTCTAGGTTAAACAATTTCACATTGGATTCTAAAAATTACATTTCCATTTCAGTCCACACATACCAAACTTACTGACACAAAAAAGGATTTTGTGTTTAATGTACCAGCTTTTGTAAACAGACACATGAGACAATAAGCAATGTATTAACAAAATGGTATCATTTAAAAAAAATCTAAGTATTTGAGGAGCTATAGCTGAGTGATAAATATTTAGATATTTAGATAATTCAGACCATTAAAGATGTTTATATTCACATTATACTTGTTCATAATCAAGTATAGAAAGTAATTTCCCCTATACTAAAAATTAAAAAGACTTATATTAATAGAAGTTTTATAAACTCTCGCTCAAGCCCTCACTTGTTACACATTTTCATTAGCTCTTGAAAAAAAGCTAGTGGGAAACACCAGAAGGAAGCTCTTTTGACCAAACTGCTACTATAGAAACGGTTTGAACAGATGACCATTAGCATTTCTTTTATTCTTGAGATTGCTCATCAAATTTTAATTGAGGATAAACTAAAGCCTCAAGAGTAGTTTTCAAATCCTCTTACTAAATGGACTCAATAAGATGCTAACATACACTCCCAAAGGCCTATTGACAGGACTGCATTTTAAAGTAAAATGTTAAATAAAAATAACATAACTCTTGGCAAAAACCTAACAAAGGCACTACTGTGACTTTATACCTCAATTACACTTTACATCTGCCCCCAAAGGGCCATAATGGCAAGAAACACAGGTGCCATACTAAAAAAGGCATATAATGCTAAACAAGGGTTTTAATGTATATATTTGTATTTTTTTCACTAAAGCATGAGATTCAAATTCTGAAACTCCCCTGGTGGAAAAGCAAACACACAAAACTGCAGGTATTTCCCCGAGGTTCCGGCGACCTGCCGGCCACGGCACATGCAAAGGTCCGGGAGCTCAAGAGTAAGAAAACTTGAAAGGGAAGTCATGTTGGAAAGGTTCAAATAAACTCAAGAAATGCCTTTTTCTCTAGAACAAGCAGAAGGGAAGCGCCCACCTGCACGCGGACATAGACCACGACGTCCACGGGGAAGGAGGAGTAAGCAGACGTGGAGGACGACACCAACGATGCTGCCGACTCTTCCAGCGGGTCCGGGATTTCAAAATGTCCCATGTCTTCATCTTGGGAGCTGATAGCTATGAAAACATTGAGTTGTAAGTTTTATCATCAGACAAGGGCCAGAACTGAGCTCAGGGCTATGAACACACAGCCATCTTTGCTTCTGGGGCCCATCATGCCACACTCCCCAGTCAAACCCCTCGTTCATCCCCCCAAACCCTGATCCCTATCCCCACCCCCACCACTACACCAAACACTGCAAACAAACAGTAATTACACCTTGGCCCCAAGGACTTTCCAGTCTCAGAGACACCTCAGGACCCAAGGTTGTGATTTTGTCAGAACTGACTGTGGCCGTGGGAAAATCCTACCACCGCACCAGGACTTAGTTCTTCACTTGTAAATGAGGACTAGATGATCTCTCCAGTTCTTTTTCAGTTCTATAATTCTTTTATATTATCATTCAATACATTATATAATAATATATAATGCCCTTATGAAGTCCAAGTACCAGGACCCCAAAATGTATGTGATGAGGAAGTAAATCCGTAGGGAGGACACTCACTTGTGTAGTTCCTCTCAATGGGTGTGATTGGGATAGTCTCCAGAGCCTTCTCCAGGAAGTCTAACAGGCAGGGGCTGATCACCATTTCCTCTGGCAGTGACTGAAGAGCCACCCAGGCATATAACTTGGCTGTTTTGATTCCTCCACTCCCTTTTCCTTTGGCTGCAATATTGACAAATGTGAGGTGAATTTAATAAAACATGATAATTTGGGGAGACATTAGAATTATATGACAGCTTAAACAGGTGAAGCACCTTATATTGAAAAACACACAAGAATGTAATAAAGAGAGCAGGCTGACAGAAATGACACATTAAAGTTAGAATACAAAATGACAAATTATGTAGGTGGCACAAGTCATTCCTACTTGCTCTAGCTCACACATTTTGGTTCAGCTTTTCAAGTTTATACTTTGCTAAGTTTCTCATTAGCATTATTTTGTCCACTTAAGAAGATAGAGAGAACTCTGACAATATTTTGTGACAGGTGAAGAAAAATGTCATTATTTTCAGGCTTCCCTGTGTTGTTGCTGTTCTCAACTTGTATATATTTATAATGCTACCATCGCTGTCCTTACCTAACTAAATATTTCCGCATCAGTGGAATGAGTGCAATAGCCACCTCAGACTTGGCTAACTTTGGCTTAGGTTTCTAACTCCAACATATATTAGTTTTGTAAACCTAGGAAGGAAATTCAACTTCTATGAGCCTTAACTGTCCTCATTGATGAAATGGGAATAATCTTATCTGTCCTGCACTTAGTGGACACAGGTGTGCCTTGTCAACTGAAAATGATATAAATGATATAAAAAGACTGGCATTATTATCATGATTACTGCTATTTTAAAAGATTATGTATCAAGTTCCATCTCCCAAATGAAACTGTTTCAAATAATTATTGTCCAGTCTGACATTCCCCATTTTGGAAATTCTATACAGGTAAGGTGTTATTCACGTGGCGTGGTACTCAGATTCCAGAACAGCTTCCAATGGTCCTGGCCTCCTGCCATTCACACCCTTGTGTGGTTCCCTCCCAAACTGAGCAGGGCTGAGCTGCAGGATCAATAGATATTGTGGAAGGGACAGCCTGTGACTTCTGAGGCTAGGCCATAAAAGATGGGGCTGCTTCAGCTACGTTCTCTTTGGAATCCCTCCTTCTGAAGGACCCCTGCCGCCCTGCCAGGAGAACACTCCAGCAGCCCAGCAGAGGATTCAGGCACAGTTTGCCAGCCATGTGCAATGGGACAGGATCGAAGCAGATACCCCAGACCCAGCCAAGCATTCAGATGACACAGCCCTTGCCAACATCTTGCCAGCACCTTCGTAAAGATCCACTCAGCCAAACTGCTCCTGAATCTGTGACTCACAGAAACCGTATCTGAGGTTACAAGCCACCAATTTTTGGGTAATGTGTGATGTAATGATAGATAATAAATGTGGTCAAGCCCAGTGTACTCTGTCTTGTGTAAGTCTGATATTCCCATCTATATCATCAGCTCCCAAACGGAAATGACATATAACTTTTTCTAAATATGCACAGATCTCAAAAAATAAGTATATATATTAAGTTTATTTTAACAACTGATATTCTAAGATAATAACAACTTGAAAAATAGCCCAAAGTAGTTGGCTTACACTTCCACCTACAAATTTTGTGCAATCATTACTAAGTCTATTTCCTCTGTTCTTAAACATGTGCATTTGAAGTCTCACTAGAGCAAGTCGGTGATGACTAAACATTAAGTTATGAAACAAAGTAAAAGCCAAGTACATTTTCCTTCAGTACCTGAGGGAATAGGTGGGGGCTGGGGAGGAAGTAAGGTGTTAGTCTTGCTCTGGACAGTGCAAGATAAAGGAGGAGAGGCGGCACTATCTTTCATACCGGACAGCTTGGACTCTTTGGAGAGTGTTCTTGGCAAGGAAGACCCTCTGGAGGCGTTAGGTGATTCAGTCTTCAGTGTCTTGGAATTGTAATGCAACTGAATTGGGGAAAAAAAACTTTCAAAGTTAAAATCACACAGATGAGAAAAACCGAGAAGTACAGGAAAATGTGTAGAACGAACATGGGCCCAGGAGTCAGAAGACCCAGGTCCCGCATTTACAAGTTAGCTCCGTGACCCCAGCAGGTTTCTTAGCTTTCTTTCATTTTCTAAATTGTAAAGTCCTCGCCCCCACACCCGCTGATAATATTTAAAGTTATTTCTAGCTTAACATTCTAGGGTTTTGTGATTCTAGAACCTAAAAAATATTTGTCTAATAAAGTCACACTAGGTGAGGCTTAGCAAACATGTTATGAGATCCATGTGTGAGAAATCTAATTAGCTTCTTTCTGCCCAAGTGTTGTGGGGAAAGCTGTCTAAAAGTGACAGCCTGCACTGCAGATGGTCATGTTAGAGAAAAAATGTCGAGAAGGCTCATTTTAATATAGTTGGTGAAGGAAGTGCATGTATGATAGAAAATAACACTGATACTAATAATCTAACCCCACATCCTAGACAGTGAGGTCTGTACCTTTACATCGACTCCAGGGATGTAAAAGACTGTTGTCTCCAAGTCACTCGGCTTTGTCTGCAGTGACGATGGCACTTTCTTGCCAGTCATTAAATGGGTGGTAGAAGCATAATTAGTTTGAAACTTCTTTTTTGAAGGAGAATCTTGATCTAAACTTCTGGAACTTCTATCATAACTCCTATAAACAAAAAAATGTTTTATCTTTTTAAAAAATGACATTTCTCTCCTTTCCTTCTGTTTAAAATCAAGCTGTTGTTTACACAGTAAACAGAATGTCATCCCTCATTAATGAAGTTGAGAAAGTGGAGCTGCTCACTGTCTCAAACTACACCGGCTAACACCTCGCACGGATGATGTTTCTGCTCCACTATCCAGACACACAGCGCAGTTACCGTTACTCTCACCTGAGGTCACAATTGTTTCACGTGAACACAGTAGGATGAACCAAATGAAACTGCCCTTTACAAAGGTAAAAACAGTGGAAAAGCCCTGGCCAATTTGGCTCAGTGGTTAGAGTGTCGGCCTATGGACCAAAGAGTCTCGGGTTCGATTCTAGTCAAGGACAGGGACCTGGGTTGTGGTTCGATCCCCAGCCCTGGTTGGGGTCACGTGGGCAGCAACCAATCAGTGTGTCTCTTTCACATCGACGTTCCTCTCTCCCTCCCTCCCTCTCTCCCACTCTATCTGAAAATCAATGGAAAGATATCCTCGGGTGAAGATTTAAAAAAACAAAACAAAACAAAAAAACAGTGGAATACCAGCAAATTATTGTGGTTTATGATGATTCAACCCAAAATAAATAAAGTCATCTTTTATCATCACTACTACCTTTCTAAGAATTTAACTTTTTATCCTGTGACTTTATAAAAGCCTCCTTAGACAAACAGACCATTTAAAGACCTTTTATTATGGAACACCTCAAACTTAAGAAAAGTAAACAGATGGTGTAATGAACCCATGATCCTTCTCCCAGCTTCAAGGACTGTCAGCAGCTGCCCTCTGGTTCCATCTACCTTCCCACCCACCCACCCGATCATTATTATCTTCTCATAATTCTTTTAGATTAGGGAAAAAAAGCAAAACAAAGTTTTGAAGAAAAATAATCTAACATCAACCTGTTTACAGCACCGATTACTCACTGATGGACCCAAATGGTCCAGCTGCAGTTACACCAGGACAACGTCCCAGCACGGGGAAGCCCTGCATGCAGCTGGTCCAGCCTTTCTTACGTCTTTCCCATTTCATCAAAACTCTCAATGACCAAACAGTCCTGAGCACTGCATCGCTCTCTAAAGTACAAGCATGCATAATACAAGGACAGAGACCGGCCAAGAAAGTCATACTTGTTTAAAGGAAAATTCCAAAGATGTAACTATTTTAATTAAAGAATTTTCTAGGATCTTAATCAGACATTCATTTCTAGTTGCCAAAAAGTATTAAACACTTGTCTAAAGAAATAGTATACTATACAAATAACCACTCAAACACTGTAAGTATGATTAAATCTCCTCTTTAAATTTGCATTTCGGGATGTGGGGGAAAATGTGTTTATACCATATAAATAGTTTTTCTAACCAATGAAATGACACGTCCCCTCTTGTGACCAATTTCTTACCTCCTCAAGCTTATATCGTCGTGTTCTTGTAGGAGGGTGGTTGGATGAAGCACACATTTTCCACTATCAATTTCAACCCGTATGTCAAGTTCAAAGTCAATATTTCTCTCTGTGGCTGTGCCACCGAGGCTCCGGCTGGTGGGAGCTGTGGGCCAGCGCTCTGTGAACAGCTGGTGTACAGCAGCGAAGCCTGTGGCTTTCTTACGAGACGTGTGTCTACAGAAAGAACAACCGGTCATCACGTTGCAGTGTGTGGGCAGTTTTTAACAAACTGTTCTCCAACAGGCTATGTGAGCAACAGTCTACAAATGAACTGTACTAGTTTATAAAGTCACACAAAATACTCAACTAGCTCACACTAACTGGAGTTTTTTCTAAGTGTCACAGTCACATTTTATTCAACATCGATGTTCTGAGAGCTATTACTGTGTGCCTGGCTGTGGGCTGGGTGCTGAGGACACAGGCATGACCACTGTGCAAGGGAGGCAGAATATGAGTGCGTGCACCAGTCTCCATTTGGGAGGAGATGGAACTTTGTAATCCTCCCAGATTTTACTAAAAGATAGAAGTACAGGAAAAAAAAAACAAACAATGCGTACAGAACTAAACTACATTAGTAAACCATGGACATGTCTCTTCGTCTCACTCCATTAGGCACATTAAGATGTTTTTCTGTGAAAGTTAAGTTATAAATAATGCTTTAAGCTCAGTTCTAGATTCAGAAATGCTACCCAAGGATCTTAACACATAAAGGCTACTCACGAGGGTTTCCTGTAAATATAAAACCTTTCCCTCTCGTGGTCCTCGTCCTTCTCTTCCTTCTCAGAATCTTCGCTTGTGGAAGACATACTGTCATCCCGCCGACCGTCTTCAGATTGAAAAGCGACACCTGGTGAAAAGCCTGGAGTTTTGGGAGCACTGAACACAGAGTGCGACCCTTCGCTGGTGGATGAGTAATGGGAGGGACCGTCGATGGTGACTGAAAGAAGGTCCAGTTCCGTCTCCTCGGGAAACTAATGGTAAAAAGAGAAAACATGAATCAGGTTCACATTATGAATCTCTTCTCGATTAAAAAAGAAAACGATGTATGTTTAAGCGTTTAAAATTTGTCTCAGAGTCGAATTTCCTCACTCTGAATGGAAAGAAAGGTCAGATTTATGAACTTATGAAATGGTGCAGCAAAGAAGGAAGCGGAAGGTCAAACCACAGAAAGTCACACCACTGACATACTAAACACTAGAGTGAAACTTGACTCAGAGAAGCGTATACCATCATAGCAATTAGTACGAAGCGTAAGTTAAACATGCTGCAGAGACAAGGAAACAAGGATCGGCTGTAATCGGAGGACAGGAGGGCACCAGTATGGACTGTGCGCCCTCGTGCAGTTACAGCTCTTGCAGGGGCCTGGGCCGGGTATGCCCTGTACGAACGAGGCCCAAACGGCTGACAAAAGCAAATAGCTTCGGAAATAGACACATTCATCAATCAAACTTAGGAATGCTATATATTAGGGTGCATAGTTTGTATACACACCATGTCACAAATTGAGGATTGCACCCTGTGGCCATTGTGTTTAAGTAGGTCAAAGAAACAGCAAAACTTCCTATGACCTACTTTCGATTCCCAATTTTGAGAGTTGTTTGACTATCCCCTGAGAATGTGATAAGCCTCTGTCAAGTATGCTGTTCCAGGGAAGCAATTTATTGCTGCTACTATATTAGACACTTAGTGAAATTCTAATTTCCTAATTCAAAATTTCAAACATTTGCAGAATTCAGCTTTTCTTCACTTCTTATTATATACATGTTATTTAGTAAATAAGTAAATCAGATTCTATCAGAACATCTTCAATTTTTAAAACTATAGTAAAAATTTAGGTAAATAAATATCCCTTTGTTTTATATTTATTTTCTATTTAACCATGCCTAATGATCTGTTTTGGATTTATAATTTTTATGTACTACTTTTTATAAACAGCGTGCAATGCTATTTAAAAACAGGACTTGAATTAATTCAAAAATTAATGCACTTAAGAATCACTAATCCTTTTCCAATTTATACACACACTGAACCATTATGCTGTCCACCTACAATGATATCATGTCACGTGTCAGTTATGTCCACTTGAAAATGTCAGGCAGGGAAAAATCAACTTAATTAGTAGAACCCACTCAGTTCAGAGTAAATGATTTATCTCCAAGTTCAGTTTTAGAAAAAGGACATGTTTATCAAGCTCACTGTGTTACAATCTAAGAGTTCTAAAACCAAATTCAGTGTCACTGAATCCAGTGGAACTGTGGGATAGAGAACTGAGACTTGAGAGTAAAAGGGTAGGGGAAGGGAAACAAAATACATGCAGAGTAAGTGCCAGCTTGAAAGTACCCTGCAACCAATCAACGTGTCTCTCTCACATTGATGTTTCTCTCCCTCTCTTCCTCTCTCCCTCCTTCCCGCTCTATCTGAAGATGAATGGAAAAATCTCCTTGGGTGAGGATTAAAAAAAAAAAAAAATTAAAGCAACCTGACAGGAAAGTTCTAGATGAAGGTTTACATAACTGGTATACAGGCACGTTTTAAAAATTCAATTTTACTTTTATGACGCATTTAGGGAAAATATCTGGCTCATGAAAATGTTAATTTGACTTCTAAATTATGACTGTGTGGCACATTTTCCATACTGTTTTGAACATGGGAATAATTTTCTAAATAGATTGTTTTTATACATTTTTTATGCCAATGACTCAAAAGAAATAACATTCAATGATTAATTTGTTCTCAGATAGGTTTGCTTTTAGTTTGAACTAGTTAATTTTTTTTAAAGAAAATATTCATTTTGCAGTTGAATGTGGGGCAAATAACTTAATAAAATTGCATTTTTTGGTTTATAATTTCATTGAGTTGATTTGGTAAGTTCATTTAGCCTTTTAATTTTGAAGATTAAATAATTAATATTAAACTATAAAGAAGTATAACACTAAAATATATTTATGCAAGAGCTTATTAACCAAACAATCTTAAAAACTTTATGTAACATATTTTGGAGGTCTGAGTTTAGTATGAAATGAGAGGAAGACATTTTGAAAGCAATTTTCAGGGTGGTTAATTAGTTTTAAAGCAGAATTTATGTTGTTCTTAAGAAGTACCTGAAAATACCCTTCCCCAGGACAGCTGGACTGTGGTGTGCTTCCCCAAACTGTTTTTTTCAACTTAAAATAATAAGAAAATTTATAAAAACTCACAAAAAATAGAAACAATGGTTTAAAAGTAAACAAATATACAACAAAACAAACATTTTTAATATGCTATAAAATTAGAATACAACTTTGAAGCTGACTTTTTCACTTCTGGTTTCTGCTATTATCTCTATATATTCTACACTTAAATACGTAACTAATAAAACACACAAAGTATAAACATTCCACATTTACATCTGTGTGTAAGACCTAGTTTAATTTGGATTCGTAATGGAAAGAAAAATTATTCAACAAAACATTTCTACCTAAGAACAAACAGTTGGGGTCTTGATTCTACACACAAAGCACTAAACACGTGGGCAGCGCCCCACTGCTGGGTAAGTACGGGTGCTCCAACCATCACAGCTCACACTGCGGACGCAGGCAGCAATCAGCGTTCTAAAACTGTCTAGCTATTATCGTCTGCAACTGCTCAGCACTGCGTGTCTAACCACAGTGTCTCTCTTACCGTGTCCTGGATGCTGAACGTTACTCTGGGCCCAGGCGATGCTGCATCCACACGGATTTCTGGGAGCTCCTCAGGCTCTCCTACTCGGGAACTATGAGTGAAATAGAAAGTTATAAAACACTGGCATTCTGATTTTTAAAAAAAATCCCTGGACTTTATAAAAGCCTGATTAATGACATTATGTTCTATTTTTAAATATTTACCTTATTCAAGGATTCAACTTTTGGTATTGCATTTCTTAACCTTTAGCATCCCATAAAAATAATTCAATGTTTTGTTGACATAGAGTTTCTAAAACTCACCCATATAAAAAAGAATTTACAATTATTACTTTATAGTGCTCATTTACTAGTAAAACAGTATTTTTTTCAATATATAAAATTTTCCATTTTTTCATAAGCTGAATATGTGTGAAATCACACATCTTCTAAAATGACAAACGTAGAGGAGCAGCAGCTACTAATGGGCACATTTTCACTTCTTTGGATAGTCTATAAGTTTACACATAAACTTGTCCAAAAAGCAATGGACTTCATTCCTGAAAAGCACACGATGACTGTGGTATAAATGTGACAGAAGAATTCCTCAAACTTCTCGGTTTGACAGCATCCAGTATGACTGGTATTTGACTAATGAGGTCCATTCTTGCTGTCATAATCTCATCACTGCCCCGATTAGAACCAGTGAAGAGCAGTGGGCCCTGTAAAGGAGTCAGAGACGACACGTGGCTCGCTGGCTGGAATAGTGTTACCTCGTCCTTTCCATTCGCTTCAGAGGTGGTCTTCCGGAAGCGGAGATGCTCTTCGACCGGTTGTAACTCGGTTTGTAGCCCAAACCCCACTTATCCTTTAGGGAAGCAGCCTAATGAAGTGGGAGAGAAAGAGGGTGACTATAAACTGCTATGAACAAGTGAGCCATTTCCCCAGGTCAATGACAAGTGACTTTTTTTTTTTTAATGACAAGTGACTTTAAGTGTCACTTAACAACGTGGGCAGATCAAAGTAGAACATGAGTCAGCTACTCTTTAGTTCTCGTGTCTATTGGGAGAGCTGTACAGTGAAAGTATTAGCCAACAGCTGGCCTGAGAGAAACAAGGAAAAGACTGGGAGCAGGGGTGAGGGGTACAGAAATAATGTGAGAAGAAAGGAAAAGATTAAAAAGGAAGAAAAGAGAAAAGGAAATGAGAATTACAAGAAAAGAGGAAAAGAACACCAATCACTTCAAGTGCCACCTAAGGACACCTGAGACAGGACTCTCCACTATGGCAAAGGAAAGGAAGGGGTGACCTGAACACTCTCCCGGTCTCCAAATCCCTCTTTTCCAGACGTGAAATGGGGGTGAGATGAAAAGGATTCCATACAGTGATGTGCAATGCAAGAGGATTCACAGGGCAGTGAGGGGGAAAAGCCAAGGGACAGATGTTAAGAACACACATGTTTCACTCATTTCCCCAATCCTGCCTGGCTGGTTTGGCTCAGTGGTTAGAGCGTCAGCCCTTGGACCGAAGGGTCAAGGGTTTGATTCCAAGTCAAGGGCACATACCTGGGTTGCAGGTTCATCCAGCCAGGGTTGTGCTAGAGGCAACCAATCAATGTTTCTCTCTCTCCCTACCTCCTTTCCACTCTCTCTAAAAAGAATCAACGGGATCGGGAGGAGGGTGTCTAGCGGGGAAAAAGGAGAAACATCTGTAACAAAAACAAATGAACAAAAATTGCAAAAAAAAAGGCATGATAAACATAAAAAAAGTAAAAATAATCAATGGAAAGATATCCTTGGGTGAGGATTAACAACAACAAGAAAAAAAATTTAATTAAATAATTTCCCCAATCCTCTCTACCTAGTTTTATTTTTAACAGTCAACTACCAAGTATAAGCTACCTTACAAATATTATGCAAGCATTATTTTAACTATATTGTATGATTATTAGGTACACAGTACCAAACGTTTTTAATACAGAATTATGCTTTATAGATCATCACTACCCATTTATTAGTATCAGAAGCCAGTGATGAATAACTCACATTGGATTTTACCTTTAATTTAAATAAATAATTTAGAACAGTATTCAAACTAGGTTGTCTGGGACTCTGGGAGTAATGAAGGGAAGAAAGTTCAAGCCAATAAATGCTCGATCTCTGTACCTTTCCCCCTTTCTCTGATTCAACAGTTCTGGCTTAATCTGTTTATATGTAGTGGGGTGCCACCAAAAACCTTATTCTGGTAAAAAAAAAAAAAAAAGGAGAGTCCTGCTGTTTATTTAAAAAAAGAAAAGGTTAAGAACCCATTTATATATTTTTTAAAAAGTAATTTTTCTACTAAGACCACCTTGACCCAAAGCAACCTACCTCCGTTTGAATAAGTTTTAGAGTTATTTCCTATTATATGTGTAGCTATATATTTATTTCAGTTGTTCAGGAACTGAACTGAATCCCAGAAAATGTGGTAGGTGGTGGGGTCAAAGATAAATAACTTGCTCTTTAAGAGACTCAAACTCTAACAGGGGCAACTAAACAAGCAAATGGTAAAGTAAGAATGAAGTGTGGAGAGGCCAAGTCAGCTGTGGGGAATGGGTAGGGGTAGAATGGACATCTCAAAGACTTCACATTTGAGGTAGAGACTAAAAAGAAAGTGTGACTTCACCAAAGGCAGACAAAACATGGTGACTAAGGGCAGGGACTGCAGAGTCCCAGTGTCGGGTTTGATTCCTGGCTCCATGGGGATTGCTGGTGTATAACCTTGGTCAAATTACTTGATCTCTCTCTATCTCAGTTTCCTCCTCTTTAAAACAGGGAGAATGATACAAGCTCCTCACAGGGCTGCTGTAAGGGTTCAATGGGTTGTTAGACATAAAGTACTTTAAATAGTGCATGGTACACAGATTAGAGGTGTACAAACCAGGAGGTATCATCACCAGCAACAGAGGAAGAAAGAGAACAACAGAAATATCATCAGAAAGCTTCATAAAGTAAAAAGAAAATGTTTACTTCACTGATTGGCTTATTTCGCTTAGTATAATACCACATGATCTCACTTATTTGTGGAATATAATGAAGAAAATAAGCTGATGAACAAAATAGACCCAGAGATATAGAACGGAGTATAGTTCAGACTGACAAACCTCCAAGGAGGGGGCAGGGGGGATAAACCAAAGAACTTATGTGCATGTGTGTGTAACCAATGGACACAGACAACAATGCTGGGGAGATAGGGGGGGCGGGATGGGGAGGAGGGTGTCAAGGGGGGGAAAAGGAGAAACATCTGTAATAAAAATCGAAAAAAGAAAACTGCTTCCAAAAAAAAAAAAAGAAAGAAAAGGTTTACTTCAATAACATTCTTGGCAAATGTTGACTCACTCGCATACTGGAACGCCGTAACTTTTTACGAACATCTCTTCGAATGTCATTCACAGCAACAGATTCTAACTGTTGGTAACGTTGGATTTCTTGGTTTATGGTTCCTTCACTTGCACCTAATTTTCTGGATAAAAAACAAATATGGCAGTTAATGTAAAGAAGTTACAAAATAAGACTGATTTTTACTTCCTCCTTTTTAATTCCTTCACTTTTCAGGATATCAGATTACGTCTGAACGAGCCAAAGTTGCCATAAAGCTGACCCTCATACCAGCAAAGTGTGACCAAGCTGGCTCTCATGTGTGAGGAAATGGTCTCACTCCTGCGTCGAGTCCCTTGGACCAGCTCACGAAGCTGTGGACCCACTCTGCAGAAGAAGGTCTGCATTTAAAAGTCTACCTGTAATTTAAGCCTCAAGTAAGAGTTTAGGGGAGGAAATGCACATTTGCTTCAAGTCATTTTCCCCCCGAGAACAAACTCGAACTGTCATATAAGTCAACAGGAAAATGTGAATCACTGTGTCATAATTAAATGACAGACAAGTTTTTAGGTAATATCTTCCACTGTACAAAATGCATATATTGGTGTAAAGTTTCTGAATAAAAAAAAAAAATACAAGTACAGGTGTACAAAGATTAGAAAAGATGAGGCATGGCTATCACCTCTGGGAAAACAAAAATTTCAAAATTTTCCAAGAATAGTCTTATAGAAGAAGTATATCTTAGTACCATCCAGCCGACAACAGATACAGAAAATAAATTACTACCACATACTTCCTCCTGCACACTCCCCCCACTCTCGCCCTCGACTCACCCTACACCCACCTCACTCCTACAGAAGTGCTATTACAGGCAGGCAGGAAAAGCAGGAACTCTGAATTCAGACCTCTAGTTCCAATTCTAACCCTTTATCTCCACTGGCCACTTATCTCAGCTCTAAAGTATGGATAATGCCATTTAACTTCACAGAAATGCTGTGGAGATTAAACTGAGGTAACAGGTCAAATGCATAGTAGGTACTTTATCAATGCTCAATTTGTTTCTCCTTTCAAAAATGTGAATTCCTGAAATACTAATGTCAGCAAAAGACTAGTGCACATATTTACATAGGCATGTGAAGATCCATGTAAGTGTACGTGCACATGTGGAGATACGTGTGTGTGATACGACATCAGTCATAAACTGCTCGGAAATGAGGAGCTGTGAGGAGCACCAGACCAAGATTTCAGGCCTGACCTGATCACTAATGGATGCAAGATCTCAGGCACATTGCCACACTCCCCTGGCCTTGCTCATCTCATTTATAAACTAAAGGGGTTGTACTGGCCCACACCCAGTCTGCCCACATTTAAAACTCGATGATTCTACTCCAGGGAGGACTGTATGAAGTGAAATATCAGGGTACATACTTAAGATCATCTATGACTTTGGCTTGTTCATTCAGCTCTCTGATATCCACTATTCGCTTCACCAGTTTTCTTCCCCTCAGATCTCCTTGCTGGCTACAAGATGCTCCTTGTCTTCGATATTCTACAGCTTCCTGAAAAATGAAAGTACGTCAGTCAGTATCACCCTTTGGTCACACATCAAATCTACACTATCACAAAAACGACACAAATCAAAGCAGCATGCAAGAATCAGAGGCATCTACAGGAAGTACGATGATTGGAATTCTCCAGTGATTAACATCCCTTCATTTTCATAGGAATCTAGGTACCACCTACGTTTCCCCAGGAATGAGCTCTGCACACTTTCAAATGGGCCTGGCCTGACTGAGGGGAGCCCCCCAGCTCTGGGTCACACAGATACTCTGCAGGAACAGAATAGCGCTGGTGTGGGGGTGTCAGGCCTAGCAGGTGATTTACAAGTCGCTGCCCAAAGGTGAGCTTGTGGCCATCTCCACTTACTGAACTTCCATCTGAACTCTAAATGATAAACAGTAACATTAATTTTTTTAAAAAATGTCTTTCTAAGAACAAAAGTATTTCATGATACAATGGTTAAAAGATAGTTTAAAACTTTTTAAAATCAACACCAGAATGAAAGCACAGACTAACTTTCTTTTTAACTATCAAATAATTTGATACTATAAAACGTACAGTATAGATGGAAATACATATTTTTAAATGTATACATTTTGTGTTCATTACTTTGCTTTTGAGTTTTATTTTTTAGCATCTTTATTTAGATATAATTTACATGCCATAAAATTCACCCATTTCAATTGTACAATTCAGTGGTGTTTAGTATATTCACAACCATCACCACAATCTGTCCGAACATTTTCACTACCCCCCCAATGGAACCCCATAACCGTCAGCAGTCTCTCCCGGTCCCCTCCCAAGCTCCCCCCCGACACTCCTGGCCCAAGGAAACCGTTGATCTACATTCTGTCTCTATGGACCTGTGCACTTTTAATGTTAGTATGTTATCTGTAGGTTAAGGTACAAGATGGTTGATAGACATTATTATGAAACAAGAAACTCAATTAAAAGACATTATTAGGACATTAAAACAATATTATAAAATGTAGACACAGGAACCACCAGTCCCTTCCTTCCTGCACAATTAGCAACCACAATACAATAAATAACACTGAGTTAATAATATCCCATCTCAGGGTAAGAGCCAGTTGGGAAACGTCCACAGTGAGTTTACATACAGTGTGGATAGTGGGAGACATAGTATCCACTTCGTCCTCGTCTGACAGGTCACCGATGTTCATGGAGTTCAGATCGGCCATGTCGTCTATGACCTCCTCCCCCGTCAGCGTGGTCAGGGTGTTGCCCAGAGCGTTCAGCCTTTTGCCGATGTTTGGGTCCATGTGCACATCAATGCCGCACATTTTCCACAGCACGTTCAGGGTCCAGGTCCCGGCACTACTGCTCTCTGGGGGAAATCAAGAAGTGACGTTGGTCAGTCTTGAGTGTAGCTATTTAAATAATTCTACAGTTCAGGGACAAAGTGGATGACAGCTCGTGGAACACCAGTGTCTGTCAACACAGCCTGTGGCACTGAGTCCCCGACCGTCCAGTGTGCACCTGCTCCTGGGGACTGTGGTTTCCCGCATTCCAGTCCCTTCCCACACCAGAGTGCAAACTGCCATGGCCTCCCTAACTAGCAAGAACTGTAGATACTTAGTCCTGGTGAGGGTCAGTGTTGGAAAACCAAGAACCTGCCCCTGGACTTGGAAGACCAGTCCTCCTTTGGCGAGGAGGGCCCTGGGCTCCTGAGCTGCTGACGGCTTTGCTTCCCACCACGTGTCAGGAGAGGCCTCAGTGGGAAAACAGAGCACAGGAGGAGAAGATGAGAGCTGGAGTCCTGCTGACATGGACCTTGTTGCGTAGTTCCTGGGGCCAACTGACCTTGCTTATTCTCTTCACCCAGACAGCTAATCCCAAGTTTAACCATGGTCTGTAAATATCCTTCTAACAGTCCCCCTTTGGGTTAAGTTAGTTTGAGGGGCTTGTCGTCACTTCTGAACAAGTCCTGACAAAGACTTTGGTGTGACCTTTCTCTCCAGTCACCGCCCTGCCTTGCAGCTTGACTCTGGAAGTGTCCTGACCTTCCAGTCCCCTGTCAGTGGCCGTCGCCTTGCTGCTCTCTGGGACAATTACTCAGGATAAGCTCTGAGGCTAAGCTTGGGGAGGATAAGAGGAACAGTAAGGAAGGAAAGAAATCTACTGACCTCAATCAGCTCCCACCCCTCTCAACATTCAAGAGCCTTTCAATAAATCTCTCCCTTTAGCTTACCCTAATTTTATATCAAGCAAAATAGTAAAAATTTACACATGCTATCACTTTAGTCAAGACAGCTCATTCCTTCTTAAGTTACCTGCTACCTGGTTTCCTAGGGTTTCCTCTTCCCTCTTTCTTCAAAATGTCCCTCTCACACTGTCACCACCTGATTTCTTGTTCAAAAAGATTTAACGGCCTTCCCGCTATCCCCCAAATCAAGTTCCAAGTCCTGATTCTGGGATTGAAGGTTTTACCCATCTTATTTTTCACATAACTTTGTTCCAGCCAATTTGGACAACTCTAACTAGATACTGTGTTTTGCCATCATGGCTGATATGACATTCTCTGCCTGAATTCTCTGTGACCTGTATCTCCCAGTTTTTACTTAAGAAACAATTTTATCCATCTTTCAAATTCCTGTTTAAATGCTTGTTCTTCCATGAAGCTTTCTCTGATCCTAGTATCCTTCCAAATTTAAAAATGTTCTCTCCTCCTATAATTTTCAATAGTAATTAGAATTTTGTATTTTATTATACTTATCATGTATTATAGTTTAATTATGCGGTAGAGCCTTAACTAATTACTAAAACTTAAATTTATAGAGTAGAGAGTCTACTTTAGCCTTTGTCTTCCCCAAAACATTTGCAGCGCATCTTCTGCAGAGCGGGTGTCTACTTTATAACTGTTAAATTAAAATACGCTAGTGATTGTCACACGTTTTTAAAATTTTGGGAATACCAGAACAAGTTCAGTGAAAAGATCCCCTCACTATTAATACTAAGGCAGGGTTCTCCCCGACACATGCAGTGAAAGTGATTCCAAATGTGAACCTACCAGCGGCTGCTTGTCCCGTCGTCCGGGAACACACTTCATAGGTGCCATCAGGAACCACACCTGCACAGAAAGCACCGCAAAATGCCTTTCAGTGAAATTGCACTTGTGATCAAATATCGTACTGCAGTTTCTCACCCAGAGAGTAACACCGATGTATGGAAAAGATCACTGGCTTCTCTGGGTCTCGGTTTCTAATCTGTGGCACAAAAGGGCTGCCTTAGATGATGCGTAGTATCTACTTCCTATCTCAAAATATTTTATTCTATAATTTTAAGAATTTAACTGCAGTTTTATCTTCACTTTCTACATGGGATTTCCTTATCTGAGTGACGACCCCTGGCTGACTCTGGAGCTCTAGTTTCTGGGTGCTATGACAATCTCTGACATCAGGAGTGATGAAAATGGTTTTAAAATGACAACTAAGAACAGTCACTTTAGGTCACAGACATGATTTATCAGCCTTGCCTTTCCCTTTGACAAGGAACATCTTAAAGGGGAAAAAAAAAATGACTGGATTCTATGATGATGATGACTCATAAGGTAATATGACTCATAAGGTCATAGACCTACCCCAGAATATACCAGATTTTCGCTTCGAAACGTTTACTACCACTTTGCTATAATATTAGCTTCAAAATAGAGGTTAACTAAATCAACAATTTTAAACAGTAAAAGACACATCATCCTTGAAATAACTTTTAAATAAAGTAAAGTCTAAAGACAGAATTAAACCCCTTTTCAGTAATCCTTAATGGAAACCAAAATTCAATCTAAACCCAACAGTACATACGTCTTAAATGAAATGTCCTTTTGCGACTCATTCTGTCTTAAATTGGTATTCAAATATTACCTGAATCTGAGTTGTAGAAAAACTATAACTTAATTTGGGAGAAAGGGTCTATTTGTTAAGTGACAATTTCTATTATGTAGTTTTAAATTTTAAGATAGTACCAATGACTTTAAAATCTAAATATATTTTGAACCATATGGTACCTGCCTCAGATACAATTATAAAATCAGAAAGAACTAGTTCTTGTTTCAGGGTAAAAGATCAGCCAATTCACCTTCATAGTCATGGTCACCATTCAGAGCAAAAGAAACCTAGATTACCCTTTCAAATCTAAGAATGCCAGAATGAAAAGAAAACCCTTTAAAATTTGAGTAACATAATTGAGGCCAAGTGAAAGGAAGAACTAGTAACTAAAAAAAAAAAAAAAAAAAGTTGTTAAAAAAACTCAAGAAATGTCAGAGAATCTTTTAAAATTAAGTTAGAAAAATGGTTATATAAATTCACAGACTACAACGCTGTGACGTATTAATAAGGAATATTAAGATGTTCAGGAGCAGACCCAAATCCTGAAAGTGAGGAGCAGGAACGGGCGAGGCTCTTCCCCAGGGTGCCCATGGTCTCTGGCAGAGACAGAAAGCCGAATTGGATCAACCACTATTCTGAACCCAGAATGACAATTTCAAGCTCTCATGACCGAATGCTACCCAGGTGTTAACAGAGAGTTTGGAATCTTTCAAACTTAATGGTTTATGTAATTTTTCTAAGTTCATGTTAATGAAAAGGGTCTAACCTTTACTACCTATTTACATGGTCCTTTGAACTCTTCCTACATTCTACAAATTAGATTGGCCATTCTAATTTTCACTGCATTTCCCAAAGAAACATTATCACCTAGAGAGGGAATCTGACTGGGCCATCTATTTTCTAGGGCAGAATTTTAAAATGATCTGTAAAAAGAAATCCTGAGGCATAGTCCTACTGTTCTTATTTCTCTGCCCTGTACTCAACTCTTTAAAAAAAAATTACATGTTAGTTATATCTAAGTATACTTACTATTAGTAAAAACTACAACGTCATCAACTAAGAAAACCCAGAACTGGAAAAAAGATTCTCTCCCACTGCAGAGGGAACATGGTATAAACAATGGCACATCACGTTTTGAAAAGTAATCAAGCATTAGTCTTGGCTTACAAGACTGGCTGAGGCATTTTAGTTCACAACCTTTCCTTCTTCAAGTGTAATTGTCCTCATTATTAAGATTCATGATGCTTTATTAACTGTTATTATACTTAAAATATTAAAATGAACAAAGTAAACCCCTACACCTTCAAAATAACAAATATGCACAGCTTTAGTTATTCCCGACCCGAGTGCTATGCAACCGAGGGAATCACACTGTTTACACTCTACCCCACGAATCCGGACATGTGGACTTACTCATGGCAGCATTAATTAAGGCAAGCTTCTTGCTCCTGGTTATCTACTACTGTTCTATGTTACATGATGAACTGCATTTTACACTTTCTTTCCAAATCCTCACAGAACAAAGATGCTTTAACTGGTCAATTATAGGAAATTACAGGAAATGTGAGTCAATTACAGGAAAAATCAGGGAGTGAGGAAACCTTCAAAGGCCACATCATCAACAAGAACGGCCACCTGGTTTACTCACCAACACTGCTGATATTTTAAAAGAGAAATAGCCCTCATTTCACAAAGTCCAATAATAGTCCTATATCTGAACATCCTTTATTTTTACAAGTGAAGACGTAGGTTGTTTTTGTTTTCTAAAGCTCATACAGAAAATAAAAGACACTCACAGGCATTCATCACTAGATCCCCACGGATCTCTGGCTTCCAGTCATCCCACGATGTCTCAAAGCCGTCGGCAAAGCGGATGCAGAAGTTTTTGAAGTGCCCTTTGCTGACCAGAGACTCTGAAGAACAAGCCGTGATGAGAGTGCTTTCAATGGTCAGCACCAAGGCAGAGCCCGTGTCCAGGTCTCCGCTGTGATTGGACTGCAAAATATATTGAAGAAACAAGACAAAAGGAGACAACTTTCAAATTTGGGAATTCTCACAGGATTCAAGGGAACAAAAATCCGTAAAGGGGCAAGCCCCAAAAGATTCATTGAAAAACAGCTTAGAAAGATGCCTACTTTAAAAATTAGATTACTCAAGTAAAATGCATTTCCATGTGCTTAAAAAAAAAACACTACCCCTGGCCGGTTTGGCTCAGCGGTTAGAGCGTCGGCCTGCAGTCCAGAGAGACCCAGGTTCGGTTCCCGCTAGGGGCATGTACTTCGGTTGCAGTTTGTCCCCGGCCCTGGTTGGTCGTGCGGGTGGCAGCCACTCGATGTGTCCCTTTCACGTCGATGTTTCTCTTTCTCTCTCTTCCTCTCTCTCCCTCCCACTCTCTCCCTCCCACTCTATCTGAACAAAAAATGAAAAAATGTCCTCGGGTGAGGATAAAAAACACTTAACTTGCAAAAGGCTAATTATCTGCTTTTCTATCTCAAGCTTCTGTTTTCATTGTGGGGAGTGTTTGTTTACATTCTGACCCCTATCCTTGGTGTGTGGGGCCCTCCTGAGTCCCTTAGAAGTTACCATTCAACTCCTGAGACACAGACGGTGCCAATCCTCAACCCAAAGTTTACTACAAGACAAATTCATTCAACAACTGCTTAGTTTTTAAGGTAAATTACAACAGGAAAATATAGGCTTCTGTACTTGTTTAATTGCAGCTTCTTGGTCTGCAGGGTTTCACGGCCTTCTCTCTCTCACACACGTGCGTGCAAATATGTGTTCCTGAGAATTGGTCCCAAATTATGAAGAGAAAATTTCTGCTGCTTATTGGTCAAGGTCAAAATTAAGAGTTATCAGACAGGTGTCAATCTCATCACTATTCTTGTTTTTTTTTTATCCTCACCCGAGGACATTTTTTGCATTTATCCTCAGATAGAGCGGGAGGGAGAGAGGGAGGAAGAGAGAGAGAGAGAAACATCGATGTGAGAGGGACACATCGAGTGGTCGCCACCCACACGACCCCAACCAGGGCTGGGGACAAACTGCAACCGAGGTACGTGCCCTTAGCAGGAATCGAACCCAGGACTCTCTGGTCCGCGGGCCAATGCTCTAACCGTTGAGCCAAACTGGCCAGGGCTCTCATCACTATTCTGAGGGACATCAGAGTGCATCAGAGAAAAGTCTCGTGAGATTCACCTTTAATATACTGTAGATGAATGAATAATGGTTGAAGGAGTTCGATCTTACTTGCTGTTTACTAAACTCAAGTTATAAACTGTTCTCCTAAGAAATTTATTGTGACACTCTATATACCTAGAAATGGTCAGTAGAGTTGCCTGGCTCTTGGTGTGGGACGAGGATCTGAGTTCCGTACCTGTGCAGTACTTGTGATAGGCAGGCAAATTCCCAGGTCATTCACAGTGAGCTGTAGGAAGAGCGTCCCGAAGGCCTGGGCAGAAGTCTGCTGGATTCCAGGGAGCATGTCCACGACTTCCTTTGTAGCCATGTGAATATCCTTATGTAAAGCCATTCGTTGTTCGTTCCAATTGTCATAGGCAGCCTTGTAGTTCAGCCAAAACAGCACAGCTTTTGGTGATTAAGGCAGGGCAGAGAGAAAATTTAAAAACACACACACAAAAACAAAACTGTAAAGCTATATGGCAAGTAAACCTCAATAGCTGTAAAATTCCACTGATTAATAAAAATTACCCCCAGAAAACTGTTGCATTAGAATTGGAAAGGATGTAAGAGGATGTGGTCAACTTTACAAATGAAACAAAGAAGCAGAAAGCAGACAATTGCACAATAGCAGAAGGAAGAAGACAATCCGGTCCATTCATTCATTCAACAAATTGTTTGTGAAACACCTGTTATGTGTCAGGCACTGGCATGGAAGAACAAAGGAAAGCAGACATGGTCCCTGACTCTGCAGAGCTTACTGTTACTAATGTTAAAACGTCCTGGAGGAGAGGTGCAGAATACCAGGAGTATACATCGAAAAGAAGGGATTTAGGGAGGAGTCAAAGACATTTGAGTGTGTAATAAGAATGAATTCTAAGGAAAACCTTTATTGGATGCCGTGCATAGAAGGAGCCTAAAGGGGAGACGGAGAAGGAGAGGCCAGAGGAGAAGGAAAAGTGAGTGTCTGTTAGGGATAAAGGAGTAGAAAGTACTTTAAGGAATTGTTGAAAGCTGATGAGAAGTCAGTAAGATAAGAAATGAAAAAAACAGGCACTGGATCGAGCAAAATAAAATGTTATCCATAATGTTGCAAAAAGGGCAGTTTTCCAACCAACTGATCTTATCACCAGCCAACGTCTACCACTAATTTAGATCTTAAATGGCTTCCTAAATGGTTCTTCACTACTTTTAAAACACAGTTCCAACATATTTATCCAATATGCATTATTTAGACCCTCTCGATCTGCTCAGCCTTATTTCCCATTACTTTCTTTCATGAAAGCTGCTGCTGTATTTTCTTAGACCTCTGTGCTCATGTACCTTCATTCATGTTCTCTCTCGTTTGGCAAGTATTTATTTTGTTCCTGCCATACATGCAGGGACTGTTCTAGGCCACTGGATGCAAAGGCAAAGACAAGCTTTTGTTTCCTTGTCTCCCTGGTGAACTCCTCACTCCAAGTCGAATCTGAAGAACTGGCATCTGCTCTAAGCAACACAGGTGAAGGTAGAGACTCCCTGAGACCCTAGAACACCACCTCTAACTGGGCTCTGATTCCACTTAGCCACTTAGCTCCTTCCACAGGGCTGAGAGTTCCCAGAGGGCAGTATACTGTTTTCCGTATTCAGATTCCATTTCTAGACAGTACACAATAAATGTTTAGACAATAAGCGAATCAAGACAATACCAAATAAATGGGTGCATTAGTTACCCAAACCAAACATCTTAGCATTACAATCTATGTAGAAAGCAAATAACTTTAAAAAGTAAAATGACTTTAAAAACTCTTGGGATGCTCACATTTCGGATTACACTGGTGAACTGCAGTGATCTTTACCTGGCGACACCACAAATTCTAAACCCAACAAGAGTCTTGCCTGACTCTCACCTCGGTCAAAGGCCACGGGCTGTGCATACACGATAGGTCTATTCAAGGTAATAAGCACAGCTTCCCTATCTGAAGAACCACTGATTTCTTCTCGGAGGGCATTTCTTAATCCAATTCTGGTTTTGAAATAGGCGACTTGATGAAAATCAGAACCAGCTTCCTCATAAACCTAAATTAAAAATTCAATAAAATCAAATAATGGAAAATGTGTTAATAAAAGAAACTAAAAGTTTTAACACCATTACTGGTAGTGTGCACCAAAGCAGCTGTAGTATATTGTTTTCAAGTTCACGCGCTAATGACATGTACCTTATGCTCTATAACATAAACACCTGAAATCAATATACAAGATGAATGGGTATTTTAAGAACTAAATGTAAAGTCAAATATCAAGTTCATGCAAAATCTAAGATGAGGTCCATATTCTGATTGGCAAAGTATTAAATATTTCAAGATAATTAGATCCTCGCTCCTCTCAAAATGTTTTCATTTGAACAAACTGTTTTTCTAGAGACGAGAAGGAACTTTTGTTCATTTATTTCCCCCCACATATTCTTTAATATAGGCACTCAATTTTGAAAGTGAGTGGTATTCATTTCACTGGTTCTTCAATTCACAGAAGGAAAAGGTTAAAATCTACATAATTTTTAACAAAATAAAAAACAAAACAACAAAAAAAAACCCTATGAGTTGTGAATATTAATTTTTATAACATACAGTCAGACTTACTGCTGTTTGTGTATATTTATGTTTTAAAACTTATGTTTAACATTATGGTATGCAAAACCTGCCAATGTTATAGTATAGCTAAGAAACTTAGTAACATTTTAAGAACTAACCAATGTTAGCACAAAGCAATGAAATAAAAACAATGTTTAACAAATAAAGAGAAATTATAAGCAAATATTTATGAAGATACTGGATTAAGTTTCACGTGATTGCATTTGCACTAGACTATAACAATACATCACCAAAACACTCAATAAAATACCAAGGTAAAATTGTAAAGGCCTTCATGAATACATTTTCATCAGAATTTACAATCAGAAATTTTAGGAACTTAAACAAAATATTTTCATAAATATAATGATGCTTAATGTAGTTGTAATTGATGTGCAAAATTTAAAAGCCCCAGTTCTATGTCAACACATCCCACATTTACCTGATGTTTGACAATTTGTCCTAATGCCAGATTCAAGTCCACTTGGCATTTACCAAACAGTTTCAGGTAGCTGCTGCTTCCTGGTAAGGCTTTGGTTTGAAGTCGATTAGAAAGTTCCAGTTCAATCAACCCAGTTTCAAATCTCACAGCTCTCATTGATGGAGTTGTAGCTGTTACTTGAATACCCTGGCGGATTAAGTAGGAAAAAGACTTAAATCAACAATGTCCACCACTCAAATGAAACCTTTCAATATATGATAAATAAAATAGAATGTTTTAAAACACACATAGGATGCCCAATAAACTGATAAAACTGCCAACATTCTTTAATTTCTCATTAGTAGGGACTTTTCAGCTATTAAATTTCATTTCAGTATTTTGTATTTAAAATCTAGACCATTCATGGGTTAAATACATTACAATTAAATAATTTGGTAAGAATAATTTTTATTTTTAAGAACATTAATGTCTTAAATATTGAAAATATGAAAGTTTCTATTAAGGTATTACTGTTAATTGGACAAGTGTACAAAATATTTCTTGCAGGTTGAGCTAAATGTTCTGCATGGAAAGGCATCTAAGGTTTTTTAAAATGCAGAAATATATGCATACTGAAAAATATAAATAGAAAAAGGTCCTAGAGGATACTGTAAAGCTTTTTCCTTGAGTGGATATATATCATTTCTATTTTCTATCTGGCATATTTTTGTATTGTATGAATTTTCTAGAACAAGAAGGCATTAATTAATTAGAAAAATTCTTCTAAGAGTAGCATTATTATTGTTATGTCACCTTAAACTGCAAGTTGAGGGAATAGAGTAGAATCTTAGGCTTTTCTCCATCCGCTGTCCCATCATGTTCATTCCAGAGAGGAATTGGCTGTTCCCCACCTAAAAGAGGTTAAATAATGGAAGGTTTGGGATAATTGAGGGTTTAGGGTAATTTCGTTAAAAGGAAATTACTATTTTGTGCATTTAAAAAAACCCATAAAAGTTATTTTCTTTTCACTGATCATTAACCCAATCTTTTTTAACAGGTTATTCAAGATCTGTGGGTCGGTAACACCAGAACACTGTGTTTAAAACGTTATCTGTACTGTGGAAGAAGAAGTTTAGTCTCACGTCTACGGGGCTCATTACCTGTCCATATGCTTGCATTTTCTTCAAACTTATAATTTAAGTTCTTCCTCTCTCCACCTTCTGTTTCAAATCCACAACCCTCTCTCTCTCACGCAAGCCTCACCACTGATGACCCTAACCCTGTAGCCATATAAGTACATATTTCCAGCTATCACCTACCTATCCCATGCCTACTGTCTCCATGTCCATCTACAATTCACACACCTTCATTGTGCAGAGTATCTTTTCGTTTCTCTGCTTCCCTAAACTCATTCAAATACGCCTTTTTCTGTTGTCCCACCACTTGGAAGTCTCATATTCACTTATTCCTTTGACCTAGTTGATGGTGGCTGGCTTCCTTTTCAGAGCTATTTCTAAAACATTAAATCGTTATTCTCTCTACTTGTCACCATTTGTATTCTAAAGCACATCCCTCTTCTACCACTGTTCTTTGAACTTACTTTGCTAAAATTTCTTTGTCCCTGCACTAATGTTCCATTCGTGTTCATTCCTACCCTCTCAACCAAGCCAACCTCTGTGCCGACCCTGGCACCTGGTGATAGTGCGACAACAGTGGAGTGCCTACTCGGTGCCAAATGATCTCTAAGCTCTTTATCACCTATCGGTGTGTTCAGATCCTGCCCTGATGAACCACAATCAGAATTCAGTAATTTCTTCCTCCTTGATGTGCACCATGAAATACGCATCTGTTTTATTATGTACACTCCCATTTCCCCA
This sequence comes from Tadarida brasiliensis, assembly GCA_030848825.1. Classification (NCBI taxonomy): domain Eukaryota; kingdom Metazoa; phylum Chordata; class Mammalia; order Chiroptera; family Molossidae; genus Tadarida; species Tadarida brasiliensis. The sequence goes on along the minus strand of CM061259.1, from coordinate 4,150,787 downwards.
GTTAGACTGAGTTCCTACGGGCAGGTATCAAATAGCTTCAGATCCCAGCCAACAGTACCTTAGCAGACCCTCAGGTAGTGTTATGATGAACGCAATTAGGTACCTGTGCTGTTTGGTGACCAAACTTCACCTTGTCATGTCTCCAACACATTCCTCACAGCAACTACTGCAAGTCTTCATAATCTTCCTCATACCCCACAATTCCCACCCCATTCTCAGCAAACAGACTGTAGTGTGTCAATGTAAGTTCATCAGTTGTAACAAATGTCCCACTCTGCAGGGGGATGTTGATAGTGGGGGAGGCTGTGCATGAGCAGGGGCAGTGGACATTTGGGAAGTCTTGTACCTTTGTCTCAATTTTGATGTGAATCTAAAACTGCTCTGAAAAATTAAGTCTATTTATCTGAAGGAAGGGAAAACACTAATTCAAAAGATACATGCATCCCTATGTTCACTGCAGCATTATTTACAATAGCCCAAATATGGAAACAACCTGGGTCCCCCGATGGATGAATGGGTCAAGATGTGATAAACACACACACAATGGAATAGCACTCAGCCATAAGAAAGAACTCTTGTACTTGTAACAGCATGGATGGGTCCTGAGGGTATTACGCTAAGTGAAGTAAGTCAAATAGAGAAAGGTAAATATTGTATGGTCTCACTTAGATGTGGAATATAAAAAACAAAACTCACAAATACAGAAAACAGATTGGTGGCAACTAGAGGGGAAGGGGGTTGGGGTCGGGCAAAATGGGTGAAGGGGACAAAAGGTACAGACATCCAGATATGAAATTACTGAGTCATGGGGATGTAACGTACGGCATGGTGACGCTAGTCAATAATACTGTACTGCATATCTGAATGTTTCCAGGAGGGTAAATCTTAAACGTTCTCTTCACAAGAAAAAGAAGAGTATAACTTTGTGGTGGTGGATGGTAACTAGATGTATTATGGTGATCACTTCACAGTGCACACAAATATCAAATTATTATGTTACACTCCTGAAACTAATATAATGTTATATGTCAATTTTACCTCAAAAAAAGTTTATTTGTAAAAATTATATTTGTTTTGTGTTATCTATCACTACCTTGAACATATTTTATCTGATATCAGAAAAAAGTTCTTAAAGTAGATGTTCCACCTCTTGCAAAAAGTACTACATAATCATTTTAGTTTATAGAAATATCAGAACCACTATTCTATTAGTCACATTAACTCCACAGTTGTTTTTTTTACCTCATTATGAATTAAATTTATAGATGTGGTTTAACTATTATTTTGACATGATTATATTCATACTGGAAATATTCAGCCTTGAGAATTATTATACAGAATCAACTTGTTTTCTACCCTAATTTCTCTTAATTCTTCATCTTGTGAATTAAAAGGCACTTAAATATTTTTAAAATCAAACATGTATTTCCTGTTAAAATGTAAAACTGTGATTAAGAAGCTCAACTGTAATCTACTCTTTGAGGGACAGCAAACATACAAGGGTTATAAATAATTTACCCTGTAGCCAGCACACAGTCACCACCAGGTATAGATTAAGGTGGCAATCTTAATATTGATCTAAATTTTGTTCCCAAATGAGTAAGATTGGTTTGGTTCATAGACATACACTAAGTTCTCTCTCTCTCTCTCGCTCTCTCTTTCTCTCTCTCTCTCTCTCTCTCGGAAGGTAAGTATTACACATGACAAAAGTAATAAGCAAAAGAATCTGTAGGTGGGAAAGCCAGAAAAGGCGCACCTTTGCAGGGAGTCACTCAATTACATCCAGATGACAGGCTCAATGCTCATGCCACAGACCCACAGGCCACGTAGCCAATGAGAACTAAACCTGCTGCTATACGCTCTATGTTATAAGGGGCCAGAGCAGCTCACCAGAGACTTTTTGTATTACTTCATTAACTTCCTTCATGAACACTTTCTGGACAAACACCAAGTGGTTGAGAAGATCAGTTGTGAGATTATGTTCAAAAGAACCAACCTGCCAAACAAAATCAGAGTATTAGGCTGACCTACTGACTGGCTTCGTTTCAGATACATCTTTGCTCACATAAGTAGTCCCAAACTCTGTGGACAAACAATTATCTACATACTATTTGAAATCAATACTCTGAACTAGGTTAAAAATATTCAGATTCTCCAACACTTTACTGGCCTATTATGGATCATTCCCCCAATTTAAAAAAAAAGTAGCCAATAAAGTATAAGAAATCATTTGAAGATAAATGGAAATTATACTTTAATTATGTAACCTGCTAATTTCAAAATTGAAATTTTGTCTAGAGTAATATTTATTTTAATGACCACTGTTGTAAGAACCATAAATAAATATCATTATAATAAAATGAACCACGGAATATTGCAGAGATGGATGTGAAACCCAATGTAAGAAATAATGAATTCAAAGATGACTAATAAAAACAACATGTTTCAATAAACCTATAGGGAGAGAGACATACACATGTGCACATGTGCGCGCACACACACACACACACCAGATGTGGTATAGAATTCTGTAGGAATAAATGATTTAATAATTTGCCTTAAAAGTTTGGATCACTACACATTTTGGTACACCTAAAGCTTGAAGACGTCTAATTACCAAGAGGAAGAAAATAAAAAGTAAACTTACTTCTGCCACACATCGTAGGTAATTTCCCTGTAAATAGTACCCTTGTTTCGAAGGCAGTTCGTCTATGCTCCACACCTGATCAGAATAACTGTCATGCTCTTCCATGACGTACTTCCCAGACATGGTCACGGGAGGCAGGTTAAGACTGGCAGAAGGAGGAATGGTTGACATATCTGTGGCAGAAACTTTTGAAGTAAAACGTAATCTGTGATTTGGCAGCTCAAATGTAAACCTGGTCTGTGCACCTGTAAGAAAGAAGAAAAGTTATTGCTCGTTCGATCTGGTGCCCATTCACACTCTCATTCCTTACTTTGTTCAAAATTGGTGTCTGAGAAAAATGTATGCATATCCCAAAACCTATATTGAAAGATATGGAAAGGATATTTCAATTTGCTTATATTTTCCTATCTTTAAATATACATATGGTTACTATAAAGAGTCAGTAGTATTATTAAGCCAGCAAGAATTACTTATTAAGCTTATTAGGTACTCAACATTGAGTTAAGTGCTAGAGAATCACATACAAATGTTCTTCATTTCACAGAAGGTAGAAAGGAAAGAAATTACCCTTGTCACAGAAGAGTTATAACAAATAAGTCAGGTACAAGAAAAATGCATTAGGAAGTAGCAGACGCCTTGTTAAAATCAAGCTGTACCACTGCCTGTCACATGTACTATGCAGTGTACATGCACGCACTCCTCTCCAACCAACCAAGTCTACCCACACTGTCTTGTTCATTACCAATTCGCTCCACTCCAACATCACTAAATAGACTATTTTTCCTAAATATATAAGTATATATATATATATATATATATATATATATATATATATATATATATATATATATAAAATAATTTGTTATGTATTCCTAGTATTCTCAATTGTGCCAGAAATAATTCTTTTGGAAAATACTAATTAGTGGTCACCTCCTTTCTGTCACGTGCATTATGCTCACTCACCACACAGTAATGTTTGTACTTGGAGTGAGTCAGCCATAAACAGGAAAACTCTCTCACCAACTGGTGCAACAGCTCTGACCTCCTCCCCTCAGCATTCATCCAGGCAGACGCCCCAATTACCAGCAGCAGGCTGCACGGGGTGGGGACCAGCTACCACAGTGGACACCGCTACAATGACTACCAGCAGCATCACCAAATACAGAGACCACGGTTGACCTGACCCTAAGCCTCTGGTCATCCCTGTAACTAGTACAGCCACTCATTTATATTGTTGTCCCTTTTCTTCATTTCAAGAAGAATGATGGGTTCTGACCTGTCTGGATATTTGACAATACATTTACCTTGCTGTTATTAAATATTTGTATCTTCCTATTCTAAACTGCCTAATTGGCTGCTGACTGCTGCTTCTGTTGACTCTGTATTTCATGGATGCCCTGAATAAGTGGCCAAGAAGAACCCACCTTACTGTCAACCCAGATCTGAAGGCTGCCCAGTGCTGACTGCCAAATCTGGAAAACTCACTGTGGAGTATTTCTGTTTCCAGTAAAAGAAAATGTAGATGTCCAGAAAAATCCCTCTCAATAAAAAAAACCTAAAATGTGTCTATATAGTATGCGTATATATTTATTCCTACATTTTAGTGTAGGAATTATTCCTAAAATGTAGGAATAAATAAATACACATACTATATAGACACACATGTATATATTCATATGTGTATATGTGGATGTTTTTAAAATTATTCATTTATTTTTTAATATGTTCTTATTGATTTTTTAAAGAGAGAGGAAGGGAGAGATAGAAATATTGATGTGAGAGACACATCAATCAGTTGCCTCCTGCATGCCCCCCTACTGGGGACCGAGCCCACAACCTGGGTATGTGCCCTGACAGGGAATCAAATTGGGACCTCTCAGTCCATGTGTTGACGCTCAATCCACTGAGCCACACCAGCTGGGCTTTCAAATTATTAATGTAATTTATCATGTTAACAGAATAAAGGAGAAAAACATTTTAATTTCATAGAAGCAGAACAAAGTATCTGATAATAATCACCAGTTATTCTTCACAGAAAGTCAGCACACTAAAAAGTAAATTTCTTAACCTGATAAAGGGAACCAAGCAAAACCCTACAGCAAACATCATACTCCTTGGTAAAATACTGACTTTCTTAAAAAACTGGAGTTAGTAAGAAAGGATGCCCATAAGACCCCTTACTGAACACTGTAGTAGAAGCACAGTAAGACAAGAAAAAGCAAGAAAAAGGCATAAATCCTGGAAAGGAAGAAACAGAAGTATTATTTGCATATGGTATGAATATCTACTTAGGAAACTCCAAAGAATCTTATTAGCAATAACAACAAGGCTTAATATGGTTGCTGAGTGTAAGATTAGCACAAAAGGGTCAAGTGCATTTGCACACACCACCACCAAACAGTTAGAAAATGCCATTTTACAAAATACATCATTTGTAATAACTACCAACTCAACATTGGGTAACTAGGTACCTAAGTAAATAAATATATATTCCAAATATGCGCAGAAACCTTAAGTATAAAATTTTAAACTTCGTAGAAAAACAATAAAAAAAACCCTAATTCTTAGGTGTGTAATAGATTGATGTGTTCACAGTTCTTCATTATTTTTTAAACTGTGTGTATATAATTTACACTTATATATATGATGCATTTCAGGATAAAAATATAACAGCAAAGAATTTTTTGATAGGACATATGAGGATCACAAAACCTTGTAGAAGTAGCTATTTTGAAGAAGTCAAAGTACATCTAATTTGAGCTAAAGGCCCCCAATGTGAACCTAAACCACCTTATTCAAGCAATAGGAATCTGACAGATGTAGAAATTTATTCAGCTTAAGCGCAACTGGAGAAATAGCCTCCACAGTCCAATAAGTCTAGAGTTCAGATGAAAGTAGGGTCCATGCTGGTCATTAGGGAAAATTATTTAAATTTCCATATACTATCTGTAAAACCAAATTTACCTTTTCATCACACTATCACTGATTATGCAACCAATGCTACACTGTGAGGCAGTGGGGGACGCAGCCGCTACCTGTCATCCCGTGGCTCCGCATCCTGCCCATCTTGTACTCGGCCCGCAGGGAGGGCAGCAGCGCGGCCCCGATGGCAACGCCGTCCAGCATGGTGCTGAACTTCAGGACCAGGGGCTTCTTTTCCAAGCCTTCCGGCAGCTGAGGAAATTCATTTGTTTCGATAGGGGTCTGATTAACACTTGTTGGGGTTTTTTCCGAAGGTAGGGGGGTTGCAATATCTTCTTTTACAGGCTGTGGGCTATAAAGCAAATAAAAAAATTAAAAAGACACAGAATGAATTTTATTATATAAAATTATTGGAGTTCTCAATAAAAATAGCAAAAATACACTGTAAACAGATGTTTTATTTCTAATTCCAAATCATATCAAGACTTCCTAGAAACAGCTATGGAAAATTGATGACCCAGAGAAGTAAGCAAAAAGAAGCAATAACATCATCAACTGAAAGTTGTACAGCCAAAACCATTCATAGCATCACTGTGAAACTAAGTGGACTTCAGACTCAGCTTTGTGTCATTCCGAATTACATGGCTTTGGTGTACGTACTCTACTGTTGCTTGTAAGACTATTATACTGTCCGGCAGGTGTGGCTCAATGGTTGAGCGGCGACCTATGCACCAAGAAGTCGCCGGTTGGATTCCCAGTCAGGACACATGCCCAGGTTGTGAGCCCCATCCCCAGTGAGGGGCATGCAGGAGGCGGCCAATTGATGTTCTCTCTCATCGATGTTTCTATTGCTCTCTCCCTCTCACTTCCTCTCTCTCTAAAATCAATAAAGGAAGAAAAATAATATCTAAAAAAACAACAACACCAAAATAGAAAAAAAGACTATTACTACTACTATTAATAACAATTATGACACCAACAGCCACAGTAACTGAGTGGTCACACATGCTAGGCACTGTTCTTGGTGTTTTGTGTTCTATTTTAAGTATTCATCTAACTCACACAACCCTTTGAGTGGACACTATCATCTCCACTTTGTAGAGGAGGAAGCATAGCGAGAAAGTGGTGAAACCAGGATTTGAACTCAGTCTGACTCCAGAGTCTGAATTTTTAACTATTACACTTCTCAGGTGATACATTATAAAATGGAATAAGTCCTTAGAGTATTTATTTTTTTATCCTCACCCAAGGACATTTTTGCATTCATCTTCAGATAGAGCAGGAGGGAGAGGTGGGGGGAGAGAGAGAGAAACATCGATATGAGAGAGACACATCGACTGGTTGCCACTCACACAATCCCAACCGGGCCGGGGACAAACTGCAACAGAGGCACACGCCCTTAACGGGAACCGAACCCAGGACTCTCTAGTCGGCAGGCCAACGCTCTAACCGCTGAGCCAAACCGGCCAGGACTGACCTTAGAATATTTTAAACTAAGGCTCATGTACACATTCTGGATTCCATATGCCACTGACAAGAGAAATGTTTAAGTTATTACTGCTTAGGCAACTTCAGACATGAATTAATATTATATCAGAATTAAAGATCTTGATAGAACAATTGGAAAAATCATTGCTTTAGGACACCATCAAAAGATACACTAATTTTTTTTTTTACCTTATAGGATAGGAAAAAGAAAACATAATAAATTTTTTTATCTTTTATTTATCATATTTTTATTAGTTATTCATTACTTATAGCTTTGGAGACTAGTAAGTCAGCAATGCAGACCCATGAACAAGGGCTCCAGACACAGAGAATATAGGTTAACGTGTCTAGCTTGGTCTGAATTACTGCCCTTTAAAACATTTATGTGGCATGATCATACCCTGCCTTGAACCACATACAATCACTTCACAGAAAGGACAGCACAAAACCATGCATGGGACATAAATGGTCACAGACATTTTTGAAACCTATGCAGTCAAAAATTTCAGTGAGTTAAGAGTACAAGATTGACACAGTCCTAGAATTTGTCACTTCGCTCTTTATTAGTACCTCTTATGACGCCCACACATCTCTAGGGCCTCTTAAGCTTTACTGATGCAACATGGACTGACAACGGCACTCGTGACATATAATATGATATCCAATATTACCCATGATCACGTGGGGCTACTTCCACCTGCTCCACTGTCCATCATGGTCAATACTTAGAAGAAACGCTGTCTTCCTCCACACTGTTGTTCACACAGCACAGAATGACCTGAGGTGTTACAGAGAATGACAGGAGTTGACGGAATAACTTACACTGTAGACGGTTGTCGGATGAGGTCTGAGATCTGCTTTGACAGCTGGTGAGAGCTCCGGACCATCATGCTGTGCAAGGTGGCGGGGTGCTGGGGGATGTTGATGCTGATGGCTCCGACTTTGAACACAGCGGCGTTGTTCGTCTTCAGCCCCCTCTGAGCGCTGTAGAGGGCCTGGGACTTGGCAATGCTGCACTTCACTACAGTTCTGGAAACAGAGGACGAGGGCTCTTAAAATGCAGCCAAGTAAAGAGAGATTTTGAAAAGTATTTCTGAGAGCAAGACAAATACTTTCAAATTATTCATTGAACTAAACGACTTAAGATTCTTCATGCATTTAAATCATACATTGAAGAAATAAGTATTCTAAAAATACTGAAATACATATATTTTAAAATGTTTTCTAGACACACCAAATACTCTGTTTTATGGAAGAACATATGTCCATGGTCACAGGTAAGTAAACGCATGCACACTGACACATTACATACATGCAACACACAAAGTTCCATTTTCTTTTTTTTCCTCCATTCAGAATTCCGCTTTTCTCTTCCAACTTACGTTAGGGATCTGTACAACCACTAAGAAAGTACAGACACTGAATATGAAATGATAAAAATACTCAATATACTTCTTAAAAGCTAATCAAATAATTTAATCTAATAATTATGTAATATATTAAAATATACTAAGAGAAATTAACAGGAAGGAAGAAAATAATTTGGATTTTTTATTTTAGATGAGTGACAAGGAAATGAGAGAAGTCCAATCCATAACAAGTAACTACTACTCAGTTGAAAAGCACTACACTTTACTGGTACAGACAGAAAGCAGAGACATCCTTTCTTGAGCTCATGTTCTCTTGTTCCCGTGGCTAGAACAGTACCCTGAACCTGATGAGCACTCACTGAATCCTGGGAAATGAATGAGCAGAACAAAGTACAGCAGAAGGATGCTCTCAACACGTCAACTGCGGAATTACATGGACAGCATGTGACAGGCCACACATGCAGAAGCCATGACAAAGCAGTGTGATATAAACAGAAAGGTTCCTGCTAATGAACTGCACCAGTAAAGGCCCAAATGGTAAAAGGATAGTTTCTAACATAAATGTTATCTTTCCAATGGGCAAAGGATTCTTGAAAATAAACAGATTTAGTAAAACATGCAAAATGCAATGTCACATTAACATGTGTCAGTTCACAGACATTTATTTATCTCTACTTAGGCTGCAGAAGATTCACTAAGAATTGACTCACAGTCTTGGGATCTACATAATCAGCCCATCACATTTAACTTTTGCTGGAATAAACCTTGAGAAGCCTAACAGTGGCTCTATCAGACGCCGTGATTACTTACAAACAGTAAAACTGGATATTATATAACATTCACAAATGGCTACTAGAGAGCTAAATTGTTTTCTTCTACCAAGACAACAATTTCCAAGAGACTATCACTGACTAGAAAAAGAAAAAGTATTGGTCTAGCCAGCATGAGGGTCTGGCCAGATTCTGGGATGCTGACGAGACACTGAATTTTGAATCTTCTCTTAAATATTATAATAAACAAAACTGCTGTTTATCATCAAGGAGATTTCATCTTAAATTCAATTTCAACAGCAGCCAGGTACATTTACATGATGCTAAAATGAAAATGGTTTCTACTTGCAAACTGCATTCATCTATTGAATGAAACTAAACATACATTTACAAAGAAGTGTGTCCTACAGTCTACAGACATCTGTTTAATTAGTACTTATGATCACATAAGCACACACAGAACACCGGATTTTCAGCTACGTGCCCAAGGTCGGGAGGGAGGCTGGGGGCTGACTGCTCTGCAGCTGGAGACCCTGCTGTGGCGTCCCAGGGAAATGTCGGTAGTGAGGACTCAGGGGCTGTTACCCCACCCCAGGGACCCCATTCACACTGTGGTCCCTGTGATGATGCCATCATGACCACGTGAGCGGTGCTGCCTGGAGTTGGACAACATGATGGTCCTACAGTCACCACCCTGAGCCAGAAGTTGTAGAGGACAACTGATTAACTGTCAAAGATGTCAAGAGACCCCGAGTGAGGAATTAAACACTTCACAAGTTGCCAGTAAGAGTTACCTAGTCATAATTTTATTTTAATCCCTGAAGAGAACTGTCACTTAAACTAAAACACGTAGTATATATAGGACTTTCACACAAAAAGGAGTGGCTCTCTCTAAAGAGCAGACTAGGCATGCCTCATCTGTGTGAAAAGCTCATGGTAAGTAACCAGGAAGCCTGGTTACAGAACTAATTTCCTGACAGGGAATTAGGGCCACCAGATCCACTGCGAGCCTCGGTGACAATGGCCACCATCCCTCATCAGGCAAGGATTTCTTCTCAACATCTTTTACTTCCTGTGTCCAGGCAACAGGGCCTTAAAGATAGGCCAGCCAGCCTTGTCCATGCACCAGGGTGAGCAAATGACTTTAGGATTTGCTTTGGGGTCTCACTGTCTCTGTCTATCTCTACCCCCACCCCACCCACTTGAGCATGCAGGTCCAAGCTTAGAGGCAGGGAGAGGAAGTAGACTGATTTATGCTGCCTGCCTCAATGCAGCTGTGCCTGAAAACCTATGCACGGGGGCCAAGGAGTGTTAGGATTATGTGCTAATCAGCTATTAAAAGTCACTGGAATTTTTCCATTTGGCAACTGTTCTTCACATGTTAACTTTCTCAGCAGGAAACTCTAAAGGAGAGGGGTGGCCTGTGAGTGATGTCATTGCAGGGACCACCTCGCATGTACTTACTGTCACATTTCTGAAGCCTAACATGGTGCCCAGGACATAACATGTAACTAACTGGTAAGTGGATAAAAATGTCATCTTCAGCCATTTGAAAGTACCCCCTCTAAGGTTATAGTATTGATTATTTTTGTTATACATCCAGATAATTTAGTGATAAAAGGGGAATAAGTCCTCTGTAGCTACTATGACTACTGAAGTGAAATTAGCTTTTTTTTCAATACCTATTAAGATGACACTAATATGGAAGAGTAAGTTATAGGAAATAATCATTTATCTAATTTAATATTAGTGCATTTATTTTTTTTAGTACTATTAATTGGCTTATAAAGTGACACAGATCACATTAATCTCAACAAAGGGCTGGTGATTGATATTTTGTCTATGGCCTGTTATTAATATGCAATGAAACAAATTTCACCAAGTATGATAATCTTACCAGCATGGAACATAATATACAGATTCAAATATTTATTCAGCATATTCAAGTTTTATAAAAAATGTCCAAAGAAATAACCAGTGTTAAGTAACATATTAATTTGTCACGGTGGTAAGACTCATGTGATGACTAGTTTTAAATATAGCATTCAGGATAGCTCACTACCACAAGATATCAGATATACATGAGTCAAATCAAGGCACTCAAAATATAGAAGCACATATAGTAAAAGCCATACATAAAATCTGTCAATTAGAGCAGTAAATATTCCTCATCTTAAAAACAGAATTGTAAGGTTGAGATGTGTAGATATTTTCTTTTTTTTTTTTTTTATCCTCACCTGAGGACATTTTTCCATATTTTGTTCAGATAGAGTGGGAGGGAGAGAGAGGAACAGAGAGAAAAACATCAACGTGAAAGGGATACATCGAGTGGCTGCCTCCCACACGACCCCAACCAGGGCCAGGGACGAATCACAACCCAGGTACATGCCCTTGACCGGATTCGAACCCGCTACTCATTGGTCCGCGGGCTGAGGCTCTAACCACTGAGCCAAACCGGCCAGGGCTGTGTAGATATTTTCAATGTTAGTGTTTTAATAATTTTTTGCAATTAGTGAAAATTCTTTTGCAAAGTGAAACACTTTAGTTTCTACTATCCCATCAAACATTAACAAGGATATGTGATCATATAAATTTTAACAGTAACATGTCTAAAAACAGCACAAGCAACATACAACTACAGTGCTACCATCTTTCAACAACAAAACAAAAAGTATAGCCCTTACCTGCGTGTGTTCCTTGAATATCAGTAAGCTTTCATCTATAAAAGGGTCTATATTAAAACTACAAAATAATAACTAACTACATACATTCACAGCCATGCAGGTAATATTATCTTTAAAACTATTCAGCACTATGTTAATCACAAAGCCCATGAAAAAGAATAATATGACATACAGAAACTCTTGTTTGGCTGTGCTTGTAGGAGATGTAGGAAAATCCTCCAGTCTACAGATGAAGATTCAAGAGAAAGCAGGAAACAAAAAGGAAGTAGATAAGCATTCATGCATAAATTAGTTACAATATGACCTATCATCTGGAAAGCTTTTCTTTCCCACTTTTAAAATTTTCCTTCAAAGAATCTTTTAAACTATTTTTTTAGTTCTGTTTCCTTTTAATTAAAATTGGAAATAAAAAGCCAAGGAATAATTCCAGAAACACTTAACACTACTAGAATCTCATAGTGAGTAATAACTTCTATTTTTCAAATATAAAAGTTCAGGGATCTTTCTTGGGTTTTTTTCTAAAGAAAGGCAAAACAATCAACTATCTAATACTCTTAAAAATCTGTTTTATAAATAGATTTTTGTAAGTTTCGAGACTATTTGTGCCCTTCTCCTAAGAACTGATAGATAATGGAGACAAGAGTCCAACAGGACTTAGTAAATAAAACACAGGGCAGCTAAAGAGATTTGCTTTCCTTTCTGAATAGGTCAGACGAGCATGGCGCTGTAAATTGAGTCAACACAGCATCACGGGGCCTGAGGTCTGTGATGACTTTCTGCAGAGGCAGCACAGTGAGGGGCCAGGAGGCCAGGTTCAGGCCTCTCTTCCTTCTACTGTAAGATGTGAAGCATTTTAGGCAAACACTTTGATCTCTCTATATCTCAATACACTGTTCTGTAAAGTGGGGATAAAACCACCCAGGTCACAGGATTGTGAGATAATCTCTGAGGCTCCTGCCCACAGTAGGTTCTTCTCAAGATTACAGTTATTATGTAATAGTCCCTCTCCCATAATGAAGAATCAGGAAAGGTCTTGTCCCTCCCGACCACTGGTATTTTATGGACTTTTGAAAGACTTCTTAAGAGATGTGAACTGGACCGTTCAGGCAGCTGAAATAAAATATGTTATCTTTGGTTCTAAGGTTTCAGGTCCAAACTCCCCAGCATAACTTACACATTCATTTCAGGAAATATTCCCCAGACAGCTATCACATTGTCCACGTTTAAAATATTATGAATAGACCGGTAACTAGTCAGTCTACAACTAATACTTAATTTTTATAATGCTGAACCAAATCCCCTATTTAGTCAGTATCTGGCATGAGAGAGGCTTTCTAGGACCATAGTAGGATAACAATACCTAGTTATAATCTGAAGAGCAAATTCTCAAAATATGACCTAAACACTTTTTGTCATTATAACATAAAACTGCTCCATTGAAAGGAAGTTAGGAATGAAGGTATATAATGGCACCTTGTATAAACCAAGTTAGTAGTTTAATGTGTTGATAACAGATGAGTGGTCAGAATATCGTGTATAAAGGTAATCATTACCTCCAGGGCAATTCTGAACAGATCCAAGAATAGAACTTAGAAGGAAAAGGGCAAAGAGTCAAAAGAAAAGTGATTTGGAATGTCAGTCATTATAAGAAGCTTACCTATTCTACTATAAGGATCTCCTAGGCGGTATAGTTAAATCGTTTAAATGTAAAACTGGCAAGAGAAAGTTTTAAGACCCAGCATGAATGTGTGTAATGACTGCTTAACATAAAACCAAGACAGTCTATATCCTTTGACTATAATTTTGTTTTATTTAACTACTTGAATTGTGTGAGCTTTTGCATCTTATATGTTTAACCAAAATTTGCACTATAATCATTTTTCTTTTTTTGGTAATCATTTTCCTTGATACACAATCTTACAATGTCCCAGGAGTAAATTTTTTAAGGGGGGGGGGGGGCGAGGGAGGTAGTGAAACCAGTTTCAAAGAGGAAAAAAATCACTTTTCTGAAAACATTTCATTGGGTGATATTCTTAATGACAGAATCCCAGTATCTAAAACATTAAGTATATACATTTCAAAACTCAGCAGGTGTGAGATTTATCCAATGAATTTTAAGTTCCCTATAAAACTATAACTAACAAATTTAAGATAATAATAAAAATCAACACACTTACTGTATATTTGGTGTGATTCCTTCAAGCAGCACAATATTAACCCCACCAATATGCGCAGTGGCACATGTCTCAGTCATCTTTTGATGTAAAACATCTTAAATATGATAAAAAATAATTATATGAATTCTGGAAATAAGATAACTCACTTCACATTAAAATTGCATTTTATTCACAATACGTTCAATGACAAAGATAATTTTAAAGTTACAATAAACTTCAAGCTACTTTAAAAAGTTTCCTTGAAGTTTTTTATCTCTAGGTATTCATATATACATATATATTATATGTCAAAATCGGAACAGTGCTAAATATTCCGTTTAACATGTCAATCATGCAGTATAGAGCCTGAAGGCATTGAACAGCCTACTGACATTGTAAATCTCGGAAGTAATACTTAGTGCAGAACATCTGGACATTTTTAAAAAATGAAAAGAATAGGGACAAGAAACGACATAAGCTAGCTGGCTGCTCCACCCGGAAGTTCGGCTTCCAGAACTGCCAGGCGGAACCGTGGAGCAGTCGGCGCTCAGCAGCAGCACCGCATGGCCCGTGGCCGTACCTTTCATCTTTTCCTTCAGCGTGAAGCTGCCGTGGATCCTCTTCAGCTCGGACTCCATGGTGAGCCCGCCGATGTCCGCCTCCAGGTGTGTGCGGTTCACCATGCCGATCCCAAACACGATCAGGGTGACGTGCTGGGGCTCCGAAGTCACCAAGCTGCGCTTCCTCTGCGTCTTTGTCACACTGCTACTGTCCTGTTCGTTCTCAAACACCACTTTGCAGGTTGGCTCGGTCGGGCTCCGAATGCCTTCAAGAGGAAAAAGAAACACCCGGGTTTGGAAGTGAAAACTGCGGAATGAAAGTGCACTCCACATATCACCTCACCTCTCTCTTCTCCCCGTTCCTGACCAGCCTTCCTCCTCCTCTTCCCCGCCAAAATGAATTTAAAATGTTCCCACATCTTCCCTGGCCAGACTGAAAGCAAACAGCAGAGTCAGACATTTGCCAGCAGGTGTGCATGGTGCTACCAGAGCACCCTGCAAGGTTAGGAGGGTGGGAAATGGGGTGCAGGGTGGATGACCACGTGACTTGCGGTGTCCGCCAACTTCTGTGCATCTCAATTATCCACTCATCACATGAAGACAACACCATGAACAACCTGTAGTCTTTCTTAGGATGACTGTGATTCCAAACAGCAATTTGAAAAATACAAAAACATCCATTACCTGCTGGTCCAAACGCGTCTGAAGACTTTTCCAGTATTCCTGTTGGATCAGAGATGAGAGAATAGAAGTTTAGCAGTTTGTACATGTTCTGCCAGCACTCGGCGGAGGGCTCGCTCTGCTCCGACACGGTGATGGAGTCGGAGTCATCCATGGGGATCGTCATGTGATCCACCACGTCTTTGGAGCCTTTCCTGGACACTTTGGAAGTTCTTCTCTCAGATCTTCCTAGTGAGTTTTTGTTTCGAGAGTCCTTTTTGTTATTCTCACTGTTGGTCCGCTTGTTCTTTGCATTATTTACTCTGGTGCCACCATTAAGACTTCCTCTGGAACTGCGGCTGAAGTCAGAGGAGCGGAAGTCCCGATGTTTTCTGGTTTTGAAGGTAGGTGTTGGTGAAGCTGATCCAGCTGTGTATCTGCTCAGTTTAATGTCAGTCTGAGTGGCTTTGATGTCGTCTACCATTGTACTGAACTGATGAATGAGACGAACCAGAGCCATGTCCACGTGCTGGCTTATGGACTGACAGGAAATGGTGAAGTTGCAGTGGAAGGTGTTGTAGTAACGCTTGTTGAGATCGTGGAAAGAAAGAGCACTGGTGGAGTTCTGTGGGGTGCACACGGACTTTTCCATCATGACAGCGCTGATGCTAAAGGTTTCCAACATTAGTGCTGGTTTGAACTCAAGTGGAGGGAGATTCACATGGCCTTGCCTAAAAATGTGAAAATAAAGAAAAGAAAATGACAAGGTTTTTTTTCTCTTTTCCAGAACTGTACAATCTTTACTAATTTATTAGCAAACAATCTCCAAGGTAATATACATTGTAAGTCATTTAAATACTTTAAAAGCATGAAATCAAGTGGAATTTACTTTTTTCACTAAGCCAGCCTTTTGTAAGTTGACTAGTCAAAATCAGCCTTATGTTAATGATTTCAATGGAGTGATACAATAGTTTTTCTTGCCATCGATGGAACACCATGATGGTACTAGAATTTAAAGTCAATTATAGGTCAGTTAGGATTCCATTCTCTCCCCCTATGTTAAACATATAGTTTAAATATAAAATGTCACCACATTTTATATAATTTCATTTGCTATTTGAAAGGAAACCCTGTTGGCATACTTTGTAAAGTTGAAAGTGGTGAGGAAAGCAATTAAACAAAAATGAGACTGCACACTAAAAACTAAACCTCTATAAAAATTATTTTGAGAAATTCTCCTGCTTATATAAAAATTTTCATGTATGAATATTAGTCAATTTTAATATAGAAGAGCCAAAAATGTCTCAGATTTCCATAAACCAACTACCAATAACAAGAAATCTCAAGCACTGACATTGTAAAATGATATTTTTCCCTCTTTTTCCATGTACACTATGAATGCGTAGCCATATAGGTCAAGTTTAACAAAGAATTTTTTTCTATTGGAAAGAAAACAGAAGCTGCTTTGATGGCCTCAACTGAACTTAAATAATGTATAATTAGAGAACAATAATGCCTTAATGAATACTAGCATTTCTTATTTAATAAGAAAAACCCATTTAATAGAATAATTCATGAAAATACACAAGCTCACAGTAAGCCAACAATCAGTGCTAAGCTTGTGGTCAGAGAAGGGAAAACTGAACATTGAGAATTAGGACAGATAGGAGAAGAGACTTAAAAGAGATTTACATAATCCACAACGAGGAGAACAAGAACTGGACACACAAGGGAGGCAAGAAAGTCTGAGAGAGATTTACGTGGTGGGGGACAATCTGGGTATATAATGAAGCAGTCATTTAAGGCAAAGGTAGCCTGGCAGGTTGGGAGCTGGCATGGGCAAGGCAGAGTCAAGTTGAAATTAAAATCTAAAAAGACCCAGAGACATAGAGGTGGGGTACAGACTGACAAGCTTTAGAGGAGGGGGGTTTGGGGGGAGAGAGATAAACCACAGAACTTATATGCATGTATGCATGACCAATGGACATAGACAACAAAGCTGGGGAAGGGGGGGGATGGGGAGGAGGGTGTCAATGGGGGAAAAAGGAGAAACATCTGTAACAAAAACAAATTAATTAAAAAAAAAATCTTAAAAAAATAAAATAAAAATAAAAATATTTAGTTGCTAATGTGTTCAACTACCTTGATCAGAGACACCAAAGACAGGAGGAAATTGATATTTATGAAGACTTACTAGGTGCCAGAACTAAATGATTTAATAACTGTCCTGCCTTTACAGTCTCGGAGAGTTACATGTGCTTATACAAGAAACTACGCCCCAGTAGCAATACACAATAATTAGCAGAATGAACAATGTGCTACAAAAAAAAAAAAGCCCAGAGGAGACTGAAAGTAATGACCAGGAAAAGCAAACTGTGACAAAGGTCTCCAAGTAAATTAGACTTTACAATGGAATTACAGAAGATCTAAGAGATAAAAGCTAATAGGAATGTAGAGCACTGAGAGCTGATGCGATGGTAGAAAAATTAAGAGGAACATTAAGTTTGGGTAGACAGACCAAAGGCAGTAAGTTCAAAGTCACTCAAAGAACCTCTCTGGGAACATAAGGGAAATGCGGCCAGATGAAGGTCTAGTCTGCAGTAGCGTCACATAACATACAGTAGGCTCATAACTAGGCCTACTTAATCACATATAATCATGTATATACACATGCACATATATACAACATAATTATGCATAACTTAATTATATATGACAATGCATACACTATATGTGTGTATATACACACATATTTATATTTATGTTTATATTTATATTAAAGTCAGCTATTGCAATATAGAAATACAAGCTTAACTCAGAGATTCACCCCTAATCAGGGGGTGTAAGTAGGCACTGATGTTTTGGTGTCTGGATTTGATGATCCCAAAGTGAAGGGATTTTAGTTATCACAGTTTGGTCAAATAATACCAGTTCTGCAACAACATGGTTCAGATTTTTAACTAAAATTTACTGTGTATAACTGCATAAAGCATAAACTTGCTGCTAGCTCTTCAGTCCATGAGTCACTACATAAATAACGGATGGGCCATGATCAATGACCAATCGCATCACTTTGTCAAAGTCTGTCTGTGATTGGTTGACGCATGTTTATTATGAATTCACACCCAGACAGTGAAGCATGTAGTGTGTTGCCTCTTTGTGACATTTAAAAAAAAAATAGATGATCAAAACAGGGAATTGGACAGCAAGGATACAAATGCAGCAACAAAACAAAAAATGATAATGCTGGTAGTGAAATCCAATTAAACATAAATGGAGCTATAGAAGGAACAGCTGACCCTGGAGATGTTGTCACTTCTGCTGTTCTAGAAACTAGATATGCAGCCAAAGCAACACGGGGAAAGCGGACTTACTGGCATAATGTGGAAATTGGTTATAACAAAAAGGATGAAGACATCCAAGAGGAAGTGATGCTGAAAAATGACAGTAAAAGGACTTGTGACGGTACTTCATGACATTAAAATGCAAAGGATAAAATGTTGGAAACTGATCAGGCACAGAAAAGGTAAGGTGCTCATTCTTTATTGTAAGTTACATGACAAGGAGGCAAGAACTATTCAAATTATCCTTTGATAAGTGTTTTAGAAAGAAATTTAATTTTTAAATGTTATAAATTACAATGTACTAAATGTTAGTTTTACTATATTTTTCATTTTCCTATATATTTATAATAAACAGTAAGACATATTGTTTTTTGACATTTTTCAAGGTCAAAAAACAAAAGTAATTTTTCCCAATAATCCTAATTATCATTAAGGTCACTTTTCAGTGTTTTAGCTTGCATGCTCATTGTTGTGGTATCACACAATTGTAAAAAGCAAGAACTGTCTTATATTTAATAGAAAAGACAATGCAATTTCCATGTCCCTGTGTCATTGGAAAATCCTCAGATATCTAGACCTAAAACAAACTAAAAGGACACTCTATCTAATTTTCTATATAAAATTGTCATGAAAATTTTAAAAACTGATATTATATTACTTAAAAATTTAAATAGAGTATTTCAAATGAAAAATATATTTCACTTAGCTATATGTTGGGTACATTGCATTTTACTTTTAATCTACCACCTTGCAAAAGCACAAACTGGATGAAACCAAGCATGTTGCCAAAAGCCTACTGTCAGAAATGCCAACTATGTGCATATTCTATTATTCCTATACACTGAGCAAGATCCACTCAAAGTAAAATTCAAGTTCACAGAAGAACAGTCAAATATTATTAGTAGGCATGTTATCTCCTATGCAAACAGTGAAGAAACTGAAGAACTACCCATGACAATAAAGAAAGGTAGTAGAAGACGTTGGTTCCTCGCTCTCTCCACACTATATTTGGTATCCCTGTGTCTTTGTTGTTGATGGCCAGACTGTATATGACCTCTCCTCTGTTCCTAACAGAAAATGCCACCAGCCACAAGTCAACTCAGAAAGAAGGTTAGAAATAAATTCTAAGCAAAATGTATATTACAATCCATTAATTTTATTATAATCATAAAAATTTAGTGCAACAGTAAATAAATTCTAAGTGTCTATATCATCATGTGTTATGTGGCTGACGCTCATGGATGTGCTAACATGGTACAAAAAGAGGCCTGAAAATAGGCCTTGTGTCCTGGCCAGAACGGCCCAGTTCGTTGGAGTATCCCGTGCACCGGAAGGTCACAGGTTTGATTCCCTGCCAGGGCACATACCTAGGTTGCAGGTTTGATTCCTGGTCGGGGCTCATGGGAAAGGCAACCAATCGATCTTTCTCTCTCACATCGATGTTTCTCTCTCTCTCTAAAAATCAATAAAGTAAATAAATAAATAAACCATTAAAAATAAATAAAAATAGCCCTTGTAACCTGTCAATGTGACTACCATTTTTGTTAAATGGAAATTGTCTTCTCATTAAGATATTAAAATTAATTTCTCATTAGCATGAGAGGAAAGCAAAGTTAACAACAAACAGGTATTATAACCCTTGCACGAAATTTTACATGCAAACAACCACAATGCAGACACCTTCTTGCCCTTTTGCTCTTCCTCTCCTTGGCTGTGTCCGAGTCCACGATATCCGCTCTGAGGCAGTCCAAAGTCCCTGAAAAGGAAAGGTGCTCTCCAAAGTACACGCGGTAGCACTGCGGCATCGCATCCTGGGGCTGGATCCCTGTGTGACTCAGAAGAGGCTTGAAAACAACCTGAAAGACATAACACATTCATACTTGCGCAACTTATCCTCATCATTTACTGAGGCTTTTTTCTTATCCTACCCTAGTTCAGATTGTGCAGTGTGGAACACAAAAGAGGTCTGCAATAAATATAACTGTATTAAAAATAACTTAGAGCTTAACCGTATTTTGAGCACCTATTCTGTGCATGTCTTCAAATCAATCATAAGAACAAAGATTACTCGATTCTGCCTTAGTGTCTGGAAATATAAGGAAAATAAAATCATGGATTAGTTTAAAACAATCTACTTCTTGCTTTTGAAAAAGGCATGAATATCTGCATTTCCATAAAAATCTGGTATATTAGGTTCACAAAATAGTTTATCAACTTCCTGTGTTAATATAAAAAATTTTATATATTATGAATATCTACCTATTTTTAAATGGTATTACTTGGTCATAACAGTCATGTGACATTTATTTTCTGACAACTTCCTTTACATTTTAAGTATCATACACACTTATGGAAATACCATCACTCTGGTTAAATCTCTAGGTAACTGAATTTCAAAGTCACTACGAGTTAACCCAACAGAAGCAAGGACATGTGTTCCATAAACCACTATAATCACTGACCACTCACATGCCTTTTCCTTCTTTGACATCCCAAATCCAGGCGTCATCCGATGCTTTCCTTGACCCCTTCTAACTCATTCACTATACATTCTCCCTTAGTGATCATTTCCTGACGCTTAAGAAATCCTATTAAAATGGACAACTGTCATTTATGTAATGAGACCCAAGCCCACATTTCCAACCATCTCTAGGTTTTGTTTGTGTTTGGGAAGACAGGCCTAGAATGAGAGAATTCAAACACCCTAGACTGGAACCTCAGGGAGAAATGTTCTCTCCCTTGTAACTTGGTTGGTATACTCTTTCTTGGTTTACTCTTTCATCTTAATGGAAAACCCTTCCCTCTCCCAGGTTCGAACCACCTTCCATGTGTACCCCTGGTTAATCCTCCATATCTACCAGGGAAACTGGTTCCTGACTTACTTTCATGTATTCTTTTGTATCCCAAGTTATCCTGAATGACTTCTCTGGCCCTGCAGGTAACTCAGCCAACACTTCAGTTCCAGAGTTACAGGGCTTCCTTTACCCCATGACCCCGGCTTAGACTGTGCTTCAGCAACTTCCTACACTGTACTTTCCATGTCATCACAACACTGAGGTTCCTGCGTCCACTTTGGAGAACCCTCCTCTACTCCACAGCTAAGCTGATAAGAACAATGACGGGGGAAAAAAATGCAACCGCATCCGCTGGGCTCTGACACCCCCTCAGCTCCTAATTGGACCCTCAGCACTCCGTGGGCATCCTCCCGGGGTCTGTGGCGAGCTCTCTTTCACATCCACTCCAATACCTACCTAATCAGCTCACAGTTTTTCACTGTATTAGTTAATATTCATGTTTCAGGGAGATTTTAGAGTTTTGTATGTAAAATAGTATAGTTTGAAAATGTGTATTGAATGTTAATAAACACAATGAATATATTACAAAGGACAAAACAAAAAATACTACATTTTTTCCCACTCTCCCTTATAAGAAAAAGTGAAGGAGTCTCCCAAAACAACTCCAGTGTAATGGAGAAGTAAACCTCAGAAAACTTAAGTGCCTAATACATTTTAAATGACCTCTACCTGTACAAGAAAACTGGGGCTGCCAGTTTGCACACTCACCCATATAGATGGGAGCTGTCCTTATTGTCCCAAAAATTCTCAGAGGAGAAAGTATCATTTATGTCCACAGCATCTCTATAAACAACTCTAAATTCCAACAGTTCTCACCTTCTCTGAATCTGGCTCTATCAGTTTACCCTTCTTGGCTCTTTCTTGGAGCAGGACCATCTTAACTCCTCCTAAGTATGTGAATGTGTTCAAGTCCTTTCATCCTGAGAGAGTATCACCTCTTAACACCCGTGACCCCCTCTCCCCCTCGCCTCTGGCCACCTGAACTAAAGAGATTTCAGAGATTTAGCTTTGGACTCTCCATATTTAATCCATTCAATAAGACCTTGATAGTATTTCTCCTTTACCTCATCAAGCCACGACCATCCGAGCTAGCTTCATCACCACTGTGTAAAGTGCTCGGTAACGCATCTTTCACTTCCAGTTTCCCTACTCCGGTCCATCCAGTGCACTGCTGCCCACATCCAGGTCCAGTCATGTTGTTCCTCTGCTCTAAAATCTTCACTGCCTCCCACTGCTCCCTCAAAAGTCTTCTCATCACACTGAATACTACAGGATGTGATTAAATTTATCTTTCTAGTCATGCTATCTAGCCAATCTGCATCTCCAAATAACAAGAATGTTACCATATGAGGTACACAGCCATGCCACTCTTCTGTTTAATGACTATCTAGAGAAGCTTAATTAACCCATGACCTTTTTGAAAGCTCCTGTTTTGCCTGAAGGCTTCAGGCAGACAAGCACAGAAAAAAGGTGCTCATGAAATTTCCAGGTGCACGTTGCAGATGGTTGCAGCTGCTCAGTGCTGCCTGAGGCTACAGTAACCTGGGGGGGGCGGGGGGGGCAGGCTGGCCCACCTGTGCGTCAGCCAGCTGGACTGCAGGAAAGCCTTGGCTGGCTTCTCCGACACCTGCCACATCGTCCTGACTTGTGCTGTGCTGAGAAGGTGTCCCATCCAGAGTGTTCTGGTCACTAGACAAGACGGTGTTGAAATCGGAGGCTGAGGGTATTGTGGGAAGATTGGGCGCAACGCCTAGCAGGAGAAACATTCAAGAAGGGAACCTGAATTACTGGAAAGTAAAGGACATAACAGGCGCGGCAAGGACACCTACAAAGCCTGTGTGGAGCAGTATTACAGACCGTTAAATCAAAGAGAAAAAACAGCACCTTCAGGCTATTTTACAGACGTGATTAATAAAAAGTGAAATTAAACTAAAATTTCAGAAAATATCCGTCATCCTCACACATGAAGTGTGCATGAGAGCCAGTCAGCCCAGAATGCCATCCCTCAGCTGGACACGGAGGAGCAGAGGTGGGGACAGCAGCAGGCCACAGAGAGCAGCAGGCCACAGAGAGCAGCAGTCCGAGGTGGAGCCATCGTGTCTTGGAGTCACACGTACAAACTTCCTGCCAACACCTTCCCCGAGGTGGGAGGACAGAAATGGCACTTTCTTCCCTCTTCCTCCCTTTCTCCTTCAGCCCGTCAAAGGGCCTGTGACAGAGAGGACGTGTTCTGTTCTGGCTCTCCTGAAACTGAGACTCTGGACAACAGGGAAGCAGCCCCAGCAGGGGCCGACAGCCCAGCAGGCATACCCTTCCACCTCCTGCAGCCAAGGCTACGCTGAGGACGAAGGTGCAGTTCCAATCAGGTAGGGTCCACACACCAGCAAGAAAAAGGCTGAGTGGTCACGTGTCAACCAGTTTTCATGATTTTGTATTTTCTGTCTGAATGGAATTTACTAGCGATCTCAATAGCTGTTACACAGATTAATTTTAGTTGCCTTTCGTAATGAGAAGCAAAGGTTATCTCACATATTGTTTTTTTAAAAATATGTTTTGGCCAAAACAAAATACATATGTCCAGTAAATTTGGGGAAAAAATAAACAGAAAAGGAGGGGTGACTCCACGTATATTTCAGGAGACAGCCACCAATCCTTTGGGAGTTCCTTGCCGGTCTTCTTGCTGCTCATACACATCCTTTTGAAAATTAATAAATTGCCCTCATATGTTTCCCTCCTTAGGGGCAAGAATTGTACTTTATTCCTCTTAGCACTCCCTTAGATTTAATTAAATATTTAAGTAACCATAAAGAGTATAGGAATGCTAGTTATTATGTCCCAAGAAGTCCAGATAAACTGAAAATACTTTCTGCATTGTAGGTATATGATGTAATTTCACTCTGCATTATTCACCTCCTTTTGGTGTTTTGAAATTAAACCAGCCACGTTAAACAGACGTTTTAAACTCTTTAAATTATAGACGATCTCATCTCTGATACATCTGACTTTCCACAGGAACAAGGAGTGACTGCTTACAACTCCCGCATTGCAGAATTACAAAAAGTGTTTCATAAATGGGTCAATTTCAACTAAACAGTACTTAAACGTTTGAGATTTTTAAATCATTCTCAAAAAAACAGGATTTTGCAATAAGTTTACAGGTGTCCCTTAGACGGTTAAGCAAAATAACGTGACAAGTCCATACCTGTGGGAAGACTGTTGTGCCCTGACTTTGTGATGGGAGATTCCTGCGCCACGCTTCCTCGGTTCCCCACCGCATTGGACATCCAGTTGTAGAAACTCACAGATGACGGCTCAGAGAGCAAGGGGTGTTCAGATAACATATCCGTGGCCATTGTATTTCCTGGAAATAAAGTTTTACTGACTATAGTATTACTTATGTATTAAAGAGCAGAAAAATGTGAATTATGTCATTTTTATTGAAAAGTCATGTTAAAATATGTCTTTGCAGATGTTTTCAAATTCACTGTGTGACATTGGTATTTGGAGATCAAAGCATTGATAAATATTTATTATACCACAGAAAAATTCACTAGCATCCCACACCACATCTTGGTTGACAGTAATGTCAAATGCTACAATTTAAAAACACAAACTAAGGGCAAGAAGACACTAACAGGTTACAAATAGGAGTTTCCCAAAATACTTTCTCAGAGACAAGGTGCAATATGAAAGATTAGTCATGCCTCCAAAGTACATATCTAAATAAACGTAAGCCTTGTTTTTGTTTTTTTTAAATTCCCCCACAAAAGTAAATTGGTAATTCCAACACGAAGGCCACACCTGTTCTCGTCAGGGAGTTACTCTTCACGGCTGCACTGCTCCTTTGAGGAGTCCCCTCCAGCAGGTTGTGCAAGCTCGGGAAGCTCCCAGTCAGGTAGCTGAGCAGGCTCTCCTTCCGTGGACTCTCCTTCACTGGCATCCCAGCACGGCCCACGTGCACCGGAGAATCCGTGGCGGTGTCTCCACTGGTGTAGCTCAGAGAGTGATACGGGTGGATGCCCTGCAGAGGAACCACACGGGCTCTTCCTTACGCACATGAACATGACGGCTGAGAACTACAACTGCGGCCACCCTGGCCATTACTGCTGGTTATGGTTCACACAATACCAAAAAAAACAACGTCACTGGAAACATAAAATAGCCTCACTCAAACTGTATACTGATCATGCACAATCACAAGATGATCGACATTCTCAATATTGTATTTTATTGAGTGCAATATTCAATACATTGAAAAGAGAGCCCTAAAGCCTGGTAGTTAAAGTAGTCCTTATTTAATATTAATTACTACTGATGATATAATTTTCAAAAAAATGTGCACACTAAAAGTTACTAATCATGTTAATTTCAACATAAAAATACTATTTTTGCCAAATTTAAATATTTAGAGTGGATACCTAATACTTAAATTTGAGATGGCAAAAGTTAAGTATTCTCTGCAAGTCTAAATAAGATTAACTAAAAACAGCAATAATGTACCTTTATTTTTAACGCAGAGTCACTGTGGGTATGAGTCTTGGAGAGCTTCCTCATGATCTCAGCTCCAGTCACAGGCCCAGAGCCGCCAGGTGGAGGCCGGCTGGCTGTCCCTTCCAGCAGCATCGTGTGCTCACTGACTGTGGCTGGAACCGGTCAGAAGAGTGAGTGGGCCGCAGGTTGTCAGACACTTTCCTTAAACATCAACCTCTGTTCCTGGTGGTACACCCATACTCAACTTTACATGCCCCTTGACAAATTACTTGTGGAATCTTCTCTAACACTCAGTCTGTTTGATTTTATTTTACTCTTCCCACCCCAGTCTTCTCACTCAGTCTCAGAAAAGGAATAAACAGCTTCTATTCAATCTCACTTATGCCACCCAAATGGTAAGAAACCAAAAATCAATTCAACAACACTCAAGAAAACAGACTTTCCACAGATTAGCATAGACATTTGTAGATAGTTAATTAGAAGGGATATTGACTACACTATTCTTTCAACTTTTGTGTAGCCTTGAAATTTATCAAAATAAATAATAAAATCCAGCCCTGGCCAGTTAGGCTCTGCGGTTAGAGCGTTGGCCTGTGGACCAGAGTCTTGGGTTTGATTCTATCAAGGGTGCGTGTCTCAGTTGTGGTTTGGTCCCAGCCCTGGTCAGGGTGGTGCAGGAGGTGGCCAATTGATGTGTCTTTCTCACATCAATGTTTCTCTCTCTCTCTCTCTCCCTCCCTCCCACTCTAACTGAAGATAAATGGAAAAATATCCTTGGGTGAGGATAAAAAATAAATAAATAAAATAAAATACAGCCCATTCCTCATAACACATTCATTTACTAACTACAATTAAAAACAAAACAAAAAAATTATTTTTTTGAAAAACAAAAATAATTGGGTAAAGTATTATATATCAATGCTCTGAAAGCTCTAATTTTAAGACTACTGTCTTTTCCCATGGTACTTTTAATATTTTTTTCAAACTATCATAAGAGAAATTGCAGTGAATAGTACATGATAATAATAAAAATTAAACTTTGAAAAAGCATTCAAGTATGTGTAGGGTGGGGCAAAAGTAAGTTTACAGTTGTGAGTATGTGAAACATGGAGCTTATTCTTGTTTTATTAATTTTCCATACAAACAGCTGTGCCCCACTCGTGCCCACTCTGTACCCTGTGACCCACAGATGTGCAGCCTGTGTTCTGGGCACAGCCATCACGCTGACAGAATCCTAGACTGAGCACAGACTTCCAAATATTACATAAATTCAGGACCAGACAGGCACTGGGTAAAATTCCAAGTCTCCTTTAAAGGACTGTGGCATAGGGCAAGATGATAAAGAGACAGATACAATTTTTAAATGGAGATTACTGTGTTTCACTCAAAATATTCTAGTTATACACAGATATCTGTTGTTTGGACTGGCTAGATTAGAAAAAGTCTACTATACTTCACAAAATTAAACTTAAGAATCAAATCACGCCCAGCCGGTGTGGCTTACTGGTTGAGCGTCAACCCATGCACCAAGAGGTCACAGGTTCGGTTCCCGGTCAGGGCACATGCCCAGGTTGTGGGCCCAATCCCCAGTGGGGGGCATGCAGGAAGTGGCCAATCAATGTTCTCTCTCATCGATGTTTCTATCTCTCTTTCCCTCTCCCTTCTTCTCTCTCTAAAATCAATAAAGAAAAAATATTTTTTTTAAAAAAGAAGAATCAAATCAGTATAAGATTCCAAGATTATTACCATTTATTTGGACTAATACAAACCATACCTATATAATTAAGCCATGACAAATTCAGATTTCAAATCTGGGACACAAATTATTAAAATTGTCACATGTACTAGGTTACCAAGCACACAATAACTAGTTAAAATATTTACAAAATTACCTGCATCAAATTCAAATTCTGCCCCATCGGCACTGGTGTCACTCTGAAGACCAGCTCCATTGTCCAGCCCAAGGCCATCTTCATGCTCACGGTCCACAGCCGCTTGGGGCTTCAGGGGCTGAGCTGGACGATGCAAGCTGACTCCTTTAAAGGCTGGTGTCACCACGATGAACTTCATCCACTGCCTTGCCAGGGCAACTAACCCTTTCTTTAAGGTTACCAAGGCAGGAAGGCCATCCCCCTGTAATGACAATGATGTGGTTAGAAGTCACCTCACTATAGTGAGGACAGTTACCATTTCAGTGCTTTGCATACATTCATTCATTTAAACCGCATAAATGTTAGTTTCCTCATTTCCCAGTGGGGGTTATATGTCAGGTAATCTGTCCAAGGTTACACAACAGAGCCAGCGCTTCACGCTGACTACAGAATCCCACCCCTAAACATGAGGCCACGTCTCCTGTCGTAAACAGCACAGCAGCGCCAGGTGCTCGAGACTGACTGTAGGGGCAAGACTGGGACTCTTCTCAAGAAGCGTTTAATCCACTTTACCTTTTTGGCCCAATTGGAGAATCAAATGTGTTTTGAACAACCTGGAATATTCATTAAGCAAAGAGGGAATAAAATTATTCCTTTCAAAGATTTAACATTAAAAATAATAAATTAGCCCTGGCTGGTTTGGCTCAGCGGTTAGAGCGTCGGCCTGCGGTCCAGAGAGACCCGGGTTCGGTTCCTGCTAAGGGCATGTACCTTGGTTGCAATTTGTCCCCGGCCCTGGTTGGTGGTGCAGGAGGCAGCCACTTGATGTGTCCCTTTCACGTCGATGTTTCTCTCTCTCTCTCTCTCTCCCCCCCACTCTATCTGAACAAAAAATGGAAAAATGTCCTCGGGTGAGGATAAAAAAAAATAAAATAAAAAAATAATAAATTATTACAGGTAAATGCTGGACATAGATGGATTTGTAACTGCCTTGAAAGTTAAATGTATTATCATTAACAATTACAAAATTTAGAATATATTTTATCCCACATGGTGATGATTGTAAGAAAAAACTTGGCTCTTTTTCCTACTGAGCCTTAGCCTGAGGAGAAAACATCTAGTTCCTCTCCATCCCTTCTACAATTCCCCGTTGAAGAACCTCATTTACTTTCTGCGCCTGCCCTTTCATTCCCAGACTCGAGTCAGGAGGGCCGTCTGTCCCCTTCGTCAGAATGGAAAGCACACCTGGGCAGAGCGCCCGCCGTGGAGATGCGGCCATGCGCTCTGTTCCAGTCCCTGCCCACGGCGCCATGGGCGGGCCTCCCGGTCCTCAACTCTCAGGTGGGAGTAGAAACTGGAAACTACACAAGCCTCAGGCCAAGCACCTTTTTCAAATCCAGGACTTCCTGGAAATTCTGGTATTGGAAGGAAACAGGAGCTGACTGGCCATTACCAATATGGATACACTGACCCCTAATATGGCTACAGTCTTATCTTCTCTACTGATTGGAGCTTGGCAAGGGGAAGGGAGCTCCTCCAACCCTACACCCCTAGTCAGGTGTCACCTTCGGAAGTGCTTTTATTTATTTTGTACAATTATATGATCTCCCCTCAATCATTAATCAGTCCTTATTTTATTGAACATTGCTGTGAAATTTGACTCTGGTGACTAGTCTCTTACTTGAAACTCACTCTACCTTTGGTTTCCAGACAACTCTTTCCTTGTTCTCCTTTGCCTCCTTAGCACTCTGTGTACCTCTATCCACCCTCCCGACCCCTTTTAATATTGGTATTCTTCAGGGATCCATCCTTGGCCAGTTTCTTACTCAACACCAGAAGTCTCATCCATGTCCACTGCTTCTAGCACCTTTATGCTGTCAACGTTCAAATTGTTAATCTGAGCCGACTGTTGTCTATGGGCCTGTATTTCTGACTGTATTCGTCCTCTGGACTTCCCTGCAGGTCAATGGCTCCTCAACAGAACAGAGGCTTCCTCAGAGCTAACGTACGGTTTCAGTCACTCACCATTGTAGCCTCATCGATGATGGAGTAATTTGCCTGGTGCAGGTAGTGGTGGAGTATATTGCACAGTAAACATGAAGGGTTTTCTTGGAGAAAGCGGGCAACTTTTGTGAGTCTATTGTATTTACTTCTTAGAGGAAAATGCACACTTTTATTCTGAAACAAAGCAGTAACAGTCTTAGCATGGCATATCAAAGATAGTACAAATAAAAGACACCCAGTCACTTGGCACTCGCAGGTCTGATGTTTCTCAACAATGATGAATGACCAGGATCACCGCAACACTAAACTCTAACTCCGTGCACTGCTGAAGACCTACCTCTAGCGCTTCGGTCATGATGCACCCCATAACAGCACAGAGTCTCAGCGTTCCCTCCGTTTCCAATTTGTTCAAGGATGACTTGAGCTGGTCAACGGGAACGAGCCATGCACCCACGGCAGGGGTCGCAGTGCTTAAGAGGTTCAGCTGCCTTCAGATTTATTTTAGAAAATTATAAAAATAAGCATCAAGATTTGTATTTGTAACAATCTTCCATATCGACTGTACTTAGCAGCTATTTTAGTTAGGCAAAATTACTTTTCCTTTTGACCACCAGATAAGTTATGAAGATTTAACTTCATAATTTATGGTACGCAAAGAAGAGATAATAGGAAGAAAAAATATAAAAAAGCCTATTAGAGGTGGAAAAAAATAAAAAGTTCATGGCAGGATAACATGTGAAAATAAAACTAAAGCCCAAGAAAAGAAAAAGGGTCCAACAAGCTGAGAATAAGGTCACAGAGTCTGGGGTAGGAAAGACGGGGAAGAAGTGGCAGTCCTCATACTAGATAGAGCCGAGAAGTAATTCAAAACATGCATGAAACAGAACTGCATGTCACTTAAATAAATAAACATCAAGCGACAGTAGCACACTTTTCAGACCTTTTACCTAGAAAATGCATGAGTGGGAGACCTCATGTTGGTGGGAGCTGCGAAACTGAACCAGATCTCCTGGATGGTCAGCTTCATGCTGCAGGAGTCAGGCGGGGGCGGCATGAGGGGCACATCTTTCTTCAAATCATCAGATTCGACTCCTTCATCCTACAGAAAACAGAATATCCAAAACTTTCTGTTCAGGGACATTAAGTGTTATTTTTCCAGATGAAGAAAGTGAGAGAAAGAGGTCTTGTAACTTTCCAGATGTCACATAACTCTTGAGTAGAATGGGTGGTAGAATTAAGGTCGTCTGCTTCCTATTGCAATCTATTTTCTTTTCCATTTAACAGAATATTCCAAATAAAAACCCATAAATACCATTGTATCTCAAGTTCAAACAAATAACACTCTACAAAAAATTCTTAGTTATCTTTTTAAAAATTTTTTTTATTAATTTATTTTTGTTACAGATGTTTCTCCTTTTTCCCTGCAGACACCCTCCTCCCTACCGCCCCCCCCGACTTAGCTATCTTATATGCTAGCAATCTAAAGCTGTATTGAGGAATAGGAATACTGTTTTTTAAATATGTAATCACTGCCCTTCAGAATGCAGGGAGGTAAGAAGCATGTTAAAGAACAAACAAAAACGTCTCCTGCCTTTTACATCTACGTAAGGTCTCTGAATCACTTTTAGATATCATTGGTCAAGATAAAGAACACATTGGTATTTCTTGTGGGGTGATTAAAGAATGAAGAATACCCACAAAACAGTTTTGAGTCCTAAGTGTTAGAGAACAATGTGTACTATAGGCCCCAGTAACTTTAAAGTCAGCAGGCACTACACTTAAGTCCACATTCCCTTATCTGCAATTCTAAAATCTAATCTTTTTCTGTAAATGTAGCATCAAAATTTGATCTGAACTAATGAGAAGCTATTTATACCACATCTGGTGTTTTTATTAAAATTGTGCTGCAGAAATATTAATATGTTAAGTGTTTCGAGATGAAGCTGCCTCAGATTCCACTGGGAGTCTGTAACACATAGTACACACACCGTATTACCTCTCTGAAAAGGAAACAACCTGAATTCTCAGACGAGGGCTGTGACCCAGGCACTGGGTATACAAGGACACAGAGGACAGTCTTGAGGAACTTGGAATTTCAAAAAGAGAAGGGGCTAGAAGACAATAAGAACTAACTACACTAGCATGTGAGACGAAGAACAACAAACTCAACTCCAGACCACGGGGCTCGGTGTTTATGGTACATGTGAATGGGAATCTGAAAGGCCACTGGATACAGCTCGAGCTCCGGTGCAGGGCTGGTGCTGAAGCCAAAGCCAATGGAAAAGAGCACCGTCAGCAAGTGATGGAGCTGGGCTACGAAACGGAGTGAGTCAGGTGGACAAAGGGAGGCGGAGGAAGAACCCAGAGAACACCACAGTTAAGGACAAAGAACCGCCAAAGGAAATGGACGAAGGAAAGTCAGAGAACCCCAAGAAAGCAACTCTAAGCAATGTGGGGACTTCTGCGGGGAGAGCGGGATCAGAGATGAGGGAGACACCGAGTTTCCATCAGGTGGTGCCGGAGGTAAGGCGAAGGAGGGAGTGAGCGGCTCTTCTGTCCAGGGAGCAGCCACTATCCTTTAACTTCCTCACTAAAGTGCTAATCCCCACCCACCTCTCTCAGACTTCCAAAGACCCCACAAGAAAACTGGGATTAGACTCTTGAACTACGCATCCAGTCAAAATACATGTTTCAAAAGAAATTCCTTTAACCCAGGTGATTAAGCCCATGAATACTGGGTACCCATGACACATTTCTTAATTAAAAGGTGGCTTCATTCCTCAATTAGTCTAATTTTCAAATGATCAGAGGTGTACGTGTGTATGTATGTGTTTAAGTACGCCACCTACCAAGTTCCTACTATGTGACAGACACCGAGCTAAGCCTTTCCTAAGTACTGTCTCCTCCAGTCTGCACAACTCCAGAACAGCAATGTCCTTACAGCATTCCTTTACAGATGAGGAAACTCAGGAGAGGGTAAATAACTTGCGCCGGGTCACCAATCGGTTAGCAGTACAACTCTTTTGTAATCTAGAATTTTAAATATTTTTATTGTTGCTGCCCCTGTACTCATCACCATGAAATTCTACCCTAATAAAAATAATAAATGAGTGACATCCAAGGCATTCTTCAAGACTCTAACTGAAATTGGTAGATACTGACAAAAATATAGAACTTACATGAAATACTACCAGTAACAAAACTAATTATTTAAAAAAAGAATTCTGCTAAAATCCTTCAAATGATATAAAAACAAAGCCTGCTTTTTTGAAATTCTATTAATTCAGCAAGTATCATTAAGTGCCTAATATGAACACAATATTATGCTAGGTGCTGTGATGGATATAAACATATCTATGATACGGTGCCCACAGAAATTATTCCTTAGTGGAAGTGTAATCACCAAAATGCCTTGACTCCCATTTAAACAAAACCCAAACTATAGAAAAGACATGCAAATAGACTCCAGAAATGAATTTTGGGTTGTTACATCATTTTCTATGTTGTGTCTCCAAAGCATTATTATTGGAAGTTCACCAACCTGCTCATCGGAAACAGAATTTCCATTTAAGTCTGAAGAAGGGCTTGTTCGGTCACAAGGAAGGTTATCATCAGAGACATCGGTGTTGTAGCCACTACCAGTCGGAGAATCAGAAGAATTATTGGATGTCAGCACTCCACCCCCTTCCGTGCCACCAGTTTTGCCCATCGTTCCAAACGTATTATACAAAACAGCGCCGGACTGTCTTCCTCCTACACAAATGCGAGAACGTATTTATTAAAACACTTGGTATCTCAGTGATGTGCTCTAACACATCCATAAAGATAAAAATAAAAATCTCATAAAAATCTTTTTATTCTCACCCAAACCTGCCCTTATCTCTAAAAGTGATGTAAGATTAGATTACCAGGTAGCAACTGTAGGCATATACAACTACTATCATATATGACTAAACTTGAAAGTCTTATACACAGTCAGCCTTCCTATTTTAATATATTACTCAATGATGTAAAGGAAAACACATATAATTGTAAGTCAGTCTCTATCTCACTGAATAAAGAATTTGCAGTATTTTCATCCTGTATGGCAAAGCTCTGCTAATCAAAGATCCAGTTCCCAATGACGCGAGCTTTCAAAAGCTGGGGGGCTTTGACCTGAGCCACAGACTGCTCTGCTCGAGCACTGAGGTTTCACATGTCTAGATGCTCTGCTAATTCTGAATCACACAATGAAGGATTGGGATGGGGCATCCACCCCTGGTAAATATTCCCAGCTACCGCACTTTCTGCTTGAATATGATGATTCAGGTTATTGAAAGTCATGAGTGTTCAAAACATTTCAGTAACGTGGGGCCAATCTGTCCCCACTAAAGCAAACTTTTTAAAAAATACCTGCCTTTTATAGTTAAATTTTCAAGTCCACATTCAAACATTATCCAACCCCATTTTTCTTGGCTGGGACCCATTCGAGTTATATCGGGAACAGCTTGCTGGTCAGTCTCATCCACAAAAGCAAACTCATCCAGCTCTTCAAGAGTAAACAAGACTTTGGACTTCTCGAAGGGAATTGCAGTGATGGCACAGGTGCCGATATCTATTGCCAAAACAGAACAAAACCACCACTGTTAAAGACAGGCATTTTATATATTTTTTAAAACAACAAACAATGTAAACATTTGGCACACTGGTTATGTTCAAATGATATCTTAGTGATCTGTCAAAAAGAAAAATAAACAAATGCACCCAATCAACTTAGAAAATAATGCAGCCTAATGATGTATGGCTTACAAATTGCCGCATCATGTTGAAGTAGGGGAAAAAAGATTCCATAATTAACAAATAATTGCTCAAAGGTAGGATGGAGTCATGTCTGAAAGATTACAGCATACTCTACAAATCTAAAGTTAAAAAGCTCTTGAATAATTCAGCTTCATAGTAAACTATTTTTAAATACTTTCTCATCATTTTATAAAATAAAAAATTATTTTAATTACCCAGCCTTAAGAAAAACATTATTGTCTAATAAAATAACAGCATTTACTAAAAGATGGCTTTATGCTAACATATTCTGTATAACTACAATTCATCACAGACATTGCCATATTCCATTACAATATGCAATATGGAAATTAACATCCCAAATTGCTGGTATTTTTCTTACTTTTTCAAATTTCTCTGATTATAGCTAATAAATACAGAAGAAAAAAAAGATGAAAAAAACACGTAAATTTATCACCTAGAGATAACTGGTTTACATTTGAAGTAAGTTTCTTTCTAGCTTTTTAGACATCATTTTACAAACCCAGCTTTGGTTCCCAATTTTCATTCAACAGTAACCATGATAATTTCCTCAGGTCATTAAAAATTGTTCCAAGATATTTTTTTAATAGCTATATAATATTCTATCAGGAAAATACTACACTTAGTATTTATGATTAGAAAGCCTTTCCAAATCAGAGTAAATATTCACCTACATTTTTCTGCAGTTTTCTCATTATTTAATTATTTCATACTTGTCTGATTCCATGAACTTACTCTGAAATATGGTATAAGGTGAGGATTTAAGTTGACTTTTATGTTTGATTAGGTAACACACTCACATAAAGTTCTAGAGTATAAAATGGTGTACAGTGAAAGCCCCAACACACACTTCCCCTCCCTGCAGGTAACACACGTCATTAGATTATTGTATATCTTCTCAAGATATCTTATGTACATATAAGCCAAGGCATTTACATTTTTTTTCCTACATTTTTACACAATGATCTCCTTAAAATTTCTTTGGGAGTTTTGTTTTTGAAGAGTTTTATCTGGATAATCTCCCTTTCAAAATTCTATTTAGTTACTGCTTACAGTCCATACAATACTCAGGTACAAACTGGCTACCAGCGCTGACTGCAGAGTGAGGAGAAGTCTCTCCTGACGCAAGGGCTGCATTCTGCACCAGTGTCAGGACTGCAGAACTCAGGGAGCCAGGAACCCTCTGGCTGGAGCCCTCAGGTCAGATGCTTCGGCCTCAAGCACAAGGGTGGTGACACGGTCCTAGGAAAGCCTCGGCAGTTACAGACCCAGAACACATGCAGCATTCACGGTGCCTCAGAGCCCACAGAAGACGGAGCAAATTCAAGGAAATTATTTGTTCATCTAGGGCTGTCACCAGTCCCTCATGGAGATTTTAGCATAGCAACCATCTCAAGTAACTAACAAACTCATTTTTTTCTGGATTAAATCTCTGAAAATCTGAGATCACATAAGCCTCTAAATGAGCACAGCCATGGAGCTGAGGCAAGAATATTGAAATGGCACGTGCGACGTGTCCAGTTGTCTCTCTCACCGCACCAGGGACTTAGGGAGGCACAGCGATGGCTACACTCTCACTGCTCACGTGTTTTACACATTTGACTATTTACTTTTGATATTGTAATGAATAATTTTTAATAAAGTTGTGCCAATAGAGTGATTTGCCAAAGTCAGTAAGACTATAAAACCATACTCTCTGTTCTACAGTGAGCAACAGACACCATAAAGAAAACAGATGGGTTCCTAACTGGGGCCATACCACTCACTTCCCTACCCAAGTTCACCTACTATTCCGCGTAGAATGTGAGTAAGGAATAGTTAAATCCCAGGTGTTCAATATATGCAGAAACACCTTTCTCTTTCTTATAAAATACTCAAATTGTAGCAATATTCAAAGGAAAAAAAATGTTCCCTTTTGCAAAATCCTCTTACATGTATATATGTCAAAGAAAAAATATTTGCTGTACAATCCTACCTGCTGTATCAAGACCCCTGAGTTGCCCATGAACTCGATGAATGTTTAACTTGGCAGCAATTTCTTTGCCTTTTTCTGCTCCAGCATTCGATCTGAGAGATCCAGATGACTGTGGCTGCATTTTGGAAGCGTGGACGTACCTATCAAACTGTGAGGTCCTACTGGGTTCTGTGTTGTTTGAAGTCTCTTCAACCACACCTCTTCACGGAAAACAAAGAGAGCATGATGGCTAACATTTAAACAACACAGTTTGGGAAAAACATTTTACTAATAAATGGTTTCAAAAAAATAAAAAAATTCCACTGCTTTAATTAAAACAATATTAATAACAAATTCTTCAGTGTTTACTGAAAAATATATGAATAAAAACAGTTACAAATTTTCAAATACCTACAAAGTGAGATCTGAAATTCCAATACCAGTTATGAGTTTTAACATTAGAATTTTCAGAACTGTATGAAGATGATTAAGGCCTGCTTTTCCATCTAGCAAGATAATCACGGCTCAAATTAATGCACTCTTTCTTACCTGTTCATACGGACTTGTGTAGCAATTCTGTCGAAACACAATGCAACCAGGGACACGTGAGTCATGCTTCTACTGGGAGCTATACTTGGAGATTCTTCCACTGAGGCTTGTAACAAACATAAGTTTACCTAACACAGAAAATGACATCAATGTCCGAGTTGAAAAGTGAAAATTATCAAAGATACACAGGAAAATGACAAAACTACTGTTACGAACAACATATCTATGTGTCTGAGAGTTATGAAGACAAAGTTTATAAATATAGACTCTCATAAAATAATCGTAATTAAATTCTTACTGGATGGATGTGGAATATTTTAGTATATCTTACCCAATATTCTGCTTAAGTAAACTTTTTTACATTACATTAATTCTTACATTAGATCATCAGGGAAATAAAATATATGTTTTTAATATTCCACCACCATTCACTTTAGTAAATGCAAAGGATAGAACTACCAAAACGTTCTCCTCTTTTAGGAAAACTTTAAAAAATATTGAATTGTTACCTTTGGTATGCTGACATTAGCCTGAAGACCTTTAATTGTCACATTATCTTGCTTCATGATAAGATTTGTCTGTGCTTGTCTTTGGTTAGTGGTCCCTATGGTAGAGTGCTCAGTTTTTGTTCCTCTAACATCTTGTTTGGAAGATAACTAAAAAAAGTGAAAGTAGAATTAGTATTTCACAGACATTTCATAATGTCCACATCATCTACAACCGCAACCTGCTCCTTGCGCCCAGGGGTGTGCCAGCTGCCATTGGGTTAGCATCCCCAGTCTTAAAAGTCCAAACTGGACGAAACAGATTGGTAGCTTCAGGGTTGAGAGAAGTGATACATACTAAAGTTAAAACGACCTACAGAGAAAGAGAAAAATGGTGATAATGGCAACAGATATATTTTTTAAATATGTTTTTATTGGTTTGTGTGTTTTTTTAGAGAGAGAGTAGAAACATGGATGTGAGGAAGAAACACCGATTGGCTGACTCCTGCACACCCCCTACTGGGGATCGAGCCCGCAACCTGGGCATGTGCCCTGACCAGGCATGGAACTGGGACTTCTCAGTCCATGGGACAACACTCAATCCACTGAGCCACCCTGCACCAAGAGGTTGCCGGTTCGATTCCCAGTCAGGGCACATGCCCAGGTTGTGGGCCAAATCCCCAGTGGGGGACATGCAGGAGGCGGCCAATCGATATTCTCTCTCATCGATGTTTCTGTCTCTCTCTCCCTCTTCCTTCCTCTTTCTCTAAAATCAATAAAGAAAAAAAAAAGAATGAAATGGCTTCGAAGCTTGGACCAGGCATAAGTTGACTATCACATACCAGGGGACAGTGACTTGACTCATTGAGGTGAGCAAAAACAATCTCAAAAATATGAAGAGATAAGTTATCTAATCATAGAGGAAAGCCAAAATAATATGCAGCTTGGCTTTCCTAGGAAATGAATGTGCCAGTCCTAGAGAGTGCTCACTCACTCAGGGCCACAGCTCTTTAGGGAAGGACTAGAATTATGCCACTTTTGAAATAAAAAGAAAAAATAAAGCTACATTTTAATCAGTAGTTGACTACTATTTAACCCATAGTATAGTACTATATGCCATCTCTTATGGAGTCAATGACATATAAAGGCTATTTATAAATTTCCATGTGTTCCAATTTACATGACTAATAAAACGATAATACATTCCAATTTTTCAAGTTTGGATATATGTGCACATGAAGAATACTCAGTTTGCCACACTCTACTGGATAAAAGGGTCTTACGTTCTCCGAGAAGGTAGTCTTGCTATTTTGCACAGCTTCCCTGAGGACCTTGGCATGAAGGTCATCCACAATAGCGGCTGGATGGCGGGTGTGTGCGTAATGAGCCATCGCTTCGATGTATCTATGGAAGGAGAAACAGGAAACAAGAAACTTTAGTTTATCGAGTCTATTCCATTGTGCTCCATTCTAGGCTTTATTCATGTTCATTTTGTTTCCCTAAACTACAAGCTTCGTGCAGGACTGAGACATATGATTCCACCTTCATCCCTCCATGAACTAGACAGTAGTAATAATATAAACATAATAATTAATTACTGGGTATTTGATCATTCTATGCTCATCATCCCAAAGCAAAAAAATGAAAACTATAATGCAATATAATTCTTATAATATTGTAATATAATTATTGGGGCTGAAAAGGTAATAAATGATAACTAAGTGAAACACAGACCTTTTCAAACATACCTTCAGTTTTGTTCAATCAAATAGCCATCACTAACATTCTTCTTTATGAACATATATCACATACACTAATCATCATATAACTACATTTATCCTTTTATCAAATAATAGTTATAGTTTGAGACAAAAGCAATACCTGTCCAAAGCTTCAGCCACCAGGGGAGTCAGAACAATGTCAATAGTTCCTTTGACCTCAACTATGGCTGTTGTCCTGGTCTGAGAGACGGGCTGACCCAGGGTCCACTCTTCCATCAATGTGTCATCATCTGCATTATCAACGGCCCTCTTTTCCAGAGGAGTATATGGAGTTCTGCACAATGTAACCGGCAAAGTATATATTATAAAGACCATGAAAAAGAATAGGAGTTGGAGCCTCTTCAAGATGAGTGACACTTAAACCTACATTTTAACTGAAAATTTCATGGAACTGGACTAGATATTTTATGTCTCAAATACTTTTCAAAGACATGACAAATGAGGTACTAAAGCAAAAACTGATCAAAGATGGTTAATATATCAAGTGAAAAAAAACTGCCCTGGCTGGTTTGGCTCAGCAGTTAAGAGCATGGGCTGCGGACCAAAGAGTCATAGCTTTGATTCCCGGCAAAAAGCATTTACCTGGGTTGCAGGTTCCATCCCCGGCCACAGTTGGGGTCGTGTGGGAGGCAACCAAGCAATGTGTCTCTCTCACATCAATGTCTCCCCGCACCCCCCTTCCTTCCACTCTTTCTAAAAATTAATGGAAAAATATCCTCAGGTGAGGATTAACAAAAAATAAAACAACAACAAAACAACCTAAAAACTGTGATATATTTACTTGATGGAGCTTTTCCAAAACATTAAAACTTCAGATCTGTATCCTTGCTAGTTCCCAGTCTTGATATGCCAAGTTATGGCTTGTATAGTATGCTAAAACAAAAGCCACTGCCTGCTTAGAATGTAGGCAAAACCATCACAGACAACACAGTTGGATTATTTGGGGTAAATTATTCATAAAATAAAGTCTATAGTCAAAGAATGGTTCTTCTTTAGAATAAACTTTACATATTTTATAATCAAGAAAAACAGACTTTACACTTTAAAAGTATGTAATTTTTCCTAGAAGTGGGATCACTGGGTCAAATAGCAGTTCAATTTTTAATTTTTTGAGGAAACATCATATTGTTTTCCATAGTGGCTGCACCAGTCTGCATTCCCACCAGCAGTGTACTAGAGTCCCCTTTTCTCCACACCCTTGCCATCACTTGTTGTTTGATGATTTGTTGATAGCGGCCATTCTAGCAGGTGTAAGGTAATACCTCATAGTTGTTTTTATTTGCATCTCGCTGATGATTAGTGATGTTGAGCATTTTTCTTATGTCTCTTGGCCATTTGTATGTTCTTTTTGGAGAGGTGTCTATTTAAATCCTCTGCCCATTTTTAAATTGGGTACTTTGTCTTCCTTTTGTTGAGTCGTATGAGTACTCTGTATATTTTAGAAATTAACCCCTTATCTGATGTATTATTGGCAGTTATGCTCTCCTATATAGCGGGTTCCCTTTCCATTTTGATGGTTGTTTCTTTTGCTGTGTGGAAGCTTTTTAGTTTGATGTAGTCCCATATATTAATTTTTTCCTTTGTTTCTCTTGCTTTAGGGGTTGCATCAATGAAAATTCTGCTGTGTGTGATGTCTGAAATTTTGTTGCCTACATTTTCTTCTAGGATTTTTATGAATTCACAAATCACATTTAAGTCTTTTATCCATTTTGAGTTTATTCTTGTGTAAGGTGTAAGTAGTGATCCCACTTCTAGGAATATATCCTAAGAAGCCTGAAACACCAATCAGAAAGAATATATGTACCCCTATGTTCAGAGCAGCACTATTTACAATTGCTAAGATCTGGAAACAGCCCAAGTGTCCATCAATAGATGAGTGGATAAAATAGCTGTGGTACATACTGGCCGGTTTGGCTCAGCGATAAGAGCGTCGGCGTGCGGACCAAAGAGTCACTGGTTCAATTCCGGTCAAGGGCACGTACCTCGGTTGTGGTTCATCCCTGGCCATTGTTGGGTTGTGCGGTTCATCCCTGGCCATTGTTGGGTTGTGTGGGAGGCAACCAGTCGATGTGTCTCTCTCACATTGATGCTTCTCTCTCTCTCTCTCTCCCCCTCTCTCCCACTCTGTCTGATGATAGATGAAAAAATATCCTCAGGTGAGGAATAAAATAAAATAAAAATATGTGGTATATATACATAATGGAATACTATGCAGCTGTAAGAAAGATCTTTTAGCCTTTGAGATGACATGGAGGGACCTGGAGAGTATTATCCTAAGTGAAACAAGCCAATCAGAGAAAGACAAATACCACATGATCTCACTTATTTGTGGAATATAATGAACAAAAAAGCTGATGAACAAAATAGACCCAGAGACATAGAAAGGAGTATGGTTCAGACTGACAAACTTCGGGGGGGGGGGGGAGGGAAGAGATAAACCAAAGAACTTATATGCATATATGCATAACCAATGGACATAGACAACAAAGCTGTAGGGTGGGGGCAGGATCGGGAGGAGGGTGTCTAGGGGGGATAAAAAAAGGAACATCTGTAACAAAAATAAATTAATAAAAACAGTAAAAGTATGTAATTTTTGCTTACTTTGAAGTTGATCCTGAAAGTTGCACTCCTCTGTCTAATAAAGAATTAGCTGTGAGCCCCTGTTTGATAACCTAGAACATAAAATATTACTTAGAGTCTAGAAGTTTATTATTATTATCTAATTTTATGCTATAGACCGATCATTTGTGAACATGATTTTGACATATATGATACAAATATTTGACAAATTGAAAAAAATCACAGAAAATATTTATTTGGCAGTTTCAATTTTAGTTTATTCAAACAGATGCCAGGGCAGGGCTGCAGGACTCAGCAGTGAGAGTAAAAGGCCATCCAGCAAAGCTTAAAAGCAAGTGCTTTCAAAGTCTTTCTTTCAGAGTCTTTTCCCAGCACAATCAACTTTCAAGTGGGAAAGAATCCCACAGAAACATTACACTATAGGAAAAGCTAGATTATATTTTATATCCATAAAAGATAAATATAAATAATGCACTTGAACAACCAACCTGAACCCTGTTAGCCAGTTACTTTGATTTAATGCAGAAAAACAACTTTCTTACTTACTGTGTTCTATTTTTAAAGTGATCTAAATATACGAATTCCTTGACTTATTTTCTGCAGACATTTGACTGCCTAATCAAACCCAAAAGATTTATGAAAATACTAAAATGATTCCA
Organism: Tadarida brasiliensis; assembly: GCA_030848825.1. Classification (NCBI taxonomy): domain Eukaryota; kingdom Metazoa; phylum Chordata; class Mammalia; order Chiroptera; family Molossidae; genus Tadarida; species Tadarida brasiliensis. Next base: position 4,108,157 of record CM061259.1, on the reverse strand, counting down.
ACCTCTCAGGAACTATTCTGTACAGCAAGTACCATTCAAGTTTATACTGGGAAATTCATAAACCAATATATTTTCACATGGAATAAAGAGAACATTTTACAATCCTAGCATGAGCAATTTATCTTGGACAAAAAGAGAAATGGGCACAACCTTAAAACCAAAACTTTTTAACTAATATTTCCATTTCCTTCAATATATATTGCACACATATACATATATCTCTGTATTTGTAAGGATATTCAACTCAATTGTCACATTTCCATCATTACTTAAGCCCAAGCCTGTCTCTTGCACAGACCGCTACCACAGCCTCCTAAGTAAGTGGTCACCCCACTTCTTCTCTTGCTTAATGACAATTCAATTTCACTTAGTGGCCAAAGTACATGAGATCACATCACATCTCCTCAGAGCTCTTACGAGTTTCCAGTGAAATCAGAGTGTAATTCTAACTACTGTTACCTGCTCTGTCCCTTTGTTCAGGTGTCCAGCTCAGCAGCAGCAGGCCCCTATTAACTCTCTACACCTGACACACAGATTTCTTTCCCACCTTAGCAACTCAACAAGGCTGACCTATGCCCTGAATGTAGTGGCCCTCAGTCTTCCCACCCTCAACTCCTCCTCCTCCTTGACGTTTCGGTTTAAATACTACCTCAGTTTAAATATATCAATTGTCTTGTCAATACAATCTACTATTCTCCATCCTTTGATTATCTTCATAAGACTCTTCTCAATTTGTAATCGTATACTTACATGTTTATCTATTAATGGTCTGTCTCCGACCCCCTAAACTACAAGCTCCATGTCCATTTCCCTCTTCACTACACACAGACTTGATTTTAATCTAAGAGTACAGTGTACATAGACTACTACATTGATTGACTAACACACTGTGATGATCAAGTCTGTAACTATTCCTCAATTTGATATGCTTCACTTTATAATTCCCATCAGTAACCCTGAGACCTACTATCATAGATGAAGCCCTGACTTCAAAAAATCTATCTTTCAGAGAGGTAGCTAAAATGACTGAGAGTAACTGTGAAAATATCTTAATATTCCTTTTTCTAAATAAACATATCAGTGGAAACTAATTGTTTGATTTATACCTTAAAAGTTGGAACGGAGAGCTGTTCACACGATGATGAACTCTCTTCACTGGTTGGTGTGTCCAGATCGAGGGGGCGATGCAGGGAGGACTTGGAGGTCCTTTTGTTGGCTGGGTGCTTCACTGACCAGTTAATCACCTGGAACTGAGTGAGGTAAGTCTGGTAACAGCTCATCACTGGTTGTTGAGACGTGATCTGCTCACTCTCTACTGTTTTCTCACCCTCTACAATATACAGATGTTCTATAACGTCATCTTCTCCACCTAGTGCAGAAACAAACGAGGCCTGAGAGGGATGAGTTTTGAATGGCAGAGTTCGGGGATCCTGAATGCTTTCTCCATGGCCAGTCAGTGGTCCCTCGACACTGTGATATATGGATCCCCTACTGTAGTCAACCTTCTGGGTTTGCTTTTTCTTCTTTTTTCTACCTGGATAGGTCCCAGGGCCTTCGTCACTGCTAATGGGCTCAAATTCTTCAGCGGCAGAAAAGTAGGCTTCGCTGTCAGCCATTGACATGCTGGAATCCATTGATCGATACTGATGGAATGAATTAGAGTCTGCTGATGGTGTGTATGGAAAGGAACCAAAACTTCTTCTCTGCTTTGGTGAGTCCAGTACATTCTCATCACTTCGGGAGACATCACTGCTAAATTGGACTCCAACTGGGACCGGCTGCTTGTCCCCATAAAAAGCAGCAGTCAGGCTCTTGGTACTTCCGAGTCGGGTGGAGCATACAGAGGCCTGTCGTTTCAAGGGAGACCGCAGAGGGGACTGACCTACTGACTTATCCTGAGTATTAGGAGACACTGGGCTGGTTCCTGAAATTTCTGTAGGAACACTAAAACAGAAAGCAAAGCTATTATCCTTTACTGTACAGCATATCATTTACTATAAGTATAAACAGAAGTACTTATAAGATCCTTTTAGTAATTTTAATCATTTATTTTACAAACAAATGAAAATCTAAAATTTTACAATGAAACAACCATACAAAGTAACAAAACAGCACAATGTGCCCTTGCGTGTTTGGCTAAGCGGTTAGAGTGTCGGGCCCTCGGACCAAAGGGTCTCGGGTTTGATTCCCGGTCAAGAGCATGAACCTGGGTTGCATGTTTGATCCCCAGCCCTGATCAAGGTCAGGGTCAGGGTCGTATGGGAGGCAATCAATTGATGTGTCTCTCTCACATCGATGTTTCTCTCTCTCTCCCTCCCTCTCTCTCTCCCCCCTCCCCATCACCCTCTTCCACTCTCTCCAAGAATCAATGGAAAAATATCCTCGGGTGAGGATTAACAGCAACAACAACAACAAAAACACCAGAAATCAGCACACTGTGTTCATATCCCATAAAGTTCAAAAAAAAAAAAAAAGTGAGGAAGCTTAAAACAAAACAAAAAAACTTAAAGAAACTCAAGAATATTATCTATCCATAATCCATGAAAACTAATGCATTAATCAGGTTTTTTTTTCATATCCTTTAAAGCTTGTCCAAGAAAATACACCAGAGATGACCTGAGAGGAGAGAAAAGTCACAGCTTTCTGACTTTGGCTACTGATGTAGAAGTGCCCTTTACGGAGGCAGAACAAGCTGACATGACAGGCACAAGGTCATACGTCAAGTTTGAGGTCTCTGTGAAACATCCAAGTAGATACATCAAGAAGGCAACTGGGCTTATAGGGACAAAGGTTTTGGCTGGAGTTTAAAGATGTTAGCTACAGATCATAAGTGAAGCCAAACAGTTACAGAGACTGTCTGGGGAGACAGTACAAAGAGTGGAGAGAAGGCTGCACAGACAGAGTCCTAAGGGACAGCAATGTTTAACAAATGGCCACTGGAAGAGGAAGAGAAAGAAGGGAGGAAAAATGGAAGACGTGAAATAGAGCTTGAGAAGGACCAGACAAGGGGGAGGGAGGAAAACCTAAAATGTGCCATCAGGTCAAGAGGGAAGTATGTTTCAAGAAATGAGGCATCAACTATTATGGAAAGAGGAGGACAAAACATTCACCAGTCTAGGACAATGCCCCAGGGTTAACAAGGGTCACTCTGACAGGTCAGACGACAAGGCATATTTATTGTCATTATACTTTTCTGTATTTTCCTAATATTTGGAATGACTATATATTACTTTAATAATCAAAAAGTCAACAGCAAATAAACATTTAAAAATCTGTTCAGGAGGAGAAAAACATTTTCGACAGTGGGCGAGTTAAGAGGAAAGAGGTTTTTCTGGCCACGGTTTGAAGCAATTGTAATCCCACGGTGAGCAGATCCCCACATTTCCATGAATACTGACCCTGCTGGGACGTCATCTCTTTTCATTCCGGGCAGGAATTCCTTCCGAAGCACGGGGTCGTCAGCCACAGAGGAGGGGCTTTCCTTGTCCGCGGCCAGTAAAGGCTGGGCCGCACTGGAGCTGCTGTTGTCATCTGAGGACGAGGACGAGCTGTGACAGCGCACAGGCACCTGTAGGCTGAGGTGCTGAGTCTTCCTCTCTGCTTCCATTCCCCCCACCTTGTGCTCCCATTCTTTCCTCTTCACACCGTTCACATTACCTACACCAGCCAACAAAAGCAGGTTACGTGAACACAGTAATTTCAAAAGCAATTTATGAAAAACATAGCAACTTAATTCAATTCCCTGTTTTTAAGAATAATCATTTTTTTAAAAGCACAAGTGTGTAATTTCACAAAGCAAAGTATCCACCTAAGTGTGGGTCCAGAGTCCACAGACAGTGAATTTTTTTTTTAATTTCCAAACTTAGAGAAAACTTTCAAGTATAGCACAAAGCCACGAAATATCTTTTACTTGGAATTTCCTATTTTAAACATTTTGTCCCATTTACTCTATTTATATATAATCTACATAACACTTCTTAAACCATCTGAAAGTCATTTGTAGACAATGTGGCCTTTGACCCTAGTCAGCCAAGTGTTTATTTCCTAAGAATAACACATAACTCCCATATAGTTATCAACTTGATCAATTTAGTACTTATAGATTACTACCACGTGCTTTCCAATTTTCTCAAGTGACCCAATAATGTCCTTTAGAGCACTTCTGCCCCTCCAGTAGAGGATCCCATCTAGGACCGTACATGACTGAATTTGGTGGTCATGTCTTCTTTAATCTGGAACACATCCTCAGGCCTGTGACAAGAGCCCTGTGTGGTTTCGTGACGAGGGAGGGGCTGATTCTAGTTTCTGCTAAGCCATGCACTTTGCTGTATGACTTCCTGCACCTCAGCCCCAGTGATAAGCCTCAGTTTATTCACTATAAACAGGGATGATATACAACTCACATGGCAGTTTGGGGATTAACTGAGAAAATGCCTGTGAAAATCTTTAAAAACAAACATTATTCAAGTATAACAAAGTAATATTATAAGACACTGAAGTTACATTGTACTTAGCAACTTTCTTTTCCATGTCAAGAAGTTTTGGTGTTTGCTGATTTTATAAGATAATCTGGTCTTATAAACAAAATGCTGAAATCAAACAGCCTTAAAATAACGTGTCTTACTATTCAGTGAAAAATCACTTACACAGGAATTTGGCATATGTAGATATGTAGTCCAGTGCTTTCCACTCAGAGCTCCTTACACATGGGCAATCAATCCAATAAACTCTTAAGACAATTCTTCTCCTATCCTTGTTTGTCTACTGACAATAGGCAGTGCTAAGTTAATGTTTTTGAATGGACGAAGGAAAACAGGCTAAATGTTGGTGAAATATAAAGACTTCTCTACATTTCACTTGTTGACAACATGGCAACGTAAGCAGTAGCTACTGCACTTAATTGTAAGAACATACAACTAAGAAGTCTTTAGAGAAAAGACACGAGATAAATCTAAATCTAATATCCAGTGAATACACCATTCACTGCACATACCAAATGCATGTATTTGTAAAGTTATCCTAAAGGCCCTAAGGAAAGACCACACTTCCTGACACGTTCAATTTTAGTGATAAGAAGGATATTTTGCAAAAGTAGTTAATGGGGGGCTAATGGTATAAATATCACCACTATTAAGTTTTCCTATTAGATAAACTGGGAAAACAACTGTTACTTTAAAGCATAACTATTCCTATGTATATCTCCAGAAGTTGACTTCCAGGAACATGATGACATAAAAGGAAATATTTGGGTGAACAGTGGACCTACTTTTGCCTTGTGTAAATCTGAAAAACTCACGTCTTATCTGGCTTTAGTTAAATCATCTGTAAAACAAGGCAGATAATCAAATTCCACCTCTAAGACGGCCCAAAAAACTGAGTTAAAGTAATATTGAAGTTCTCTCAGAATGGCATAGGGATGAAGATAATAAAAGACTAGCACACTGCATTACCATCTACAATTTTGGGAATTTCCTTGGTAATAATCCACTCTCCGGGCTGCAGCAGAGACTGTCCATAGTACATGTCAGACTCTGCACTTGTGCTTGAAAACGCAGAGCTACTGGATGGTGTCAACTCTTCAAGCTTGAAGAAATCCAGGCCAGTCACTGTGCCACCAAAGAATCTGCAGCCACCGAGACAGCCACACTTGTGCCTGCACCTCTTATTCCTCAAGGTGTCGTCGGGCCACAAAAACCATAGCCTGCACCCCAAACAAAACAAATGAGAAACAACAATGGAACAAAAACTCATTCAGAAATGAAAAACTTTTGGGCAGATAATTAGTTACATATAAGTTAATTGTTAATATTTGTAAAAGACACAGTAAACACAAAGGTTTATTTTTATTGTGGTATGTCTTTTTAATCATTCTGCCATTCTAAACAAACAAGAATCTCATCATAGTGAGATGGCAATAAGTAGGAACAATAACAATAGACATAAAACATACATTAAGAAAAAAAAAAAGCTAAGAAGAAGCAAATATAAAAATCATTTAAATCCAGCCAGGATGGTGTGGCTCAGCGGTTGAGTGTCATGTCAACCCATGCACCAAAAGATCACCAGTAGGGGGCGTGCAGGAGGCAGCCGATGGATGTTTCTCTCACATTGATGTTTCTATCTCTCTCTCCCTCTCCCATCTTCTCTCTCTAAAAATCAATAAAAACATTTTTAAAAAATCGTTTAAATCTAGTTTAAAAACAATAGTAAATATTCTCAAAAGGACTAAAAATTTTAAACATTAATCTAAAAATATGGACAAAAGTATTAGTATATATTACATTTAATAGATAATTCATTGCTTTTAGCGTCCCAGAGCCTTTTTCACATGGCAAATGTAATACATCCAAATATAAATATGGGGTAAGTAAACGATTATTTCTCAATAAAGCCAAAATAATGTACTATGCTATATTTTACAGGAAAAAATTATATAATTTTGTAATAAGTACTCTAAATGAAGTATTAAGAATTGAGACAATAAGAAAATGTATTCAAAATGATCAGGGTCTGGGCGTGACCCACACACAAATCTGTCAGTATTAACTCCCTCCCCTCTTAAAAATGTTATATAGCCCTGGCCGGTTTGGCTCAGTGGTTAGAGCGTCGGCCTGCGGTCCAGAGAGACCCGGGTTCGGTTCCCGCTAAGGGCACATACCTCGGTTGCAGTTTGTCCCCGGCCCTGGTTGGTTGTGCGGGTGGCAGCCACTCGATGTGTCCCTTTCACATCGATGTTTCTCTCTCTCTCTCTTCCTCTCTCTCCCTCCCACTCTAAAAAAAAAATGTCCTCGAGTGAGGATAAAAAGAAAAAATGTTATATAATACAAATCTGCAAGTTATGTCTTTACTCCTTCTTCACATGCACTGTCTCATTGGATCCTCAGAGCCCTCACAGGAAGACAGCATCAGTGTTACCATTTTCATTGTGTACTCATTCATTTAGATTTCTTGAATATCCATGAAGTGCCTAGCACTGTGCCAGGCAGAACAGTCTTACCCACGTGAAGTTTACAGTACTGCAGCAAAGACAGGCCACAGACCAGAACACCTAATCCTAAATTACAGTAAGTGCTGGGAGGCAGAGAAGAGGGTGTTGCGACAAAGAATATGGGGAATCTTTCAACAAGAAATATTTGAGATGTGAAAGATGAGATGGAATGAATGTATCAAGTTAGAAGTGGAACAATAGTCCAGAGGAGACAGAGGAAAAATATGTGAGAAAGCCTTAGGATAAGGGAGAGTCTGGAGAATTATTTTTCAGTTAGACGTTAACAATTTCAAATCACTTGTCTGTTTTAAAGTGTTAATATTTAGTCATCCAGCAAAAATATTTGAAAACACCATCAAAACAAAAGACCTTATCTAACCCATAGATGCTTTTACTTCATTTGTGCAGCAAGAGCTTCATATAACACAGGCCTGGCAGTCACCTGGATGTGGGTTCAAACCCCAGCTGGGCCGCTTAACAACTCCAGGACTTTGGACAGTTGGTTAAGATTTCTAAGCCTGTTTCCTCACCTGTAAAATCATGGTCTGATATACCTAATGAGATTGTTGTGAGGATTCAATGGTATCACACGTGAAAAGCACCTGATGCAAACCTGCACTACAGGCTGCACAGCAGGTGTAAGTCCCTGCCCAGTCTTCATACAATCCAATGCACTGGTCTCACCTTTGAGTTTGATGAGAATCACTGGGATGGCTTATGAAACTACGGAGAGCTGGGCTCCACCCCAGAGTTTCTGACTGAGGTCCAGGAAGGGCTGACTATGTAAGTTTCTAACACGTTCCAAGGAGAGTTGGTGCTGGTGGCTTAGAAACTATACTTTTCAGAAACACTAATAAACTAATGGTCTACGTGCTCAGTAACTTTCCCTGTTATATTAGAAATGAATACACCTGCTCCCAAAACTCTGGGAAACAAATATCCACAATGGTGCCCAGAGCTGAAGCTAATGAGTTACCATGTAGGGACATAATCATATGAGGTCTTTATTTAAAATGTTCTTACCCCATTCCTAATAGTAGAACTTCCTCTATAATAATCTAGTAATTTTCCTCTTAAATTTCACTAACCTCTTAGTTCTGGCGTCATGAGTTTCTAAGAAATGTCTTTGAGCCTCATGTTTAGAAGGATGATCAGCCGCCAGGGCAACATCCACAGTGATCAGTCCTAAGCCGGCAGAGCCAGCTTCCAGCCAGCAGGCCCTCCGCAGTATCGCAGGCTGAAGCCCAGCTCTGGAGTTATTCAGCTGTTCGATGTACTGTCTCACTTGGAAGTCCTGAATCGCCGCACTTATTCCTTCCCCGACTGACTGGTTGTGGAGATTACAGTTTGCAACCCGGATTGCACCCATCTAAAGTTGAATGAAAAAAATGAAACAGAACTCTAGTTTCTGTATTTTTTAGCAACTTAGAATAAACTACATAATAGGTAATTATTTCAAGTTGCAAAAAAGAGAAGAAATGAAAGTGAAAGGAAAAAAGGGGAAAGATCAATAGAAAAAATAAATGCAACAGAGTAAAAACATTCAATTTAAAAAAAGGATAAGAAGAAAAGAGTGAAAATCTAAAGAAAAACAAGAGGAGGAAGAAAGAAAGTTAGAGGGGTAATAAGTAATAGAATCCCAGAATCTTAACAAAGCTTGATTTTAAACAGTAACTCATAGAGCAAAGGTGGCCAACATTTTCAGGAGCCAGGCAGGAACCATAAATGTATAAAACCTATAGGCATTCAAAACCAAATCTTTGAAAAACATTACCAATTCACTTCCCTGCCATAAAAGCAAGCGACTAGTCTATAACTCTGCCATAGAGTAATGTTATAATAATTCAGTTAGAGTAAAAAAGCAGTGAAGGGATGCCTTAAAAAATAATACTGGAAGAGAACACGAATGAGTAAAAAATAGAAAGCTATCTCTTGGAATTCTATAGCATTGGGTGAGATGGCAAATTATAAATGTGTATTGTATTTCAAAAAATAGAGGTCTGGTTTGGTAAAAAGGAAAAAGAACTATACTGGCCAAAAATGGACAAACCTGTACCTTTATATTTGTAGCACAGCCATGCTCCACAATGTAAATATCAGCTCCATCTACCGCTAAACGAGTCATGGTGTATTTCAAATCATCCGAAGCTGGACAAGGCCCAGGAATACAACTCAACTAAAATGAAAAGAGATGGAATAGTTAATTCTATTTAAACAAACAAAATTCTGGTCACATGTATTTTTAAAAATCAGTAGGTTAAATTTCACTTTTTTATAATGATAAACAAAATCATCAGCAATTAAAATCCCTTCAATTAGAAAACTAAATATAAGTAACCATGTACCATTTTCATTCAAAAGGGGCAAGTAGCAAGTTTAAATGAGCAGAATTCATATATAACTTGTTACTGAAACTCCAAAGGAATAGTCAAAGTAAACAATGCCATAGGTTTATAAGACTATAGTTTCAAGTTGTAAGATTTTGTATGAGTCCACCATATACATACATACATACTTGTTACACACAGCCACAAATACATCAACTATAAATTTTATGGTACTATCTAGGACAAGCCACACAGATTTAATTTGGTTTTACTCCTAACACACAGACTTGGTCATGTGTAGGTTGGACGAGAACATACACACCACCTACATCAGTGAGCTTCCTGGGCAGTGGCAGCCCCCATAAGTATTGTAATGGCCCACCAGCACATAACTGCTTGTTAGTGGCAGAGTGCTCTGTAAGAATCTATCCTCCACACAAAGTAGACCTAAAATAAACGAATCTAAAATGAAAGGAAGCTTATTGGTTGCATGCCACTGCACTGACTGCACAGGAACACACGAAGGAATTTTCTAAGGTGACAGAAATGCTCTGGGTCTTCACTGGTACTCGTGGTAACATCAGTATATACCACGTTTGTCAAAACGTGAACTGTACAACTTAAAAAGGGTGAATTATTGTATGTAAATTATGCCCCAATAAAGTCGAGTTTTAAATGTTTTTAATGAAACATAAAAGCTTTCAAGTCATAAGAGAAAAAAGAAGGGAGGACACACCTATAAGTATGTGTGACTTATCATTAAGAAACTAACTGGCTGACAAATGACCAAGGAACTAATTTCCTGGGGCCTGGCAATGTGTGTATAATAAGAAAAACTAATTTTATTACCAACTGTAGCTGTATCCTTTATCGTTGGCAAATAAGCATGGGTTACAGGCTCTTTAGACATAAAATTAAAAGCAGGATGAATTATGTTCAATTTATAGTAATACATTTGCAAACAAATATAGTTTGTATAGCAAAAGGAAAAAGGAAGGAAGACAGGAAAGACACATAGGAAAGAAAATAGAAAGAAAACCAAACTGTTAACAATGCTTATCTCTGTGTTGTAAAAATTGGGTTAAATTGCTTTTCTTTTAAAATTGCCATGTTTTCCGAAATGAGCATACTTCTCCCTGTCCCTGCAAAATGCTCCCTACCCCCAAATTCATAAGGCACAGTATTTACTACAATAACAGTCTGCCTGTCTTTGCCGTAGCACATGGTTTTGAAGGTGTTGTAATGACCCTGAGTCAAGGTCATGCAATGTTGTGGAAAGAGCATGCGAAGTGAAGTCAGGAAACCTGGCAAATGCCCTACACTGCTGATCACGCTGCAGAAGAGAGGGGTCTGCAAACAGTGTCATGCAAGGAATCTGCACTTCCTCTAGCTTTAGTTTCTAACTCTCGACACACATATACAGCCAGTCCCAAAGACTTAGTGCAATAATGCAATAAGATCTGAGTGTTGACACAAAAATAGAAGAAACAAAATATAATTTTCATATCTCCACTTATTTATGAATGCATGTTTTACTATTACCTCATATTTTGAGACTTACCACAAAATAACTGGTATAAATTAGCAAAAATAATTTTATTAAATAAAAAAACTGAATACAGTGTTTACTTTGTGGCTATGTGCATTTCTTTTACAGTTGGTATCTCAATTAGCCACTTAAATAAATCCGTGTTTATAATATGACTAACCTATTAGTTAACGTACCTTGGATTCGCAGAACCGACGATCAATTCCGTGTTGACATATTATTACTGATTTGGGTCTTTCCAGTTCATACTCCCGACATACCACATGAAAAACAAATGTCTGTCCCCACTCCAAGAGACTAGCCAGCTACAAATAAGCAGGACAAGTTGACAACACTGTTAGCACACTAAACAACTGCTTGGAGCTCAAAAGATAATCAAGAATATTAAAACAGCTTGAAAGAACCAAAACACCATCTCACACCTGCCGCTGTATTATAATCCACTTGTTAGTCAATATCATGATTTTTCTATCTTGACATCATTTATAAGCTTGTGTCACTTTTCATTTGTGAATGACAAAATACGTTGCCAAAATGAAAACTCTTTTCAACTGAAAAATTCAACTTCTAAAGCAAGTATTTTTATTCAAGGTTATATCTTTCTTCTTTCTTCTTACATGACTAACAGGAATCCTCGACACAGGAAAGCACCTAGAATTCTCTGCCTAATAATCAAACAAGCTTTGATGTGAAATTTGAGTATTTAATTATTATATTGAACTACAATTTTGGGAAATCAGATATTTTGAAAATTAAAGTACTTTTGTTTATGTAAATAGAAGCTTAAGTAACCATATATCAATTCTTCATCAAACCTTTAGATTAAAAAATCCTTAATTGATTAGAGTTGTTAATAAACACACTGAGACATGGGTATACATGATACTATCCCCCCCACAAAAAGTACATATTTAAACTCCTGGAAAACATGCATTTTACTTTGAAAACATACAAGAATGGCATAAACATTAAAAAGCACCTAAGGAATCATGAACCTCTCAGGAAACAGTGATGCCAAGATTCTAGTGCAGAAGAAAATGGTTCATCTTCTAAGAACTTATAAACATATGACAGTCTAGCAATCCTTAGGTTCAAGGACCTGTGTCCATCCAGCCTGGCAGGGTCAGTATGCCTTGTCAGAAAACAAGCTGTTTATTATGTGATTCAGTTTTTACTTGTCAATGGAGAGACAGGAAATGGTGGATAATAAGAAAAGGCTAATTATGATGCTAGAGAGTACTGAATACTTCTTTTTGTCTATTTTTATATAAAATGTCCCTTTGCAATTCATTCATTTTCCTAGAATCTTAACTTTTGCTGTCTCCCAACAATTTCTTTCAGATATAGAAGGTACTTAGATCTTTATTCACCTTGTTGCTACTACCTACCTCTCAATTACATGTTTCATACCCATTCTATAATGTTTATTAAAATTGAGTATGTACATTTCTACCACATCACAGTCTTTTGAAATGCCAAGATAAGCATGCATATTATCATAAAGATATGGCTCAACAGGTGAAATGTTACAGTAAAATGGCTCTGCACTAAATTTCAGTGGTCCATTTCTAGAAATAAATGATCGTTAAGGCCTCCAAATCTCCTAAAGACAGAGTGGGGTGGATGGTGAGAGGAAGGGAATTTATCCAAAGGATCACAGCTGGCACTCTGAACCAGGCTCACTCACTGGTAAATTCGGTTTTATTTTTTAAATAAAATAAAGTCTCAAATTCTTTAAAGTACTATGTAGAACTATAAAACATTATACTCATCAGTTTTATGCAGCTCAGAAAAGTGAAACTTGTCTCTGATTCATCTATTGCTAAGAAAATTGTGAATTTCAGAAATCAGAATGCCATTAGTGGAAATACAGTGGACATTCAAATAGGCAAACAGCTTGCTCTTGGGGCCGTGGGAGAGTGGAGGAAGAGGAAAAGCAGCAGGAGACAGTCTGAGCCTCGTACCTGCGGAGCCGTGACCTTGGCGGTGAGGCTTCCAGCCTGCACGTCTATTAGCCATGCGTATTCCAGGGAATCGCTGCCCAGAGGCAGACCTTCTGCTGAGAACATAGCATGAGCTCTCAGCTGGAGGCCTGACAGGGTGATGTGACCTTCCCTGAGTGCTTCATCCACAGGGGGTCGCTGCTGAAAACAAGAACAAGATTATGGTGAGAAGCTCAAGAACATCACATCATGGTTTCTCGTTGCTTTCCCCCCAGAACCAATAGTAAAACCACACTCTCTGGAAAACGAAGCTTCAGGATCCACAAGCTCCTGCCACGGCCTTTACCCATGAAAGTAGTCTGAGTAAGCTGTGCAGTGACAGTATCCATGAGAGTCTAGCTACAAAGCAAGACAGTAAAGCCCTATGAAGAATGCCAGTCTCTGAGTGGTCCCTGCCTTGATGAAGAACAAGAAACCTGGACTCTGACTGGCAGGAAGTGTAACAGGCCAATGTCTTGTGGGAAGGCAGGAATCAGGAGATTAAAATATTAAAAAGAATAAAAGAACAGGGGACAATAAAGACCACTAAAACCATAAAATGAAGAACTAGGGAAGGAAGCCATCTTCCATTTAAAGTTTATAAGTATGAAACTGATTTACAGAGAATATTTATGTACTCACTACTAAAAGCAGCACATATTTGAAACAGAAAATTTCTAAAATTCACTCAGAAAGCTAAAGACTGAGTGCTAAAATGGGGTGTTCCATGGAACACTAGTTCCACAGAATATTACCAGGAATACAGAATCAAGTAAGCTCGCAGTGGCCAGGTTCTGCACAAGCTACTGCCAGTCTCTCACAAACGCACCGACATCCTCCGTCTTCCCTCTGCCGTCCCAGGCCAAGTAACAAGCCCTCTCGCCAGGACGTGTGCAAAGCCCTCCAGCACTCACTTTTACATCTCTCTGCTCCACACTCTACAAAAGGACTACAGATCTTTATAAAAGGCACATTTTATCATACTCTTGTCTCAAGACCACGATATACTACCAAGTACCCCACACCTCTCCTTGCAGCACTTCGTACACTCGAAAGTATTTATCTTAATGGCAATTCCTCAATATTTCTCTCTCTACCAGGACCGTTTCTGCCTCGGTCACCAGGTATCCCACTGCACCTAACAGAGTGACCACAGAAGCAGCTACTGCTGCCCGAGGAGCTGCACAGATGTCCTCACAGCAGTCTTCTCAGAGACGTCACACACTGCTGTCCCCCGAGACAGTTCACAGACCTTTCCCCAGCGAGCTGCACCGGGGCAGCCTTCTCCGTGTGTACGCAGACCGCCTCACAGGGTCAGTGCTCCTTGTTTCAACACGTCTGTGGACATGTGCTCTTTAAAACAAATGTTTAAGGAGAAGGCTAAATCTAACTCATAAGGACTTCTTAAAAGGAAATTTCAAATTGTGACTATAATACAGCTCTAGAACTTCTAACATGTTTTATGGTATTCTCATCTAAGCTGTGTGACAGTATGTCAAATCGCCTAACTTCTCCGGGCATCAGTTCCCTTGTTTTATCTGAGGGAGTTGGGAGGACGGTCAGTCGCTTCTGGCAGAGATTCCATAATTCTCAGTATACATTTTTTCTTAGTTTTCTTATTTTTTAGCTCAAAAATACATATGGATCTTGGCTTATCCTAAAGGTGTAGTCTACCTAGTACACTAGTAAAGGTGATATTCTAAATTGTGTTACGGCTTGCATCATGTTGTGGGGTGAATGGTGTCCCCCCAAAAGGTATGTTCAAGTCCTAAGCCCAGGCACATGTGAGTGTGAGCTTATTTGGACACAGAATAGGACACAGGGTCTCGGCAGATGCAACCAAGTCAGAATGAGGTCCCAGTGGATTAGGTCTCTTTCTTAGACGTGTCCTAGTGAGAGGAGAATCGGGACACAGACACACGGGTGCCATATGAAGACAGAGGCAGAGCCTGAGTGATGTGTCTACAAGGCAAGGAATGACAAGGATTGCTAGCAAACACCAAAGCCAGGACGAGGCAAAGCAGGATCCTCTCCTCCAGCCTGCAGAGAGGGCACAGCTCCAGAACTGTGAGAGAGTAAGCACCTACTGTTTCCAGCCACCCGCTGTGGGGTACTTTGCTACAGAAGCCCTAGGAAACCATGAAGCGTCATAAGGTAACCATGATGTAGATTGTGTGGTTTCCTGAGTCAGACACAATAATCTATCCATCACCTTAGATCCTTAACCTTGAAGCCCTGCGCTAAGACTAACACCACCAGGAATAAGCACCTACCGGTAAGTGACCCAGGACTGACCCTGGGGGAGTCACAGTGTAAAGCCTACCACTGTAAAAGGACATTAGAAAGTACACAGACTAAGGGAGAAAACAGTTCTTAGGAACAGACGAGCCAGCGCTGCAAAATGTAAGCAAGTTCAGCAGATGAGCGGACTGCAAGAGCCCAGCGAGAGCCCCTGGTCGGCAGGTTCGGGGACAGTGACGACATGCAGCACCTGGGAACCAGTGCTCTGCGGCCCGACAGGTGCACTCCGCCAACTCCTCTCCTACACACCGCTCCCGGCACCTCAGTGCCTGCACAAATCTGCCACAACTCTGTCATGACGGTTCATGTGACCTCTCATAATGAGCTCGATAAAACGTGTTTTATATCTGGTCCAGTCTTTTGAGAACGCAGTGATGGGAATAAAAGTTAAAAGTCACCAGGTACTCATAAGAAACCGGATATTCAGCTAAAGTTCACAGAACTCAGCATCAGGAGAGACTTCCCTTCACCTTTATTCATCTCCTCGGCAAGGTGATGGGTTTCCTCTCCACACACTCATCTCCCAGAGTGAAAACCCAACCAAGTCTAGTGACCCCTAGTGGGAGAGAAGAACAGAGTTGTCGTTAAGGTTTCTGCGGCTCAAATAGAGGTGCTGAGCAAGTTCGATGTTCGCGAGCACAGCAGTGCTGCACCCTCACTTCAGAGGCAGTCACACAGATCTACACGTGGTGAGCTGACACACAACTACGCACACACATTGCACCAATGTCAACTTCCTGGTTTTGATACTGCACTATATGGAAAAGGTCAACACAGGGAACTCTCTGCACTAACTTTGCAACTTCCTGTGAATCTGTTATTATTTTGAAATAGAAGTCTAAAAAAGAAGCACATTCTGTGGCAAAACAAGAATATAGTAAGCATTAGTTTAAGCTACGATTTCAGCTATGTGAAATATACATGAAAAAAGTAAATTAAAATTCTATGTAGAAAAATATAATTTACGGCGAAAAAGTGAAACGGGGTATGCTATGAGAAATAAGATGATCCATTACTATACAGAATCCATAGTAAGTTATCATTCACTGATGATCTAGGGTATTGGATTCAGCTTCCCACTTACATATTTACCTGGCCTTGAATAAATCCATTTATATGTCTAAAGCACACCACCTGCATAAAAGTAGGGAAGAGCCCTAGAGTAGTGGTAGCAAGAGAAGCCATTTGACTTTAAAAAGTAATAATTATAAAGTGATAATCTACCCAGGATATAAATTATTCCCGTTTGATGAATATCATGGTTCTCTTCCAAAAGAGCCCCAGGGATATCACGAAAGAATCAACAAAGTATCCTGTAGGTATGTTAGATGAAAAGAATAAATCACTGGCCATGCAGATATGCATGTTTTGAAGATTTATGGTACTGGTTAATAGTAATACTTAGGTTGTGATTTTCAGCAGAATCCACCAACATTTTCTACATTTTTCCCTTCCATAAATAAATGAGAAGGTTATAAAGTATTTCTTTCCATTTCTAAAAATAACAGGTATAAACTATAATTGTATGAGATCACATAGACAGGGAATTACAGAAGAAAAGAGATTCATGAAAAACTCTAATACATCCATACACATGTACAAGCTTCTTACTACAGTTACATGAAAAGTCTCTGGTTTACAGAGCTGTCGACTCCACGCACAGAAGCTAACACATTGTTTTCACCCCACAGAGAGCAACAAGAAATCCCGAAGTCTTTACCACAACTCACTTCCACGTTACCTGGTAGTTGTCGCTGACAAACACACTCAGGGGTGACAGCACAAGCTGCAGCATGGTCTCCCTAAATCCTTTCTTCATTTCAAAACACAGTCTTTCCAAGAAAGCTGTGGGACACTCAGGACCATCGGCAGTTCCGTGCTAAAATCAAACAAAATCCTATAATCAAGATGTAGAAAAGGCGAAGACCAAGGAAGTATGAGAAAATAAAAATTGTACTTATATAACTAAGAGATTTTGATTTTTAAGGAGAGAAACCATTCTTCCTGACAAACCCCAGTCACCTGTGCCGCCCCAGTAAGGACAGGAGGTGCACTAAGCACAGTGCTCCTCTGTGCAACCCTAGGACAGGACATGGAGCCAGCACACGGCACAAAGCTCAGGGCCGCCCAGACCCCAGCTGGCCTGGCTCCGATGGCCCTGGGTTCCTTGGGAAATATAATCCTGTTCCAAGTCAGCCCGGACAGGCCCACAGTCATGCTTAGAGTGACCCGGGATTCAATGCTGTATCTAAATCTCCAGGGTCAAGCCTGAACCTTGATTTTATAATGGGTCCACCACGAGACCCCAAACTGGTCTGGAGTTGGAGATAAAGGCTATGAAAATGTCAAGTCCTAGAATACCCATCGGGCTAACTATAAACAAAGCAACTCAGTGCCATGTCAAAATGTTCTGAAGTTAAACAGAACAGCAAAGAAGAAATGAAAGTGAAAGGAGAAAAACAGAGAGTAAAATTATCAATGATCAAGTAATTACATTCTGAAGAAAATAATAAACTAGCTTTATAGAGATAAAAGGATAGATTCAGTTTTTAATGTGAATTTTTTAAATACTTGTGTGCATGTGCGCACACACAATTTCCTATGCTGGGTGAATTTCACATGATACTCCAGACTACTTTGATATGTGAACACTTACAACAGGAAGACGCCCGTGAACTTTGTACAAATTCACAAGCACAGTAATATCCCAAGGGCGCAAGGACAGTGGATGAATTGACTTGGCTGAACTTTCGTTTTCCTTTCTGTCACTTTCCATTCCTACTGCAGTCCACCCAGAGCTGGACGACGTTGACAGTGACAGAACCGGACTTGAAATAACCTCTTCAAAATCCATATACATGTCGTCTTCCCCAAAGTAGTTTTCCTAAAATATTAGGAGCAAATAGCTATCAACAGAGATATGTAACAGTAACTCCTCGCCTTAGAGCCCAAAGTTTATAACTAAGCATCTCCTTTATCTATTTCATTTAATTAAAAGCATCTGGCCCTGGCCAGTTTGGCTCAGCAGTTAGAGCGCTGGCCTGCGGATGAAAGGTGGTGGGTTCGATTTCTGCTCAAGGGCACGTACCTGGGTTGCAGGTTCAATCTCCGGCCCTGGTCAGGATCGTGCAGGAGACAACCAACCAATCAATGTGTCTCTCTCATGTCAATGCTTCTCTCTCTCCCTCTCTTTCTCTCTCCCTCTCCTCCATTTCATTCTATCTTAAAATCAATGGAAAAGTATCTTCGGATGAGGATTAAAAAAAATCCCAAATCTACTGATTCACAGAACCGGTGCTTTTTCCTCTATCTTCTGCACCTAAATACAGGTTCTACTCAGAATCTGCTTGATGTGAGACTTTAGGTACCTTAAAACCGTTCAGCTAGCACTTCTCCCTCCAGTCTTGGCTAGCAAACCTCGACTGTCCTTCCCTGACCAGCCCTGATCATCCTAGACCTTCCCAGAATGAATGATGCCCCCGTCACTGCATGTTCAGGGATTCTGCTAGCTGCACATTTGCTATCCCAGCCTCTGCAGCGGCGAGATCACACAAGGAAGCACATAAGGGAGCGCTGATGGATCTAGATTCATGCACGGAACCCCACTGCTCGTGATTGCTAGGGTTTGGACAATTAGTCTTCCCTTTGGTTGTCAGGTGTGGCAAACAACCAACACTAAATGAAAACCTAAAGCAAAGTGAATTTTCAAAATCCTGGAAAAATGCAAAATTTCATGAAGTTGTTGAAAGTTTTATTGGACAACTGCTCAAGTCCCAGGTAAAATCTCTCATTGATAAAGTGAGGATCTGGAAGGTTAGAGCAGTTACCTACGAAGAAGAGTCAATCAGTAAGTATTACTGATGACTTGCTGGGGACTTTTTAAAAGTATGAGTTTAATATCAAAAGAATAAGAGTGACTTCTAGAAAAATGACAAAGTCCTCACACATCGTTCTTAAAATATCCTCATAATCATGCTACAGGCATCAACCTGTAAGTGCTATCATACTGCACAATCATACAATTTCAGTAAATTTTACCAAAATGAATCAATACTTGGTTCAATCCTTGCTCAAAAAACAGTGCATACTTCTTCAGAACCTAAATTTGTGATACTCTGAAATAAACTTATTTTCATATATTTGCTTCAATTTTTAAGGAGCTCCAAAAAAATCTTTGATTATTTACCATGAAAAAAAGCTGTTTTTAATGGATTCACTTGAAATAGACTTTTCCTGTTACCAATTACCCTCAGATATTAAGGTTCTCTTATACTTCTATTACTGCATTAAGTACAATGTGTTAAAGTTGGTCCACATGTCTGTCTACTCTATCCCTCCTAGCTTTTCTTCTTGAGAGCAGATGCAAT
The DNA here is from genome assembly GCA_030848825.1 of Tadarida brasiliensis. NCBI lineage: Eukaryota > Metazoa > Chordata > Mammalia > Chiroptera > Molossidae > Tadarida > Tadarida brasiliensis. The sequence goes on along the minus strand of CM061259.1, from coordinate 4,088,643 downwards.
ATCATTTCTAGCTCTAGCAGCTAGCACAATTCCTAGAACATGCTAAATGCTCAAAAAAATGATGAACTGAGTACAGTATTTTTAATAAATAATTTTGCAATTGAGTCTAGCACTATCTATATGATATATGATATATTCTCAACACTTTAAATCATCCACTGGCTATTGCAAATGGTCTCAGTTTCAATCAGATAGTGACTGCTTTGTATATGTGTTTAAAAACAGGCCTGTTCTTTTAAAAATCATACCTTTATACAAAAAAAGGCATTTAACAGTGGTCCATAGAGAGTGATCTGAGAGTCCGGGGAAAGTTCCAACTCCACATGCAGTTTGTCAGGTGGAAGTTCGGAGGGATCGACAGGCGGACGAGAAGAAGTAGAGGGAGAAGAAACAACTCGGTCTGTCGTCTTCTGGGACGGCCTCAATACAGACAGCATTGTTTCCTCCATTTCTGACACTGGAATAAATTCAGAAACAAAAAGTTTGGTGAAGGGAGGAAAGGGTCTCCTAGAAGTTCTTTAAGGAATTATTCACTAAGAAGTTTTACTTGGCAAATATGAAAGCAACTAACTCTGATATAATACCTATAGTATATAATGAAAACAAACCTGAAAGACTAATAATTAAGAATGCAAAATAGAATAGACTGCATTGAAATACGTGTAGAAATACATTAATCAGACTGCACAGGATCAATGAAAAGTTCCTGTTAACGTCAAGTCCCTGTAATATAAATTTGGGTCATGATGAGGCTTTCACTATACTTGGGCATTAAGGTACAGCTGTTTTCCTTTAAACAGCTATTCAAATACAGCATGATGTTATCAAGCTCCATACATAAGAATAATTTTGAAAACTATTTTTTAAAACTTCACTCACTGGAAAAATACAAAGAAAATATTACTTAACTCTAATTCTATTTTGGACCCCAATTATAAGGCACTTAAGCTTCAGGGTTTAACTATGATAGTTATCAAATGCATTAAAGAAACTAACACTTCACAAAATCAAGTACTTTAAATATGTAGGTTGACATACACCTTTTTGATACGCCAGCTCTGCTGCTTCTAGCATGGCAGATGGCAGACCTTGAGAAAATTATGTAATTGCTTTCTCTGAGCATACTTCCTCAACTCTACAATGATAATAAAAATGTCAATACCTATCTCAAAGTTGTTGAAAGGATTAAACAAGATAATGTAAGCCAGGGAACAACCTGGCCTAGTATTTGATACATAGTAAATGCTCAATAAAAGTTAGCTATAATAATACCAAAATCCTCAAAAGATTTTAAATACATAACAATTATGTCAAAAGAATAGATGCATTTTTTGGTATCTTTGATGATTATCAATCACAACACCAGATGTTCAAAGTACAAATTATATAAAAACACTTACATGATTGCTTTAGCTGTTCATCTGCTTTTTGTGGGTAAATTGGATGCCATGTATAATCAATTGTAAGCATGACACTGGGGACAGTCCAGCATTCAACCCAACCAGCCCTTTAAGAGTAAAGAATAAAAAATTTCTGCTCAGATACTTATTCCTTTCATTGTATACAAACAACAGGTACAGATAATCAAATTTATTATTATTCTTTGAAAGACTCTGAAGAATAGTTTCTCCACGTATAAACACAAAACATTTAAGTCACTCCTGTTATGCACTCACTTTTCTTGCGTGAGGTTCCGCCATTTGGGTTTCACTGTTCTCTGGCCACTCCGACACTCAGCAGGGAGACCAGTGTCGTGAGTCGTTTTATTTGGGTGACAATTCTTTACCAGCATAAATAATGAATATTTACTAGGGTGGCAATCTGGTAGAAACAGATGAAGATCAACATCTTCTCCCTAAAAAATAATTTATAATAACCCACAGGAATAAAATAGGTCTGTAAACATTTCAGGTTACTATTTATAGCCAAACCTCTCTATAATAATCTTGAGAATAAATTCAAAAGAAAGGAACCATAAATTCCAAAAGGCAGATTTTACATTGAACAGTCAGATAAATAACTCGAGTAAGATTTTACATTGGTTAAAACTAAATTCTGATTAGATGTCAAGAAAAAAGTCAGGATAATAAACAGCATAGTTTCCACAAAACAGTGAAAAGATTATCTTCCACGGGTATAATGGATATTTCACGTGTAATTCAGTAAAAAAATAAAAAAAACTGTCTCACTAATATAAGCCCAGGTGGAATATGTTCTGTATTTTTACTAATTTTTAAAACATGATTGTTTCTTTTGATTCTAATAAGTGTTGATTCCTCAACTGGCTTTTAGGAGTCCTGAGTTGGTGTATCAAAGGGTCTTCATTCAGCATCACTTTTGTCCCTTTAGGTCCCATAATCTTTTTCATCCTAATGCCTGGTTTCTTAACAGGCAGCACAGTCAAGTGCTTAAAAGAATAGAGCCCTACACTCTATCGATTGCCTGGGTTCAAATTCCACCCTGGCCACTCTAGCTACATGATAAGTCACTAAATGTGGCTTCTCAGTGTCATAGTCCATAAATGCAGACAGTTAACTCCTGCCTCAAGAGGGTTGTTCCAAGAATGAAATGACTGCACATAAGCACTGGAAATAGTGTCTGCACATAGAAAATGATTACAAGTGTTAGCTGCTCTTATCATTATTGTTGCTTTTTTTTTTTTTTTTTTTTTTACCAGCATAACCTCCATCAATACTACAACTACTACTGATGGCCCGTGCCCTAAAATTAGGTGTTACACAAAATTCTGGGTGCACATGAGCTGGCTTCCAGACAAAAGGAAGAAAGGTATCTGTGGTTATTGCTTGAGTTCATGGTTACAATGAGGAATGACATATAGGGAAGTATATAAAAGCTAGTTCACAGACACAGTAAACATCAGAGCTAGAAGGGGTGTCAAAAAGACATAGATGAGCCCTGGCCAGTTTGGCTCAGCAGTTAGAGCGTCGGCCCGCAGACCACAGAGTCCTGGGGGGTGAGGGGGGGGTGTCGGTTTCCGCTAATGGCATTTTTCTTGGTTGCAATTTGTCCCCGGCCCCAGTTGGGGTTGTGGGGGTGGCAACCAGTCGATATGTCTCTCTCACATCGATGTTTCTCTCTCTCTCTTACCCCCTCTCTCCCTCCCGCTCTATCTGAAGATAAATGCAAAAAATGTCCTCGGGTGAGGATAAAAAAAAAAAAAGACATAGATCAGTCACAGAGGTTAAGAAATAATCAACTCAAAATGATTTCTTTATTGCCCAACTTCTTTGGGGAAGTTGGAAAACTCAGGGGAATGGCAGAACGTTATAGTTAACTACAAAAAAGAGACCAGGGCAATTCTGTGACATGGAAGTTTGTGAAGGATGGAGGAAAGTTAAACTACTTCAGGGTGGCCGGGGGACTGGGGTGGGGGGGAGGAATAAGCTTTAGGAAATCCAACTTACTAACAAACCTTGTGGACTAAAAATGCATCAAGTATACGTACTCTTAGGGAGAACTTGGTATTGCACGTAGCTGGAACGAAGTCCGTAAATGGCAAGGAGAAATCAGTATTTAGTGTTTCCCCACAGGCTGCCAGATACACTAAAAAAAAATAAAATGTACTTTTCACTTCAATAAATTATAAATAAAAATTGCCTTAGATATACATCTGAACAAAATTAAGTTTAAGACTATATGTTTAGTCCAATACAAACTCTGAAATACTCCTCTGAAAGTCTCACAAAATAATGAAGAAAAGATCAATTCCAGTATTAACTATAAAATCATTATCAATTTGTTGGTATTTGTCTTAATGAACAGAATAGTCAGCCCAATTTTTACAAGGTTCTCACCATTTTCCTGTTGTTTAGTGGAACAGTCAATCCAGTTGTGCTGATTAGCAGCCCAGATCATTTCAAACTGATGGAACATGATTTTGAAATTCCACGTATATGGAACAAATGAAAAAATGTCTGGAGCACTATCACTAGACCAGTCTTGAATTAAATCTAAAATTATCAGCATGGGAGACAGAAATTAAAATTAATTGAAAGTCAGAAAACAAAATGTGAAGACTCTAACACCAGTCAAAAATGAATTTTTCATTCATAACTAAAAGGAACTTTTATACTGAACTATTAAAAGATGATTAGGATATAGCTAAATGATTTAACAGCAAACAGATGTTTACTTAGTAATCACAGTTCCAAACAGGAAGAAATGTATGCATTTCATAAATTATTTTTTAAAGAAACTATGGAAGATTAAAGAGAAAAACATCACCTGATATTCCACTATCAAAACATCCAACTCTGAGGATGTCTCCTTCCAGTTTTGTTCTATGTAGATTTTTATACTCTCCTGCATGCCCCTGCCAGAAATATATGCTTGACTATCTATTTCACTCTAACCTCTCCTGTATATTTTTCTACCTCTCTCTCTCTCCGTCTCTGTCTTTTTTCAGAGGTGTAGAGGGGTGTGACTTGATAATTGGTTAATTGGCAGATAGAATCTCATTTCATTGAATTTCTTCAGTAAAAGAGGGTTGACCATTTTTCATGTTTTTTGTTGTTATTAATCCTTACCCAAGGGTATTTTTCCATCGATTTTTTTAGACAGAGTGGAAGGGAGAGAGAGAGAGATCAATGTGAGAGAAAAATTGATTGGTCTCCCACACGACCCTGCCCAACCAGGGCCAGGACCTGCAGTCCAGGTACGTGCCCTTGACCAGGAATTGAATCCACGACCCTATGGTCCACAGGCTGACAACTCTAACCGCAGAGCCAAACTGGCCAGGGCCATCTTGTTTTATTTATTAAACAAATACCACAGAGTGTCTACCTGTGTCAGACTCTGTTCTAGACTCTGGTGAGTAAACGCAGACTGGGCCTTCCAGGAATTTACAGTCAGTCATCTTGGTGGATTGCTAATTTGTATGGTCTGATTGTTGCTTTTCAAATTTGTGTTCCTATGCTTAGTGTACTTATCCTCTGGTATCTTAATTTTTTTTAACTTCACTAGGTAAAAGGTCTTTACAGAAGATGTTAGCCCTGGTCTGCCATGGTGGTTTCCTCTCCTTTTCCTTCCAGCATTGACATCGTTCACATCCACTCTACACTCCCAGCAATGAGGTCTTTCAAGGACTGGCCTCCTCCTAGAGGTGCTCACCAAGCTCATGTTTGTACTCACAATCTGTAACACAGTGCTATGCACAGAAAATCAGAACTCTGTGTATTTGAGAGAGCAACAACTGGAAGCAGTAGAGTCTGGTTTAAACTCTGGCTTTCTTGCTTTACTAACTGTGTGATCTTGAACAAAGAACCTAAATACTAGGGATTTTCCCTTTTACAAAGTGGGGACGTCACAGCCTTGACGTGAGTGAGGTGACAGCTGTGAACTTTGAGCACAGTAATTGCCGCAGGGCGGGCACTCCACAAATGGTACCTTCTATTATTAAAGATACTCTATGGAGAATAACAGCTAAAAATAATTCGATATTTAAAGTAGTTTTCTTTAAATTTTAATGGAAATTTATACTAAAAAAAATTAGATTCAATAATGAAATCATAAGTCAAAATGATCCTACATAGTACTATATGAACTCATTTAGAATTTAGCTTCAATGTGCATAAGTTTGTGCAAAGTATTAGAAATTCCTCTTAATAAATAATATATTTAATATCAAAAGTTATAATAATTTAAATTAACATTAATAAGATGTAGAGTTTTACTATGTCAACAATAAAAGGCATATGGCTGTTACCTGGTCTATGAATAGAGAAAAAAATTCCACTTATCAATTTTACCTTAAATATATTTTTATTTCACTTAACAAGCAATCACAGTGGTTCATCATACCTTTTAGATCTACACTTAATTCTACCTGCTACCTTACCTAACTGGACTCCATCCCTACTTTCTGACTTTTTTCTTTAGCACAATGTCCAGCACTTGGGAGATGCCCAAAAGTCATCTCTGGAACAAACCAACTCCACAATGCAAAGTCGTCATCATCAAGCTGATTTGATCACTTTTCTCCCTCATAAACATGTCTGATTCTTCACTTTTACTCAAACTGTTCATCTTATCTAAAATATATACTCTCTTTGGTATCCCCTCTTCTGAAGAAAAACTCTATCTTTAATAACAGCATCATACTATAGAGAAAGCATAGGGTCTATAGTCAAATAACTATTCTTAAATGTCTCTTCCACTGACTAGGGATGGATGGAGGAAGGGAGGAAGGGAGGAAGGGAGGAAGGGAGGAGGAAGGGAGGAAGGGAGGAAGGGAGGAAGGGAGGAAGGGAGGAAGGGAGGAAGGAAGGAAGGGAGGAAGGGAGGAAGGAAGGAAGGAAGGAAGGAAGGAAGGAAGGAAGGAAGACTGTGGCATTCAGTCAAGCAAATATTAGGTGCTCTGGGATAGCCACTGACCCTGGCAAATCAGACCAACTCTGTTTGGCTAAACTTGTCACAGGAAGTCTCAATAAATGCTGCTTATTTTTCTGTAGTAATATTTATGCTACTCAGAGACCAAGAATACATGTTCCCATACTCATTAAATATTAGTAAATATCATAATATGCTGAAGAAATGAAGGAATTTTTCTAAGGACATCAACTCAATTATCCATGCCAATGGAAAGGAGAAAGTAGGGTCTCCCAACACAAACATAACATACTTGACTATCTGAATATACTGTTGTGGATTACAATTATTAAAAAAAAATCATTCAGCCATGCTGATGCCTAATTCAGGAAGAGAAAGAAACTGATTCACCTTCCCCATTATATTCCCCACTAGACCAAATCAAAGCACCAGCCTAAAATGGGTTTTTTTATTTCCTCTGAGCTCAATTTTGGGTTCACATTTTCCTTTTGGGTAAGAAGAAAGCACAACATACCTATATTTAAATTTTCCCTTTGATATTCTCAGTCCCAAAAGTGTGCAAGTTAAGAAAGTCTGTGTCGCCTGGCTGGTGAGGCTCAGTGGTTGGGCATCGACCCGATCCGGGCACATGCCCAGGTTGTGGGCCAAATCCCCAGTGGGGGACGTGCAGGAGGCAGCCAATCAATGTTCTCTCTCATTGATGCTTCTAGCTCTTTCTCCCTCTCCCTTCTTCTCTCTCTAAAATCAATAAAGGAAAAAAAAATTTTTTTAAAAAGAAAGTTTGTGTCATCAAATCCCTATGTTGAATCTAAAAGCAAAACTTACCGAATGGAAAGCAGTTCCCTGTGATGAATCTCATGCATTTGTGTGTGTTAGAAAATTACCTGTGAAGAAGTTCTTCTGTGCAAAGATGAAGTGGTAGGTGGCTTTATACACCTCTAATTCACACTGCCATGTCTGGGGCATGTTCCACACACGGGGGTAGCTGGCAATAATGTGGAACTGAAAACCAAAAGGTTAGAGCTTAAAATGTGACCCTGTGTGTACAGCATCAGAAATAAACTCACACACACTGGTGAGCAATTAATACTTATTTTCCTACTAAGTGGAACAGAAGGTCCCTTAGAAATTTTAATATTTCTGTGGCTAAAGGTCAGTATCCATGGTTACATCCAGTTCCTTGAAATACTAAGCCATGATGTGGTCAAAAAACTGGAGGAAAGACAGTCAGGTTACAGTTTCAATACAGTACTCTAGCTAAACTCACAGAGTAACAGCCAACACCTGAATACCCATAACTCCTCTGCACCCCAGCTGGTCGGTGAGCAGCTCGGGTGTAGGGGGTGCGGTGCAGTACACTGTCACACACAGTTCTGGTGCCGGCCGCCTGACTTCCCATCTGACAGCATGGTCATTACAGGCCTGTATTCCATCTGCCAAAACTGAACAACTCTGCAAAGGCAAGAGCTGCCTGGCCAGGACTAGCACTTTTGCACAGCAGTACTTATCAGCAATAGCTCAGCCATCAATAAAATGCTTAATATGCCAGTTAAATATATATTTATGGTACTCAATATATTCTTGGTTAATTGCAAAATTTTCCTCTTAATTTACATATGTATCATGTGTAAATAGCTTGTCTGGCAAGAAATTAAGAACCTACTGGTAAAATATATAAAAGAATCCTCTCTGAATGTCAGCCATCCTACAAAGTGGCTTTTATTATTGTTGTTATTGTTGTTGACCCTTGCTGCCTGAATACTAAATCCCCAATCTGAAATTTTGGTCATGAGCATTTACATATTTTTTCTCTTTGTAATATGGAGCAATCCAGGGTATCAAAATTTTCTTCTTTTCACCTTATTCATCAAGTATAAAACACAATGAATTATTAAGCCCGGAGAAAGAATCCAATGGGGCCAGAAAACATAGTAAAAAACAAAAGATCTATTTACAACATTGGACAGATAGTCTAGCCATATTGTGAAGTTTAAAAATAATATTCTAACAACTGTTCATATTTAAAGGCCAAAACCCCACATATGATTGCCTTATGTTCACTTCCCCCATACTAGGAAGAACAACAGAGAGTGCCAGGGAGTGCATGGCACTGGGAATCTACTCCTTTCCCCCAAACAGGGCCAAGAGCATCTGGTGGTTCTTGAACAAGAAGATGGACCATTTGATGCCTTCCTGGTCATTAAAATCTTATATTAAAAAATTGAAACCAAATTTGTATTTTATGCACCTAAGCATATCATCATATACCCTAGACTTACCGCTAACATTTCTGCTTCTAACAGGGTCCGGTACTGCATGCTGGTAGTGGCATCAACATGTAAGAGCTGTCCTTTAATTGCAGGGGTGTAACCTAATAAATGAAACATAAAATGAAGAAGCTACTGGAAACAACCCCCACCACCACCCAAAGAAGAATTCCCTGAGAAATGGTATCAGTCACTATTTAGGTATACCCCAGTAATGGGGAAGAAGCTTGCCACCTAACAGGTTACCTTTCTCAACTGAACACCTCTGAAAGAAGAAAGTCCCATCTTCACATAATGTCTATTATGACTTTGCTTTCCAGTGTAAAACTACAAGTCCATTCTCTAAGTGACAGTTTTGAAGTATTTAAGATGGCTGCCATGTCCTCTCTCCTTCCACTGACTCCAGCATACCTATTTTCATCATTTTCAACCACTCCTTATGCAATGCCAGTTTTTACACAACCCCTCTTCCTTACAGTGACAGTGTCACCAAACCACGTAGCCCATTCTGAACAGGAGCAGTGGTCCCAGTATTCCCCTCTGTTCTAGAGGGGTACCCTCCCGGTAGCACTGACCCTACCGCCATTATTACATGGCTACTCCAACACGCATCCTGCTCGGGGCGTTTTTGTTGTTGCTATTACTGTTGTTTTTCAAACACCTGAATCTCTGAGAAAAAAGTTTTACATAGATTTGAGTTCTATTTTGTTCCTGTCTCAGACCTAAGCCTATTCTCCCTCAGATAGTCATCTTAAAAGCCATTTAACCTTGAACAAGGCCCTGAATGGCTTTCCTTAGACCCTTCCCTTCACTCCGAGTCCCACAGCTGGTGTGCTGGGGCACTTCCCATAGGTTCCTAATATGTGTGCTCCAGACCCTGCAGCCCTCAGGTGGCCCCTCCCCCAGTGAGCCAATAACTGTGTACCAACTGTTTGTATAAATCCTACTTCCTACGTGAGTCATCAGTTTAAAAATGGTAGCGGCACTCCCTCAAATGAACCATTGTCCATTTTGTGCAGCACCCAACTGCCTTTTCCCTGGTCCAGTTTGGTAATTAAGGCTGTCCTAAAAGATGCTTCTTTCTAACTTGACTACGCTGAATCTACCTGTCCTAGAGAGCCTGCTTCAAGACGCAGTAGGGCTATTCTTCTAGAACTAGCTAAAATAAGGTTTTGTTCTTCACTAAAACAGCCCCACAGTTCCAGGGAAAAGATGCACTCTGCCATCTCAGTCACTTTTTCAGCTGATTATCTCAGCAGGCATACCCGACTGCTCCTACTTTATGGGCCCAATGAATCCAGTCACCCCTCAGCCTGCTTTCTTCTCAACTCGAAACAAAATGAGTGGCAGGAACAAGCACAGAGAGCCAAGATCAGTATAAAAAGTACTCTCTACTTAACCATCATAACATTGCTGGCTAGTGATTTAAAAATATGGGTAGCCCTGGCCGGTTTGGCTCAGCGGTTAGAGCGTTGGCCTGCGGTCCAGAGAGACCAGGGTTCGGTTCCCGCTAAGGGCATGTACCTCGGTTGCAGTTTGTCCCTGGCCCTGGTTGGTCGTGTGGGTGGCAGCCACTCGATGTGTCCCTTTCACGTCGATGTTTCTCTCTCTCTCCCTCCTACTCTATCTGAACAAAAAATGAAAAAATGTCCTTGGGTGAGGATAAAAAAAATAAATAAATAAATAAATAAAAATATGGGTAAGTTGTTCTCTGCACACTCAAGAAAGTGAATAAATAAAGCAGGATTTCATTTTAATTGCTCTCAATTACAAATGTAATAAGAGGGTCAGAAGATGAGAAAATGAAGACAGCTATATACTATTTTGATCAATTTAACAAAGTACTTACTCATGTTGTTCATTAACTTGTATCAGAGACCAAATTTGAAATGCATAATGAATTAGATTATTTCAGCTATAGCTATCAAGGCATTATTTAACATTTGAAATATGAAGTGTTCTCCTTTCTTAAAGTTTTGCTGTTCAAAGTACCCAGTTTACTCCCTGACAAAATCTACTAATATAACCCAAAGTAAAGGCTATTAGTCATTCAGTCAATTACTGGCCACGTACCACAAGCCAGGTACTGGATTCGGCATCAGGTATACATAGCACCTGCTCTCATGGAGAAACAGGAAAACATGCTAAGCAAAGTATGCTCACTTACAAAAGAGAAATCTAGGGTATAATGAAAGCATGGAGTTATACGACTTAACTTGATTTGAAAAAATTTTCCCCTCTCTCTGGCTGCACAAATGATTTAATTAACCCCATTAATTAATGTTTGTTGAAGTGGATTAACAAACTACTGTTTATATACTATTTCCCTGCTAATCAATTAGAAGAGAAAAGCACTCCCTGCAGCTTACCATTTTCCTCAACTGTCAAGGGAATGTTGATTTCCAAATAGGAGCCTGCACCAACATTGACATGCACAGCGTTGGTTTCCTACCAAAAGAAAAATTAACATAAAACATTCATTATAATTACACTCCCATCTTTACCTTTTAGTTATTATCACAGACAAAATATAATCATCAATGATATTAAATAGGTATTAAAAGTTCCTAAGGCCTGGCCCGTGTGGCTCAGTGGATTGAGCATCAGTCCATGTTCCATGCACCATGCACCAAGAGATTGCCGGTTCTATTTCCAGTCAGGCCACATGCCGGTCTCAGGCTCAGTCCCCAGTAGGGGACTTGCAGAAGGCAGCTTTCTCTCTCATTGATGCTTCTATCTCTCTCTCCCTCTCCCTTCCTCTCTCTCTAAAATCATTTAAAAAAAAAAAAAAATATATATATATATATATATATATATATATATTTTTTTTTTTATCCTCACCTGAGGACATTTTTTTTCATTTTTTGTTCAGATAGAGTGGGAGGGAGAGAGAGGAAGAGAGAGAGAAACATCGACATGAAAGGGACACATCGAGTGGCTGCCACCCACACGACCAACCAGGGCCGGGGACAAACTGCAACCGAGGTACATGTCCTTAGCGGGAACCGAACCCGGGTCTCTCTGTACTGCAGGCCGACGCTCTAACCGCTGAGCCAAACCGGCCAGGGCAAAAAATATATTTAAAAAAAAAAAAGTTCCTAATAACAAAAGCTCAAATTTATACCAACAATACATTAAAACAATTGGGGCAGATGTAAAGGAGAAAATGAACCAGACTATAGTGTAAAGGTTTGCTATTATTATTAACTTCTGTCTACTATTTGGCACTTAATGAAAGTAACATATATACAGTTATTGGGGGTGGGGTGGCAGGAAGCTCATAGAAATGAATCTAACTATAGGACTAGGCACCAGAAAAATGCTCTGGAAAATAATGTTCAAATTTTAAACACTATTTTCTCTATGTTATTTCAATAATTACCCTATTTTTGGTAAACAGCAAGTCAATCGTAGCATCTGCAATAATATTCATTCGCAGTTCAAAGGCAAGGATCTGTCTTGGTCTCCCTGGCTGTGCAATTTCAGAAACTTTCAGAACTTGATAATCAGGTGGGAAGAAAAACTTCCATAAACAATCTCTATATAAGAAGGTAGAAAGAATAATGACATGTTATTCCAATGAAATTATCTCTGATAAGAGACCAAAATCAGTATTTTAACCTTATAATATCACTGCTATCTTATTTAACAAACAGACATAATAGAGAAAAAATGAAGTCATAAACACCTACTATAATTTCCTCTCAGTAAAACAAATGACTGTTTTCTACTGTGAGAAATGAAAGATTTTCTACAAGTGTTTCAATTGTCCAAATGGCACAGTGCTGAGCTAACTCTAAGCAGCGTCTATTTACGTGAACATTTTAGATGTGTCCTCATCACTATTGAAATGTCCTCTCCTTTGTTTGAAATTCTTCCTTCCCTGGCTAACTCTTACTTATGTTTCAAAACTGAACCACATGTTTCCTCTACCAAAAAGCCTCCCCTAATTCTTTTCTCCTTTAATTTTTAATATGATTTATGTACCTTTTATGGGCTGAATTGTGTCCAACTAAATATTCTTATGTTGAAGTCTCTTAACCTTAGAATTTGGCCATATTTGGAGACAGGGTCTTTACAGAGGTGATTAAGTTAAAATGAGGTCTTTTTGGTAGGCCCTAATCTTAATATGACTGTTCTTCTAAGAAGAATAAATGTGGACACAGAGACCTACGAGACACACGAAAGGGAGACCACATGAAGATGCAGGGAGAAGACGGCCATCTACAAGCTAAGGAGAGAGGCCTCAAACACATCCTCCCCTAAGGCCCTCAGAAGGAACCAGCCCCGCCAACAGCTTGATCTCAGAGTTCTAACCTCCAGAACGTGAGAAGTGTCTGTTGTTTAAGCCACACAGTCTGTGGTACTTTATTATGAAAGTCCTAGCAAACCAAGTCAGCACCTTTCTAAGTTTTTCAAGAGTTTTTACTTCCCTCTATTATAGCATGTAATAAACCTCCTTTGTTTCTTTTTTCCTCCACTAAAACTAAACTATCTATGTCTTTTATCTCTGAATCTGCATCACCTCAACTATTGCTGGCATATTTGTTATTAAATACAAAAGGAAAAACAAAGGAACCAATAAATGTGCTGCTTGTTCACCGTTTTTCTAATGAATTAACTCTTCCTTTGCAGTGAATGTGCTTAAGTCAATTTCTCTATAAACAAGTTAATATTTGGATTAAAATGTCTAGGGATATCTTACCCTGCCATAATAAAATAGCTAGTTTTAATCAAAATTATAGTATTAGCTCAATACATTTGAAAGACTTATTAGAAATATAATTTACTTAAGTACCTCTGCCTATCGGCCCATGGCCCATAGTTGAAATCTGTTCCTTTACCACAAACTATATCCAGTCCCCAACACGGAGGCAAATCTTGTAATTTGCAATCCTCACTGCTCATTTCTCCTTCAATGTTTTCTTCTGTTTCTTCCGGAACAAGTCCTGCATTGCAGAATATACAACATAAAGGCAGTTACTTAAAATAACCATTAAAATGTTTCTTTAGATCAGCAGTTCCAAAATTTTTTAATCTCAGGAACACTTTACCTTCTTAAAAATTACTGAGGACCCCCAAAGATGGTATTTTTATATTATTTCCATCAATATATACTGTATTCAAAATTTAAATTGAACAATTTAAAAAAATTTTATTTTTTTAATATGTTTTTATTATTATTTTTTTTTTTAATCCTCACCCGAGGACATTTTTGCATTTATCTTCAGATAGAGCGGGAGGGAGAGAGGGAGGAAGAGAGAGAGAAACATCAATGTGAGAGAGACATATTGAGTGGTTGCCACCCACACGACCCCAACCGGGGCCGGGGACAAACTGCAACTGAGGTATGTGCCCTTAGCGGGAACCGAACCCGGGTCTCTCTGCGGGCCGATGCTAACCACTGAGAAAAACTGGCCAGGGCTGTTTTTATTAATTTTTTAGATAGAGAGGAAGGGAGACAGAGATAGAAACATCAGTGTGAAAGAGAAACAAAGATCGGCTGCCTCCTGCACGCCTCCTACTGGGGATCAAGCCCACAACTCGGGGATGTGCCCTGACCCTGAATCAAACCGGGACCTCTCAGTCCATGGGACGATGCTCAATCCACTGAGCCACGCCAGCCAGGTAAAAATTTTTATTTGTTAAATAATAAACCTATTACATGTTGACAAAATAAAATGTGTAATATCATTTAATAAAAATATGAAAAATAACTATATTTTAGGCATTTCTTCCCTCTCAGGCATGCATCTCCTAAACTCTAAGGGTCCCCACGAGATTTGCAACCAGGGGAGCAATGGGCAGTGGCAGCTCCACTGGGGCTAACCCCATGAACCTGTCTCCAAAGCCCCTTTTCTCTGACTTTCTAGTAAGCCAAAGCAGCCCCACCTAGGCTCTCCTGTTGCTTCTTCTATCCTAAGCACTTCCTTGTTCCACTGTTTCCAGCTTTATTTTATTTATTTTTATTAATTTATTTTTGTTAGATTTTCTCCTTTTCCCCCCTAGACACCCTCCTCCTGATCCGCCGCCCCAGCATTGTTGTCTATGTACATTGGTTATGCATATATGCATATAAGTTCTTTGGTTTCTCTTCCCTTCCCCCCCACCCCCTTCTCTGAGGTTTGTCAGTCTGAATCCTACTTCTTTCTATGTCTCTGGGTCTATTTAGTTCATCAGCTTTTTTTTTCATTATATTCCACAAATAAGTGAGATCATGTGGTATTTGTCTTTCTCTGACTGGCTTATTTCCCTTAGCATAATACTCTCCAGGTCCCTCCATGTCGTCTCAAAGGATAACAGATCTTTCTTTCTTACAGCTGCATAGTATGCCATTGTGTACATGTACCACAGCTTTTTTATCCACTTATCTACTGATGGACACTTGGGCTGTTTCCAGATCTTAGCAATTGTAAATAGTGCTGCTACGAACATATGGGGTACATATATTCTTTCTGATTTGTCCCCAGCTTTAATAGTTATTCTTAAAATTAAAAAAAATAAAATAACCAAATTTTAATGAAAAATAAAATTTTAATTTCATTTTTTAATTAAAATATGTTTAATGAAAAATATATTTCCTAAAACAAATTAATTTAGTAAGAAGTGTTGGCACTGTTTTGATTTTGGCAAACCTCCTTCACGTCCAGCTCAATTGAATACAGGTGAATTGTCATAGCTGCTTCTGTATTAGAGCTATTGTTCAGGATTTGAAGATAACCTAGTCTCATGCAAATAGCTGGATAGAAAAGGGAGGAGGTATTCTAATAGCTTTTTCTGATAATTCTGGATATTCTTCTTTGACACTACCCCAAAATTCAACAATTAGTAGTTTCTTAAAGATTACTTACAATGTGGAATCTGAAACCATATCACTGAACTTTTCGTACTCTGCTACATTCAAATTTACTATCTCTCTTGCACTTTGAATAACTCTTTTACCCATGGCATGACCTTGTAACATCATGCACTGGTCATTTGGAAAATATGTGTTCACTAAGACATGCATACTTTTTCAAATATTAATAAATTGATTAAACATTTTTAAAATTATTTTTTAAATCCTCACCTGAGGATATTCTTATTGAATTTAGAGATAGGAGAAGAGGGGAGGGGAGAGAGAGAGAAAGAAAGAAACACTGATTGGTTGCCTTCTGTACATGCCCCAACCTGGGATTGAACTCACAAGCCAGGTATGTGCCTTGACTAGGAATCAAACCTACAACCTTTTGGTATATGGGACGACACTCCAAGCAACTGTGCCACACCGGCCAGGGCTCATTATTAAAAATTTTAAAAATCACACTTGTCAATATCAGAAAAATCACCAAACTCACAGTTGCAGACCCAAAGTTTCCAAAATGCTAATTTTCACATGGAAGCTCAAAATCACCATTTGTCCCTAGCTACTCTTTCAAGTAAAACTATTGTTTCACACAAAAAAAACACAATAGTTCAGCTTGGAACTCAATCACACAGGTTCTTCCTCCGAACACACGTGTACATTGGTACACAGCAGGAGTGTATTGTGTGTCCTTGCCATTTATCACACTGAATATTAAAAAGTTTATAAGGGTCAAGATTTGATCAAAGTGACTTTTGCTGGTTCACCACAGAGGCAGGCACGTGTTTTACTGTGCACGCGTGGCCGTCAGCAGGGACTCCTCGTCTGGTTGGCACTACCGCCTGGATTCCTGCTCCAGCGCCAGCAGTTTCACCCGCCGTTGCTTTGACACCAGCGGTGCAAACGTCAACGTGGCAAAAAAGGCAAATAGCACCCGAGTTTTAGTTTTGAACTACTCTGACCTCATAAACCCCTGAAAGGTGTAACAAGATAGAAAGTAAGAAAAGGGGGGCTAAAAGTCCAATGTTTAGCTACTTTCATAAAACAAAAACTGCCCATGAGGCATTATGGCAGCTGGATTTTAACACTGAAACTGTCAGCCTAACACACTCGGCGTTTTTCCTAGCGGACATGAACTACCTTAACCACCACCATTTTCTCAAAGGTTTGTACTCATGGTCATTTGCATTCACAATTTTTGAGGTATAGTTGATAAAATGGAATCTGAAGGAAAGATCACAATATCATTTCTTTTGGTCTGGAATGTTAACGTCATATTCAACCTTTGACAATGACAGGTATTTTTTTAGGTAGGCACTCTTGCATCCACATTTACCATTTATTGATTCTTATTTATATCCTAAGTAAAGAGACTTAAAACATTATTAGATATCCCGTTTCATAGAAGAAACAGAATGGTAGCCAGGAAGCACACTCTCAGAGTCCCACCTGGCTCGTCCATGTAGTAGTAGATGTCCACATCATTTGACTGCAGCACCACGAAGCCTTCTCCCATCAATCTCGGCGGCCTATAGGGAGAGCAAGGCAAGCTAAGTGCATCTCCAGAATACAAAATGTTCAGTGTTCTAGTTAATGGTGGTGACAGGTGAAAACAAAAACAAAAACTAAAAAGCATCAAGTGTAGCATCTTGAAAAGGGAAGCCATCTTTCACAGACAATAAATTGTTCCATACTTGTCTTTTATATTAGACTAAATAATAAAATGGTACTGAAATTTTTTAAATCAGTAAATTAGTTCAATAAGAAAAAACAAAAATTGTTTCACATTTTTCATTTTAAGTTGTGAATAAGAGAAATCAATTTAAGGCAAAGTTTAGGTAAATACAATGAGAAAATAATATTTATTGGAACAGAATAATTATATTCTGCCTTTACAATAATAAATTTAAAATAAACTTAAAATTCAACCATTTTCTATTAATAACACTACAAAACTGAGTAAGAAATACCATTTTATATATCTGTAAAATAAAGCACTATAAGCTTTCAGAAACATTAAGAAACAATGTTGTCATTTTTACTGTTAATAACTTTATATTACCTATTTCCAAGAATATTTACTTGATCTTCGTGAACCCAGTTTAAAGCAAATGTCTCCACCTCAAATTCTGGACTGTTTCTCTACAATCCCTTTCTCACAAACCATTCATCTTGAATTGCTTTGATTTAACAACTTTTTTGTCATACACCACATCTCCTTTCCACATCAAAAGTTACTTCTCAATCATTAGATAATCACAAAAATTCAACAATCTTCTTCTTAAAATGTAGTAAAAGTTTAAAATTAATGTTTAATTTCATAATTTAATCCTCACACTTTTGAAAAGTAAAAAATACAATTTTAAATCTTTTTATACAAATGAATAGCAGAATGCTTTTCCATCTTATTCTCTAGTCATTTTCATAAAACCCTGACTTATTTATTTGTGCAGTGTTAAACTTTCAGCCATAAATGCAACATCATATGCTGGGCAAAGCCCCTGATCCTGAAGAGTTAGCCCAGCCCTGGCCGGTTTGGCTCAGTGGTTAGAGCATCGGCCCACAGACCAAAGAGTCTCGGGTTCAATTCCAGTCCAGGGCACGTACCTTGGTTGCAGTTCGGTCCCCAGCCCTGGTCAGGGTCATGGGGGAGGCAGCCAGTCGATGTGTCTCTCACCTCGATGTTTCTCTCCCTCTCTCTCTCCTTCCCATTCTATCTGAAGATAAGAGGAAAAAATATCCTCAGGTGAGGATTAAAAAAAAAAAAAGAGAGTGAGCCCAGGCAGACCCACAGCCTCCCTGGGCTCCAGGGGGAAACCTGTCTACCACTCCAGCCACTACCCGGAAACTCAAACAGCAAGATTTGGGACTAAAAAGGAACAATCATGCTTCTCATGACCTCATAGACTTTCTGTTGCTTACACACTATAATGAATTTGTTGAATTTACTATTTATCCATCCCTCTGTAAATAAAAACCTACCTGTAATGTGTATTTTCTAACCTCAAATATCAGGGTTTAGTTGCCCAAAATGAGTTTCCCAAATATAGTAAGAAGGAGAAAAGGGTAAAAAATTATAGTCATAATCTTAAAGAAAAATATTTTAAATTAGAGTTTACCAATGGATAGCATATCCATTTATCTCAGGATTACACTGTTAATTGATTTAACAGAGAAATATACCTAATTATTGACCAACCTGTAACAGAAATTAAAAGGATGCTAAAGATCTAATTGATACCTATATTAGACATATATAAGACATTCTTACTCATCATTTTGAAGACCAACATATCTTGGACTAGGAACAAGCATGACTCGAACATTTTCAAGCTTTCCTTTCACAATATGCATGAACTGGTCAAGATGACTGGAAGGTGGTTTTGTAGTATAAGTTAAGAAAGCATCATCAAAATTGATGCACAGAGTTTGAGGTTGGTAATGATTTCCAAAGGCCAAGCGACCCTACAAAAAGTTTAGAGATATTATGCATTACTATTCAGGCTCTATTTTTTTCCTTAGCTAACCTAGTAAACATTTTCAAGCAACAACTAAATGATTCCACTTTAGCACTGTCTATATTTAAATTACTCCACTGATCAATTTAGACCTGGGTTTAAAGAGATTTAAGAACTTGTGAATAAATAGCCTTTCAGGTCTAATAAGTTTATGCTAAATGGTATTGATGTTAAAATAATTCTTTCACGCTTTATGAAAATTGGAAACAAAGAAAACCCCTACAAAATTACTTTCTTTTCTTAAGTGAAAATTATGTTTTCATAAATAAATGGTTCTGTTATTAACCCACCAAACATTAATTGTAGCAGAATTACTTACTGTGCTCACATTGACCTTTATGACCGGAATAAGTGATCTCCATGAAGATGTAGGGTCCTGAGATTCTGTTTTTACTTTAACTCTAAGAAGGAAAAATAAAAACTGACGTATATAAAAAAGACTTAAATACCTGAGGATACAGTTGACTTCCTCAAAATATACATTATTAACACCAGCTGCATCTTTCCAGATACATCTAATGATGGCTCCAGTAAACGAAACAGAGACCACCTAACGGAGACTAATATCCCTAAAATGTCTCATGGAATGCACTCCATCATGTGCCAGGTTTTAGATAGGCAAGCTGTAATAACAAAGCTACGTTTTCAGAATGACAAGCTCTAATATTAAAAGTGTAAATTATGAGATGCTGTCGTGATAGCTACCATTTTGCCCACACTACACTACAACATGACATTTTACATGGCAGCCAAAATTATTATTAATGATCACTGCACAAGTCATTTTGATGTTTTCTACTGTTTTGAGCATTTCTGCCAATTGACGTGATCCTTTTCCTTCACTATTCCCACCATTTTATGCCAAAATAATGTCTCAATAAAATAAAAATGACAGGCCAAGAGTAAGAAAAAAAAATGGCCATATACAAAGTACACAAAATTTAAGGAATGAAAAGTTCATAGCAATTCAAGATTTCAGATGTAAACTTGAGACATATCTCTTCAATAACCCACTATCTCCTCAATCACATAAAGGTGACCCTCAGCGCTTAAAACAGACCTCACTACCACCCCCTAATCTCCTCTTTCCCTGAGGTTCCCTGCCTATGCTGCTTAAATTAAAAGTCTGAATCACTGCTGACCATCCTTCTTCCTCGTTCTCCACATCTAATCTACCACTGTCTTATGGATTCATCGCCTAAGTCTGTCTCGCTCCATCTACTTCTGTCCTTTCCCCTTGCTACCAACCCAGCTGATGAGTTGTCACCACATCTTTCCACCTGGCCTCCCTGCCTCCAGTCTTATCTCCCTCCAACGGCATCACAGCATCACTGACCTGGGGGAAAGGCCCTGGTCCTGCTGACCTTGTGTCTAGTGTATCCCCACCTCAAATAATCCACTGCAGCCTCAGGAAGTAACTTCCCTGTTGCTTGTGATGTTTCTTCTCTATGGAAGACTGTTCATCACCACCTTTCCCTGACTCATTCACCCTTCAGGTCCCAGCCCTCCTGACCCTTCTGTGTGTGTCCACAGAAATCTCCTCATCCCTGAGGTAACACTTTGTGCACTAAAATTACCCATTAACTGTTCTAACTTCCATATTTGGCTATAAATTCCCTCAAGACAGAGGAGTTTTCATATTCCCAGTATCACTAGTACCTCAGCTCAGTGCCTAGGACACAATGTCCATTAAATATTTAATTGAGAATAACTGTCCTCATAATCTACTTAAGAAAAAAAAAACCTATTAGGGC
The DNA here is from genome assembly GCA_030848825.1 of Tadarida brasiliensis. Taxonomy (NCBI): domain Eukaryota; kingdom Metazoa; phylum Chordata; class Mammalia; order Chiroptera; family Molossidae; genus Tadarida; species Tadarida brasiliensis. The sequence goes on along the minus strand of CM061259.1, from coordinate 4,067,912 downwards.
CCGGCTGGTGTGGTTCAGTGGTTGAGCGTTGACCCATGCACCAGGAGGTCACCGTGTACCAGTTTGATTCCCAGTCAGGACACATGCCCAGGTTGTGGGCCCAATCCTCAGTGCCCCGGGGGCATGCAGGAGGCAGCCAATCGATGTTCTCTCTCATCGATGTTTCTATCTCTCTCCCTCTCCCTTCCTCTCTCTAAAATCAATAAAAAAGAAAAAAAAAAACTATTAGGGTATGCAAGGCTGTTTATCATTCAAAAATCAATTAACATTAACAGTCTAAAACCTAAAAATCATATGATCACATCACTAAATGCAGAAAAAGCGTTTGACAAAATCCAACCCCCATTCATTATTAAAATCTCTCAGTAAACTAGGAATAGAGGGAAACTTCCTCATCTTCATAAAGAATATCTACAGTTAACATACTTAAAGGTGAGAAACTAGAGCTTTCCCATTAAGATTAGGGACAAAGCAAGCATGTCCTATCTCACTTCTTTTTAACTTGGAAGTTCTGGCTATTTCAGGAAGACAAGAGATAGAAGGTCTACAGATTAGGAAGGGAAATAAGACTCTCTTGGTCTGCAGATGACACATTTGTCCATGTAGAAAGTCTGAAAGAATCGATCAAAAAGACCTCTTAGAACTAATAAGTGATTATAGCAAAGTTGCAGGACACAAGGTTAATAACTTACAAAAGTCAATCACTTTCCTATATACCAGAAATGAAGAGTGAATGTTTACACATCGGAGACTAATAAAATTCAAATGTGACAATGAACCTTTCAATTTTGGATTGGGTTCTTGTTCTTCCATTTTCCCTTGTTTTATCCTCCTCTTTCTTGGGTGGGATTATTGTTGGCTCCAAACCAAACAATTCTTGAAGACGTCCATAAAGATCCGAACGATTGTAGACATGAAATTCAAAGTCATTGACTGTGATGTATAATCTGGTTTCTGCCTTTGGATCTAAAGACACCAATTATATACACACACACAAAAGTTCTCAGTCAACTTTTTAAAAACTTTAGTCAAAGTTTCTGTTAAAACTTTTTTTCACAGCTAAAGTAACTTAAATGATTTTTTTAAAATTTTATGGTAAAGAGAATCGTATTTAAAATACAGATAAAACACTGGCAAAATAAATAAAAAAGCTGAGGTCACTGTAGCATTTTAATTTAGCATTCTAAAAATAAACTAAATTTCTAGATTCTGGTTGTCTAAAGCCAGAATTTAAAGACTTTACACTAAGAATAGAAAAGTGCCATTTACAAAGTAAAAGTAAAACTTTACCATAATATAGCAATTAAAATTAGATACGACCAGTTAGAACAGTTTAATTTTTTAAAACAGGTAGAGAATTGTTATTAACTTTCATTTTAGTAGCTTAAGCTGTAGTTTAAATATGAGGTATATACCTGTGGTAAGGTATCAAATTTCACCAAAATTAATTTCATTTCAAGTTATTAGCAAAAAAGCATATGAAATGTCAAACACCCTAAATAAATATAAATTTTAGTTTAAACTAGCAAATGAAAAATACACTGCAACACATATTTCAAAAATAAACTAAGGAAAGTCAATCAACAACTTTCATTTTTTCACAGTAATACCTTCAGCTCCAATCCTGCTTTTTCCCCTCACTACTTCCTAAGAGAATTGAGGGAAGAAAAAAAAAAAAAAAACCCCATCTGGCCAGTGTGGCTCAGTGGTTGAGCATCGACCCATGCACCAAGAGGTCACCGGTTCGATTCCCAGTCAGGACCCATGTCCAGGTTGTAGGCCAAATCTCCAGTGGGGGGCATGCAGAAGGCAGCCAATCAATGTTCTCTCTCATCGATGTTTCTATCTCTCTCTCCTTCTCCCTTCTTCTCTCTCTAAAATCAATAAAGGAAAAAAAAATTTTTTTAAAAACCAAAAAACCCCAATGACTAAAAGCTAAGACAATCCCCTAAATTATTATTATCTTTTCCTTGCTATAGGTCCAATTCTTTAAAAAATAAAAATAGGAAACACACCAGTTTTTCAATACATAGAATACATATGTAGTCTAAGACTTGATGAAATATCATTACCTATTTTTCACTGAGAAAATCAAGCTCTAGCCCTCATTAGGTTTAAGCCTTTCCTCAGTAGTCATCCACGACCTCTCCCCAAAATGCCAGTGTCCAGTGTCCAGCAGCCTACTCAACTGTCTCCAGTGTGATGTCTAACAGGTATCTCACACTTGACACATCAACCAAACACCTGGTTTCTCCCCAAACCTAATCCACAATATTCCCCATCTTATCAATAGCAGTCAATCTTTTCAACTGCTCTCTTTCTTTCATGCCCCAGCTATTATCAGCTTCTATTTCAACACAGATCCAGAATGCAACCACTGTCACCGCTCTGGCCCAAGTCAACATCCACTGGAATGTCTCTGTGGAACACAGCACAGTGGCTCCCACCGAGTCTCCCTGCTTCTGCCCCTTACTCCCCTTACTAAGCCTGTGCCTCACATGCTGGCCAGACCTTCCAAAGCCTAGCTCTTCGAGAGAGTAAAGACAAGGTCCACTTTCCTGGAAGCCCCTGGTCTGGTTAGTGTCAGGTAAAAGGGTTAAGGCCACAGACCGGAGCACTAACAGATCCGTGAAATAACTGTGGAGAAAATTTTGAGATGGCAAAATTCTGATGATAAAAGCAGAACCAGAAGATATTCTAGAGTCTGCATTTCTCATTTTCTGATCATCCTTATCATACCGGACAAATGCGAATTAAAAGCAATGTCAGGCAGAAGTATGAATGAAGTCGCCAAAGATGAAACGTAAGAAGAGTGTCTTAGTAGAATGTATAAAAGGTGCTGAGGCCATTTATCCCCAGTATGGGTCAGGTCCACAGATGAAACTCATGGTAAGGCTAGAAATGTGGATAACAGTCATGAGAATGACCCTGAATAAATAATCAGCTAAAGTAAACCAATTTAACCAGGCAAGAGGAAAGCTGTTAAAGGATTTTCAGCCAACTGGTGATAAAATTAGAGTTTTGTCAAGTCCAAAGCTTTTACAAATATTTTTATCTATTATAATATCCATAAATGAAAACTGATTCTATGACAGACAATTTCAAACACATGAAAAGATGAAAACTCACCATGCTGCTTCTGCTTTGGGTTATACATCTTCCACCACCGAAAAATTATAAATCCATCTTGAATTCTAAGCAAGATGAATTACAAACATAAAAACTTAAGTAACAATTTGCTTGATTCTTAATTAGTTATTATAAAAGACAGGCAATACATAATTAATAAAGAAATACAAAAACTTCTCAACAGAACACTGGCATACCTAAACGTTTCATACTCTTCCAGTTAAAAGAGGAAAAGAGGATTTGCACAGGTCTAAATTACATTGTTCTATTCAGGTAAAATGTAATACCGGATTATGTTCAACAGGAAAATGAAGTGCTAACAGAAAACCCTTTTCTGTTATATTTTTAATGGTGCAAAAACTACATAAACAAAAAGCCAAATCTTGAAAGGGGTCATTAGCACACTAAGGGAAACTTCAAAGATACTCCTTTATTTCTGTAATAATATATCACCTTATGCTTCAAAAGGATGAATTTACAGTATCTTAACTGTTACTTTTTACTTTTAATTTGGAAGTAATTTTAGACTCACAAAGAAGCTGCTTCTACTATTTTGAGAGAAGTATAAGTGTTGCCAAACCCTGGCATCTCTCAAATAATTCAAAATTTTCCTCGTACTATCTAAGTAACAAATTTTAAGAAGATCACAAAAACACAATAAGCTTTTCTTTTGAGGCTTACAGAAGAGAGAATATATCAAACGTATTATCACTTCTATCACATTCAGATTTTTGTTTCCTTCGTAAAGTAAAATTATTTTATTTTATTTTATCCTCACCTGAGGACATTTCTCCATTTTTTGTTCAGATAGAGTGGGAGGGAGAGAGAGGAAGAGAGAGAGAGAGAAACATCGACGTGAAAGGGACACATCGAGTGGCTGCCTCCCGCACAACCAACCAGGGCCGGGGACAAACTGCAACCGAAGTACATGCCCTTAGCGGGAACCGAACCCGGGTCTCCCAGGACTGCAGGCCGACGCTCTAACCGCTGAGCCAAACTGGCCAGGGCTCGTAAAGTAAAATTGTTAGCAGATGCTAAACAATTTTAAAAACTTATTACCTAATAAGGACCTAATGGGTAAGAGTTATCAGCATCTCTGATCCTTATTTTATATAACAAATGACCACCATGGATTCTACAACAGAAATGATCAGGTAATTTAATGGCTCAATTTTTCATCTTGGAATGAAATGAGATTATTGATTTCTATATGCTGCTATTCGGTAAATACTTTTGCCAGTCTAAACCTTAGCTAAATTAATCAACTGATAAAAACATTTTAAAATATTAATTCATTAGATCTGATTTACTGAAAGAAAAAAAAAAGATTTATGGTTTTATTTGAAGAACCAAGTAATATTAAATAAAGGCCCATAATTAGAAAATTTTTTCAATATTTCAAATTTAAGATTTTTTTAATGTTTTTATTTTGCTTTTTACCTAATAGACATGTCTTCTGTAATGTAATAGATTTCACGAACCATGACTTTTCCGGAAAGAACAGAGAAAGAGAAGGAGCCTGTTACAGGAAAAAAACAACAGCAATTAATGTAATTGTTTTGATAGATAGTAGAGTCCTTAATGCTTAAAATAATCTTAGAATTCAATTTATTCAATAATTAAATGTTCTCTCCTGACTCCCTGATACCCTTACAGCCTTACTAATTTCTAGCATTTTTCCTGAAAAAGTGCCACAAGTATCATCACTAAAACTGAGCTACTAAATAACCATATGAGGACATTAGTTTCAATAGCTGCTTCATATGACTAATTCCCTTAATTATGCACAGCCATTAAATAAACCCAGAGCAGTGACTAATTCATCATTTTTCTCCATTTCTCCAGGAACCAGTCACTGCCTCAAATTAATGGAAGACTATTTATGTTTGAGAGAAGTTCATTTCCACTAAGTGGTACTCAACTTCAGGGAAGGTTAGAACGGTTCTATTCAGTGTCCCCCTCCCCCTTTCCCAATGGTTAGGACTTTCCAGAGTGTATAGCTTCCTAATACACCCTCCTATCTATCTGCAAACCTCCCACTAATAAGCAGTCAGCACTAATTAATAAAGCAGGCCACAAAATGAAATACAAGATAATCCCAACTAACAGATTTTTAAAGTATGGGTTACTTAAAGAAATAAAATAGCAAATACTTCATTGAGCATTAGAAACTTTCTCTGGATGGTGGAATTGAAAGAAATTTCTATTTCCATATTTTGCATCTGTTTAAATTTTCAAATTACTTTCATGAGCATCTTTTATAAGCAAAAGAATGAAAAAAGTAACGATGGAAACACTTCAAGAAGAATGAGGTAAAGGGTATAAGCTTGACAGTGCTGCACTAGAGAAATTCCAGTTAGATTAGTTTAATCTTCATGAAACAAAAGTAAATTTCTAAAGCTACTACTTATTTATAAAATACAAATTTATAATCTACACCTCAAGATTACACAGAAGAAAAAAACGTAACGTTACTCAAACTCACCAATATGAATATAGCCATGTTTGTACAATCTGTTAAGAACCAATGTTAAAATAAGACCAACATTTCGAGAATTATAATAGGTGAGATAAATAATCCATCCACAAGACAAAATAGTAGCTGTTGGGAGAAAAAAAAAAAAAGAAAAAGGATGTCATCTTCAATCATCTTAATATCTTAGTAAAACTTTGTTAGTAAAAGATCATTTACCATGTTCAGAAATGATAATATGGTAGTATGTCCTCTTACAATTTAATACTTGGGATTTTAAAATCAGAGGTTGGTTCTACTTAATCCAGTTTTCCTCATTCTCTTTTACTCACTAACCAGAAAAGCACAGATTCCAATCAGGTCAATTAAATAACTCTGTTTTCCTTTTCTTGTTTCCTTTCTCACTGCCTTGTCCTGTTTTAGTTATTAAACATATGTAAAGATGTTCTGGGATGAGAAAGCCCATAATTCTGAATATTATGAAAAACATCCACCTTTATCAGGCTAAAAGATAATTCCCAAGCTATTCCCTAAAGGCTAAAGTCACTTAAAAAGAAAGAAAATTAATGATTTTTTAAATCAGAGAAAAGTCATTGATTTTTTAAATCAATAAACTCTGCTCTTAAAAAAGTAATGGAAATAAGCAGGAACTTAGCCCACTTAAAGGCATGTTTATATTAAACAGGACATAGTATACTATTTCGCTATAATTGATAAGACAACCATTTAAGAATGTCTACTTCTACTGAATACACTACAATAATATTCCAAATCTGACCATTTGTCATGAAGTTTACAGTCACTTATAAAATTCATAATATTCCCCAAAAAACTACTTCATAAATATACAAAAGACAAAACACAAGAAAGCATTTCCAGATAATAAATGTTTTTACTCATCCATTTAAAAAGTATAACTATTTTCTAAATTAGGACCAAGTAATGTACAGCAATTTAACTTGTGTAACCTTTTAGAAACATCAAATTAAGATCTCAACTTTTTAAAAAATTATTTAATATAGATAAAACAAGGCAATCACTGATACAACATTTCACAGGTTAGCTTAGATTGATGGTAATAGCTTTGATGTATCAAGTGTTACTGTCTGTCCATAAAAGCTATTTCTAGAGCAATTCTTTTGAAAAATTATTTTGATGATATATATTATGTTCTAAGTTTAAAGTCATTTTGTATTGATTTTTACTGTAAACCACTGTGTCAACAGCTGGCTGCTGTGGGCCATTCAGAAAGGCAAGAGGTATTTGCTGAGAACGGATGCTCCTAGTGTTAAACGACCTAGGAACTGGGGCCTACCATTGTGCCATGCTCCTACCTCTTCAACAGCATAAGGCCACGAGTAAAACAGCAAGTGTAAACAATCACTCAGTGTTTATCTGGTTGCTGCTGTTTTTTCCTTAAAGAAAGGAGTTGTATACAAGAGAAAAGAGTAACTTTTGAGTGATACCTGAAGGGACAGGTAGGAAATAAGAAAGAATTCTGCTCTTAATTAATCTAAAAGGTAATTTTCAATGCTGCTTAAATGAAGTCCTATTTCATACTAATGCTTTGCATTTCATTGTACTTTTGTTTTGGCTTTCATTAATGATAATTTACATGAGCTCACATTTACCCATTAGAAAAAATAGAACTCAAAGTTTAAATGATGATCCAATCCTCCAATTCGAGACTCATTATAATTCCTTCTAAATACACTTCACCTCAGCCGGAGTCCCTACCACATATCCTGTGGTGTCATGAAAGAAGCATAAGCACACACTCAGAAAAACAGCCATGTAATCTGATCACTGGATCCTCATGGGCCTTAGTTCCCCACATGTTTAAAGGAAAAGAGGGACACCGACCTCCATAAGTCGGCTCTGCTCTGCGCATTCAGTAGACGACATGCACACAGAAGACGCTCAATAATGACCACTGGCCTCCCTTCCTCTCTCACCCCATCTTTCCCTTCCTATTTTCCTCTTTACCTTTTAATTCCTACCCCAAAATTCAAATCAAATACCACACCGTTCTTCCACAAACACTTCCTGGGTAACAGCCTACAGGAATCTCTCCCTTCCTGAATATTATTTCAGTATTTCTCCCTTTCATTTAATCATTTACACTCATTCACTCACATTCCATCCCTCTCTCTGCCATTTAGTTATACACTCTTTTGTATTATTTGTATATACCTAGAAAACTTTTGGAATATTAAATAAAATGTTATTACTAGTAGAGCCCACTGCCAAGTGCATAAGAGTGAGGAAAGAGATGAGGTTAATTGGTCATATACATTCTATTTTACCCTGAGGATTTATCACTTTTATAACAAAGCAAACAAGTGTTTGTGTGTGTCGGGATGGGGGTGGGGAGTGGGCCTGAAAATGGAAGAGAAGCTAAGTGCAATGTCTCTCCTCTCCTCCCTCTCCCCTAAGTCAGACAAGGAGGCAGCCTAAGAAAAAGATCTCTCCAGAGCAGTTCCTAGGGCAAGTGTGCACAGAAACATAGATTAAGTCTTCTTTCCAAAACATAGACAAAGGGTATTTTAAGCATCCTAACTTCAGCCAACCACTGCTTAAAATGTGGCAGTTGTTATTTCATCCATAAAAAGCAGTAATGTGTAATAAGAAAACACACTACTTACCAACGAGGAGCCACACAACGTTGGAATTGTGTTCTGTGAGAAAATCTTCTAATTGGGTGATACTAGGGACAATACTCTCATTCTTCCTTTGATCCATTACTGAAGTTTTTCCAGAGCAGCATCTAAAGGTCTAAAAGAGTTCAAAGGTTAAATTTAGAATTGGAGATTTATTAATCTGCAAGGAAAATCATGTAAGGGGAAAAAAGGTGAGTTTAATAAATATGAAAGTTTATTAAGTCACATTCTGGTTCCTCCAATGATAAGAATGAAAAAGTACAACAAACAACAAAACATGTCCACATTTCTATATAAAATACGTGTGGACGAAAAGGGGCCACATGCTAACCTGACAAGCTCAGGGAAGACCTGCGTGGCAGCCTTGCAAACTGAGAGACCTAAAGTAACCACAGAGGATGGTCTAAAATGTAAACTTTTTAACTAAAAGCAGTTTATGGCACGTAGTCATGTCCTAGGCCAGTTTCCCTGACAAAGGTCAATTTTCACCTTAATTGAGCCTACTGCCTTTTTGCTTCTATAATAATATATCTTTGGAGTGTCAGGGTAACTTCCCTTGTTCCAGACTCCTCAGGGCACAAGGTACACACCAGGGTGGAGACCACAAATCCCCTCATTGTTATCATCATGTTAATTGTTGACTGTTAACTATCCTGCACCTCCCTATGTGAAGGAAACATGTGTCTATCATTTTACTTTTCATCCAGTCCCAGGGGTTTCCCACCCCTCACCTCCGCTTTTCTTTCTCCCACCTCCCTAATCTATCACCTGTGGATTTCATGTAGCCCACTTACATCTTCTCTTTTGATTGTAATGTATAAAATAAGGTGCAAAACTGCCATTCTCCAGAGCATTATCTCAATCTGTTGAGGTTTTGCTCCCTGGCAACTGTCAACAGTTTTGGCTCAAATAAACTCACAAAGTTTTTCATAGGTTTGAATGTTTCTTACATTGACATATAAGACAACATATTGTCTTTTTAATGTCCTGATTTCACCATTCTAAGTATGAGTAGAGACTCAGGTTCAGTTACTGTACTTTGGATCCAAATAAGAGAGACATCATTATTCTAAAATATAATCAAAGATATGAATCTCAACAATAAGGAGAAAGGAAGTATTGTGAAAATTAATAAAGGGGAAACCTCATTTAAAATGGAGTAGAGAGGCCAGAAGGGGGAGCCCTCACACTCTACCACTGAACTTTAATTACACACCCCAACAAAAAGACATCAGTTACAGACTCCAACAGGAAGAGATGTACCTGTTGCAAGTCAAACTACTTTACTCCTCTGGCAGGAGGAAGGATGATAATACCTGAGTGAAATAAATGCATCATTACAAAAGTACATGATTATGAACTACTGCCACAGATAAGCAAGTATTTCTAAAGATCCTCACCCTCATGAAAATACAATATTGCATGTCAATTATATCTCACAATATAAAACTGGAAAAAATGTATTCATATTTCTCAAAGCTTTGAAAAATCCATCAACCAGCAATTTAAAATGTGGGGGCTTTCCAACATGAACTTTCTCTTACTTCTCTTTTTAGTTTCTTTAAACTAAGAAAAAATTTTTAAAGGGAGAAAACACTTTTAAAACACTTTTAATCTAAAACCAAATATTCACATATAATGGTCTACATATTACAAAATAACATCTGTACCTATTTCATATGTATAGCCAAAATGAAATTCAAAAATTTCATTTTTACCATTTTACAGATAACACTGGGGAAGAAAAGATCTCCTACTGCCTCCTTAGGATATTCCACGAGGGATGGGTCCTGGCATTCACCTCTCCAGGGGATTTGTTTTGAATCACATCCAAGGGGAAGTGATCTATCCACCAAAAGGATCTAGAGTCCCCATCCCCAATCACCACCATCCACCACTGTAACAACCCACAGCCAAAGAGAATGCAGAAAGAGTGTGTTAGCTTGCAAAGGCAGAACACTGGAGTATTACAGCTTTCACCAACATTTTTCCAATTTTAGTTAATGCAAACCCTTTCAGAGAAATCAACAGATATAGGCTCAATAGTTAAGAGAACATACTTTGAGCAAGTACAGAAGTAAAGGGTAAGACTTAATAAAGACCCTAAAGTGAGAAGTGGACATTCTAGTGTAAAAGATGTCAACACACCAATGGACACAGAATCAGACTGAACTAGGGCTGTACTGGGGCTGAGCCCCCTTGTTTAAATGGACAGTTCCTTAGTGGAGAGGAACTGGAGACTGATGTAAGAACCTACTGCATAATATTCACAGAGGAAATGATGGCCTCATTAAAAACCAAACTAGTTGCTTCTTACCCTCTTCCCTTCCTGAAGAGTTAATCTAAAAGCCACAAGGTGACACAGAGTAAGGCCAACATATGCATGTGGGGAAGGGAGGGACAGGAGTCCTCCTGGCTAGAGAGGATGTCAGGGGTGGACAAGGGTAAATTAAATATCCACCTGTGAGATGAAGAGGCTAGTGGAACAGTGGCAGTGCCTTGGGGTATCAAAGTCATAGCTGCATGAGGAGACCATATATGCAGAGGAAGTCAGGCACAGCGTGCTGGAGCCTGAGTGGATTGAAAAGGGCATCCATGGTGGGGGACAGAGCAGAAGAAGTCCAGCTCAAAAACATTCAAACTTGTGGAGGCTAAACAGCATGTTATTAAACAATGAATGGGTTACCAATGTGATCAAGGAAGAAACAAAAAACTTCCTAGAAACAAATGAAAATGAACACACAACAACCCCAAATCTATGAGACGCAGCAAAAGCAGTCCTGAGAGAGAATTTCATAGCACTATAGACCTACCTCAAGAAGCAAGAAAAATCTCTAATAAACTATCTAACCCTACAACTAAAAGAATTAGAAAGAGAACAACAAGAAAAGCCCAGAGTTAAGTGTTTGTTTCTAATCCCATGCCTCTATAGTTCCTTTTCCTCTTCTACTTTTCTCACTTTTCAATTTGTGTTGACAACAGCTGACAGAAGGATGGCCCTACCAGAGGGTGGTAGCTGAAAGGAAATGTGGACGAGAGGTCTTCACCACCAAGCCCCCCACCTCAGCAATAATATCTGATAACATCAGCAAGGGAAGTGGGAGGAAGAGGATGATCTCTGCATCTGTCCACAGAGCCTCAAGAAAACCTCATTGCATTGGTGAGTCCTCTGCCAGAGTTACATCGCTCCTCCAAAAGACAGATCACCCCTTGATTTAATACAGGATGGCAGAAATAACATTTTCCTATCTCGGGCTTCAGCCGGAACATGTGTATATAACATTCGCTGTGACCTGAGAAGACCTCGCTTTGAAGAGCCATAGCTGACCCTGCATTGTCATGGAGATTTCTATTTGAGTCCGATTATTTGGAGCAACACAGTAAGACAGTGCATGATAACATAGGGCTACTTATTTTGTTTATTCATTCAAGAAATATTTGTGGAGCTTAAAAATTCTACTATGCATCCAAGGAATTCTGAGTAGTAAGTGTAAGATTTGGAATATTTACAATAATCTTTAGTAGGATGTCTGACAATATAGAAAGGTTAAATAAAGATTGTTTGAATGACTACCTGTATCTTAGCAGTTATCACATCATACTGTAATTATCAGTTTAGAAGTCTGTCTCCCTCACTAGGCAGCTGCTCTTTAAGAATGGATTTGTCCTCTTCTTTTGAGTATGCAATAGTCTGACCAAATATAGCAGGCTAATTTTTAAGTTGATAATTTTGTATGGCCCTGGAATGATGTTATAAATATTCAAATGGCCCTTGGCAGAAAAAAGGTTCCCTACCCCTAAGCCAACTAAGTTCCTGGTATACAGTAGTCTCTCAATAAATACTGCTTTCATATATGAATGAAATAAATGCATCATTATAAAAAATACATAATATGAGCTATTGTCAAAGATAATCAACTATTTCCAATATGTTTAGGGACAAAGAGACTCATAAATGATCTTTTTCATCCTCAAGAAAATTTGGTTTTCATTTGCTTGAGTTTAAGAAGAGGATATTCAACATTTTAATAACCCAATTTCAAATATAACAAAAATGAGAAGGAAAAAAAGTAGTCATTTTCAAATCCCTCATGCAACAATGAAGTCACAATTCTTTGTATAAAAAGTGTCACACTTCTTCAGACCATTATATTAAATCGTAGTTCCTCTGCATTTAACCATAGTTCCTTTTTCATAGAGGAAACTATGTGAGTTTTAAGAGTTGGGAAACAAATCAGCTTTACAGCTCCCCTTTGAACTTGACCAACATTTATATTCTCTCCATCGTCAAGCAAGACTAAACACAGCAGCATTCTGCATACTAGAAAGTCTGTGAAGTAAGCACTTTGTATACATTTCTGCATTGTGTACCCAAGTTTACTGATCAGAATGAACTGTTATATATATATGTACCTGAAAATTTTGCAGCTACTGTTTGGTGAGATACCTGTGTAGGGTTTCCAATTTCAATGTCAAATTTATGTCCTCCTTAATAATTAAGAAACCGGGTATCTGACCAAGCTGGGCAACTAACCCAAATATCTCAGTCAATACCAAGACAAAGAAACTGCCTGAACATACTTACTGCCTATCTTTCCTATGACACCCAAAACAAAAGCAAAACACAAATCAGATCACAACAACATTTTTATCCAAAATTCAGTCTTAAAAGTGTTCAATTTCTTTGAACTGTTTCTAGGATGGTTCAGACAATCTGAGCACTCACCAAGCTCAAGGCAGACACCCTGAAGCAATGAGCTATGATGCTCCTTCCAAGTCTATGTTGCTGCACAAATAAGTACACAAAATAGAGAAGTATCTCCTGCAACTGAACATCTCGCATAAAAGAAATATGTAAACTTTTACATTTAAGATAGTATCGGACCATATAAGATGGTTGGTGTTATCCACTGAGTAAATAATGATTTGAAAATCTCTGCCTAAAAATATGTGTTTATCCATCAGGATACAAAGCCTAAAATTCCACCACCCGTTCCTTTAAATAAAGTATTAGCCACTATTCTCTCTTAAAACACAAAGATAACTGTAGAATATGTCAATAATAGCTACTATTAATTATTATCATGTGTTATTAATATAAATTAATTCATTAGATGACTTTGTCCACTAACAAGTGAAACCCAGGAATATCATAAAAGTCTCAAGATTCCTGAAGATGGGAAATCTTAAAAAGGAGAGAGTGGCCAACAAAGCACACTTAGCTGCCTTATCAGTTTTGGCCAGGGTCAGCAGTTGTGTACATAAAGCAGAATTATCTAATGTCCCATTCCATTCATCTAAACAAACAAAACAGACAATTAGTTTCTTAGGTCAAACAGATTAGATATAATCCTTATTACCTACATAAAGTCATTCCAAGTCCTTTTCAGTCCCAGGATTCTATATGAGACAAACATAATTTCACTGTTAACTAACTCTAAAGTCCATAAAATTGTGGCAAGAAAATATTCAATCAGAAATAACAGAAATCAGCCCAGCTGGTGTGGCTCACTGGTTGAGTGTCCACCCATGTACCAAGAGGTCGCCGGTTTGATTTCCTGTCAGGGCACATGCCCAGGTTGTGGGCCAAATCCCCAGTAGGGGGCATGCAGGAGGCAGCCAATCGATGTTCTCTCTCATAAATATTTCTATCTCTCTCTCCCTCTCCTTTTCTCTCTCTCTAAAATCAATAAAGAAAAAGAAATAACAGAAATCATCTGGTAACTTGGAAATAGAGTAGGCTTTAAAGCCAGACTTGAAATGGAAAGCTCACTCTGTCTCTTCCTTCGCTGTGAGATAGAGAGCTGAAGCAAGTCACTCTATCTCTCTGGGCCTATTTCCAAGGTGTAAAAGGCCATCTCTTCCTTTAAGAGATGCTAAAGGCCTTAGAAACACAAAGCAAACATAAAACTCACAGCACAGTGCTTGACAAGAAACATAGTACAACAATGGTAGCTAAGCTACTATTATTAATGTTCAACAAAAAAGGTTTAAGGTAAAAAAAAAAAAGTAACATGCATAGCAGTAAACAATGATTAAAATGTGTCTCATTCATTACAAAATACAAGAGGAAAAATATATAGTTAACTAAATAACAGAAGTTTATAACCAAAAGATATTAGTTGGCATAAATCACAAAGTGAATATAAATAACATAGTTGTACAAATACTAGTGAGCATGATTCTTAGAAACAGATCAAATACCAAAGTACACCAGTCACCAGGCAATTATTGCTGAAGGAATATAAATCAGCAAACTAAACAAATGTAATGTACTTTTAATATTGTAATCTGTTACAAAAATTATTCTTCATATTATATATGAAAGAACTTTTAACATTAGGGTCGTGATGGAGGCAACCAATTGATGTGTCTCTCTCGCATCAATGTTTCTCTCTCTTCCATCCTCCCTCCCATTCTATCTAAACAACAATGTAATGGAAAAATATCCTCAGGTGAGGATTAAAAAAAAACAGGAGGATTAAAAAAAGAACTGACTTCAACTTCTCCAAATCTAGAAGAAACCATGATATTTATTTATTTATTTATTTTTTTAATCTTCACTGGAAGACATGTTTTTTTTGTGGGTTTTTCTTTGGTGGAGGTGGGGAGGAAAGGAGAGAGGGAGAGGGAGAGAGAGAGACAGAGAGAAACATCAATGTGACAGAAATACTGATGGGTTGCCTCCCATAGGCACCCCGACTGGGGATTGAACCCACAACATTTTGATGTATGGGGTGATGCTCTAACCAACTGAGCCACTCGACCAGGGCGAAACCATAATATTTAAATAGTACCCACATTTAATATCCACCAGAACTGCCCTGGCTGGTTTGGCTCAGCTGTTAGAGCGTCAGCCCGCGGACCGGAGAGTCCTGAGTACGGTTCCTGCTAAGGGCACGTACCTTGGTTGCAGTTTGTCCCCGGTCCCAGTTGGGGTCATGTGGGTGGCAGCCACTCGATGTGTCTCTCTCACATTGATGTCTCTCTCTCTCTCTCTTCCTCCCTCTCTCCCTCCCGCTCTATCTGAAGATGAATGCAAAAATGTCCTCGGGTTAGGATAAAAAAAAAAAAATCCACCAGAACTAATTATTACCACTGGCATATTCCTTAACATGATTAGCGATACAGAAATTAACAGAAAGTGCCATAAGTGAAAAGGTTTCATCCTCCCAATTCTACATCCCATACATTGATTAGTTGTGGGGTTTTGTTTTGCTTTTTGTACTGGCTAGTAAACACACTCTGCAAGTTTCTTTTAATTCTTTTAATCAAGAATTCAGTATATCACTTCCATTTTTATTGGAAATATACCAGAAAGCATAACACTAAAAAGCATTAGCAAACTTGCCCTGGCCAGGTGGCTCAGTTGTTAGAGCGTCGTTGGGATACCCCAAGATTGAGGGTTCAATCCCCGGTCAGAGCACATACAAGAATCAACCAATGGCCCTGGCCAGTTTGGCTCAGCAGTTAGAGTGTCGGCCTGCGGTCCAGAGAGACCCGGGTTCTGTTCCTGCTAAGGGCACGTACCTCGGTTGCGGTTTGTCCCCGGCCCTGGCTGGGTCGTGCGGGTGGCAACCAGTCGATGTGTGTCTCTCACATTGATGTTTCTCTCTCTCTCTTCCTTTCTCTCTCTCCCACATTATCTGAACAAAAAATGGAAAAAATGTCCTCAGGTGAGGATAAAAAAAAAAAAAGAATCAGCCAATAAATTAATCAATAAGTGGAACAACAAATCAATGTTTGTCTCTCTCCTCCCTTCCTCTCTCTCTCTCTAAAATAAAACAATCAATAAAAATTTTTTTAAAAAGCAGCAAAGTAAAATTCTAAAGATGGTTTCTTATAATAAAACTATTTCCATTTTTGTATCTGGCCCTTAAGCTCCTCTCTTATCTTCTACCTTAAGTCACTTCAGTCAGAAAACTTTCCCTAATACATCTTCAAACTACTCACTCAACAAAATAGGGTCTTTGGATGTGGTGAGAGAGGAAGGAGGAAACTGGCCACATGTGTTCAACCAACACTCATCATCACATCAAGTTCAAAGAAGATATTTTTATTAGCATATTACTAGGCAAAAAGTCCAAAAGAGTCATTCAATAGCTAATTCCTATGAACTGAGAATATTGCTCCAATTAAAACTAAACTTTTATGTAAAAAAAATTTTTAAAGGCTGCTTCAGGGAGTTTTATGAGGCTATGACCTATACGATACTGCTGGTGACATCTGACACAGTACTTTAAATGGATATGGAGCTAGATAGAAACAGTAGTTTAAAGTCCAGACTCTAAACATTTTGGTCGAAGTTATCTTACTCTTTGAAATGTTAATTCCTTGGAATTAGCTCACCGTTAAAACAGAGCTACCATAACAGTGGCTAACATTTATTCACTGCTTGCTGTGTGCCAGGCACTGTTCCAAACACTTTACATGTATTTACTCATCTAACTGTGACAAATAACAACCCATTTACAATTCCTCCTTTCACAGATGAGAAAACTGTGGCAGAAGCTAAGCACAAACACAGCTAAGCCCTGACCTGGGATCATAACCTAGACTGTGTGGCTTTAGAGTCTGTGTTCTATTGCCTCTCATCACCTACGTTCATAGAAATCAGTAAGAATTTCTTGGTTTTCCATCTCTTTTCTATGAAAAATGAGCCCTCCTCCCAGCTCTAGATTCTAGTTTAGGAGCTAACATGAATGTTACCAAAATTCATATTTTGGTATAAGAAGAAATTCATATTTTGCCCACTATGGCATTTTTCCTTCTAAAAGGTTCTCCATTAAATCAAAGGTCGGCAGTCATTTTAAAAAAAAAATAATCATAAGCACACATCAAGTTATGGAGCCTGATTAGGGGCAAAGAAGGGCACATTGTGTAGTGAGTCAAATCCAACTGAACCAGTCCCCACTTTTCTGCACCACCCTCTCACCTGGTCATAAAGGTTGTATCTACATATTTTTAAAGAGCTTTGCTCCTGCCCTGGCTGGTTTGGCTCAGCAGTAAAGAGCTTTGCTCCTAAAGAAATTGACAATTGATAGAAGGTATTTGGTAGTTTTAAAATAAGTTTAAAAATTATTTGATCTTCCTTCCTTCAAGAGGTGGAGCTTAATTAATTCCCCTCCTCCTCCAGCCAATGTGGGCTGAACTGAATGATACAATTCTAAAAGAATATGGCAGAAGCAATGGTGTGTGACTAGGTCACAGATGGCATCACAGCCTCCTCCTTGCTCTCTCTCTTTTGGATCATCTGTTCTTGGGGAAGCCAGCTGCCTTGTTAGGACAGGTTTGGCTCAGCAGTTAGAGTGTCAGCCCGCAGACCAGAGAGGCCTGGGTTCGGTTCCCGCTAAGGGCACATACCTCGGTTGTAGTTTGTCCCCCATGTGGGTGGCAGTCACTCGATGTGTCTCTCTCACATCGATGTTTCTCTCTCTCTCTTCCTCCCTTTCTCCCTCCTGCTCTGTCTGAAGATAAATGTAAAAATGTCCTTGGGTGAGGATAAAAAAATAAAATAAAAAGCCCTAGAGAGATCTCCATGGTGCAGATTTGAGGCCTCCAGACAACAGTCATGTGAGTGAACTGCTATGGAGGCAAATCCTCCAGCACCAATTGAGTCCCCGGATGATTGAAGTCCCAGCCGAGATCTTGGGTGCAACCTCTTGAGAGACCCAAAGTCATAAGCAATCAACTTAGTCACTCCCAAGTTCTGAGCCTACAGAAACTCTGAAATAATAAATGCTTTAGGCCACTGTTTTCAGATAATTTGTTACGCAGCAATAAATAACTAATACAAAGTGATCAGCTTTACCAATTATTCTTCCTCATTCTGTTATCTTCATATTTTCTTTCTGATGGCTTTTTATCCTCAGCAAATCAAGACTGTAAATGTATTCATATCACTCATACCTTTAAAAAACAAAAGCCCTCTTTCAAGTGCATCTCTTTAGCTACCTTCTCTCTATTCTATTTAAAACCAAACTTTCTGCCCTGGCTGGTTTGGCTCAGCGGTTAGAGTGTCGGCCCTTGGCCCAAAGAGTCTCAGGTTTGATTCTGGTCAAGGGCACGTACCTCAGTTGCAGTTCATCCCCAGCCCTGGTTGGGGTCATGGGGGAGGCAAACAATCGAGTCTCTCTCACATAGATCTTTCTTTCTTTCTCTCTCTCTCTCTCTCTCTCTCTCTCTCTCTTCCTCCCTCCCTCTTTCTCCCTCCCACTCTATCTGAAGGTAAATGTAAAAAAAAGTATCCTCGGGTGAGGATTAAAAAAAAAAGAAAACTTTCTGAAAGAATAAATGACATTAGGTATTTCAATTTCCCCATCTTGTACACAGTGTGAACTGGCTATATAATTGCTCTTGCTCAGGTCAACAACTTCTTAACTGACATGTCCAATGGACACTTTTGTTGTCCTTATTTTATCTGATGTCTCAAAGATGTCTAACACTCATTTCTTTTCTCCAAACTCAGTTCTTCCACTGACTTCTGTGACTCTCCTGATTTTCTCCTACTTCCCTGCCCACCCCATCTCTTCTGAGGTGTGTTTTTCTTCCACCTGACCCTTACGTATTGGTGTGCCCCATCCTCACTTCTCTTCCATTGCTGTACATGTTCTTCTCCCTGAGTGATCTCATCCATTCACACTGCTTTTAACTATCACCTATAAACTGGGTCGCCACAATTTATATATCAAGATGGGTATTCCTAACTCAGATCCATACACACAATTGCCTAATGACATTTCGTGGAAATCACAAAGGCTTCAAATACGATAGCTCCCAACTGAACTTATCTCCTCCAACTATGTTCCTAATATGTTGCTCTTCCTATTCTCCCTCAGAAATGGCCCCAGAATCTATTCAGTTTCCCAAGCCAGATATCAGACAATCTATTTCATTTACCCTGCAAGTATTTATTAAATATTATGTGCTTGAACATGACAGTGACTAGGAAGTACCTTGACTCCCCTTTCCCTCAAGCCCATTAAATTTTACCCATTCTATCTCCTTTGCATCTGTCTAGTCATCTCCATCCCTTAATTCCCATTTGCACTGCTTTACTTCTTCTAGTTCTCATCTGCCACGTGGTTCCATTACAATAGCCTCTACTTGATCACTATGCCTCCAAGCTCCTCTCTCTCCAATTCATCAATCAGACTGCCTATCTGACCATGTCACTTCTATTTGCCATATGTAAATTCCCCCAAATTTTCCCAAATGAAAGAGTAAAGTTTCTTAACCTCCCATGAAATTTTGAAACTCTATCACTATCTTTAACATGAAAAACAGTATACCAAAATGAAGTCTGTAAGAATACTAGTTTCCCATTGAACCTTAAGGTAACACTAACAGAATACCTTCTTTTATTAACTGAAATATAAAAGATTTATTATAAATACAAACATCTACCATCTGGTTTCATAATGCTGCTTTCCCAGCCTTTTACATAAACCAAAAAACCCTTGCAAATGTATGGGTTCACAAAAATATTACCTTCTAGAAAAAAATTCACTACACTAGCACTCTTCAGGGCCAGGAAGACCACTACTCTATTGCTAGAAGCCTGAAATAATGACTAACATAGAGTACTCGTTAACTTATCAAATGAATTAATTGTTTCTTAATCACGTTTAATCATATCTTCTACCATTTTTCATAGAACTCATAATAAAAAATATACTTGAGTTCAACCACATACACTATTCTATGAAGAACAAACCAAAAGTCCACTAATTTTCTTCATTTCTTTTTAAAATCCTTTATAACACGGGCAGATTAATGTGCATGCAAGAGGGAGAAAAGAACAGTAACACTCAATAGAGAAGCAAGTCAAACCTTTCCATGGCCTTATTCTTCCAGTACACAAGCTCAACATATGACTCAACTGTCGGTCACATATCAGTAGTTCCAAAGTCAAGTAAAATGATTGGCAGGTCAAGTTACACACCAGCACCACCCCACCCTATTCCTTGACCATTTAAGCAGATCAAAACACAACTGAAACAGAAAATCAGAAGATTTCCTCTACCTGAGCGTTAATTGGAAATTAGATTTTTTTTCTAACTTAGCCAAAATGTTTACCCATTTCTTTTTTCCCCAGAGTTTCCAATGTTGTTTTTCCTTCTCCTTATCTTCAGAAAGTCCATCTGCAGTGTTTCATCTTAATCAACCTGAAAAAAACAAAAACACATTTCAAACATTTCAACCAATTATATAAGATATTCTGGCCTTGGCAACGTTTTCACCATTTCAGATTAAATGATTTGATTACACCTGCATGAAAGTCTTTAATGTTAGTTCAATACTGTATTTCCTTCTTTAAAGTTTCCAAACAGGAAATACTCCTAAATCTAGATTAAGGTCACAATTTCCAAACTATGGCCTACCAAACATTTCAAAACTACTTACTGTACTTATGGAAAGAGCATGATTTTGGTAGTTAGAGGGTTCTAGGGGTCAAATCCTACCTTTAAAACATTCTGAGTGTGACCCTGAAAAATTCTCAAACTGCTGGGTCTCTGCTGGCAAGAACAGCTCTTCAGTTTCCATACTATTCCCAGCACCTAGCACACTTTTTATCACGTGAAAATCTCCCTGCAAACTCTTAAGGTGCTTGGGAAATAGTCAAGCACACTGATTAAGGGGCTGTAACCTGAAGCCAGATCACCTGGTTTACATCACAGCTCTGACTCTGGACGAGCTGTTTCTTAGGGCTGTGGGCTTTGGTTCTCTCATCTGTAAAATGAGAATAACAGACCTGACATGATAGGATTGTTATGATGATGACATGAGGTAATATATGCACATAATGTACCACTCAACAGCTTTATAAGATAAATATTTTGGTAAATTCATCTGCTTTTATACTTCACGAGTCTAGTTAACTTGGAATAAATCAGCTTCATTGCCGTGAACAGAGTGAAAGCAGCAACATGAAACCAATTGAAACTTACACACTTGGACAGTTCCAATACCACGATTTCCTTACAGAGGAAATTTACAAGAACCCTTTCTCTTTCACCAGCGTCCCTACCTCTCTGCAGTCTAAACTAAGGCCAACGCGGCGAGGGGTGCGAGGGGTGCGGGGGGTGCGGGGAGTGCGGGGAGTGCGGGGGTGGGTGGGGGACAGCTAATGCTCTGGAGAGAAAAATCAACTTCCTTTCATCTGCCTTTGACCAAGATAATGTTTCCGCTGACATGTGTACGCTCCCATAGTGCATACTCAGCAAGCACCAATTCAGAACACACACTGCCACGCCTGGGGAGCAAAGGGGGTTCTAAAGCTCCACCGCCCCGGGCCAGTCCACCCTGTGCTTACCAGTCTGCAGTCTCCGGCAACCAGGTGCTAGCCAGGCGGAGCCGCAGCTGGCAGGTGCACGGTCCTTCCCGCGGAGGCCAACCTGCAAGCGGGCGCCGCCCACCTGCCCCACCACCGTCCGCTGGGGCCGCTCCTGCCTCCGAGACCCCACCGACCAACCGTCAAGGCCTTCCCATTGACCTCCGACGCCGGTCTGCAGGTCCCAACGCTTCAGGTAAGGACAGCAAGAGACTAAGTGATGAGTCGACGCCGCAGCCGGCAGCCGAGACGAAGCCAAACCTCCCCGGCTCCGACCCGGCTGAAGCCCCGAGACGCTGGACAAAGTGCTGCCCACCCGAACGCAGCCGAACCCGGTCCGGTCCCCTCACCTGGGCGAGCGCCGGGGCGGCCCGGAACCGTCCGGCCTCTCATCGGAGGACGCCAAGGGCCCTGGGCAGCGGCAGCAGCGCCGAGCGGTCGCAGCCTGCGGAGCTCTGCCCGCGCCCACACCCTCTAGCCCTGCCAGCCCAGCCGGGCCGGCCGCCTGAGGTCCAGCCCGCCACCAAGGTCCGGCCCCGGCCCAGGCCACTGACACAGAGGGAGGCGGAGGAGGATAGGGGGCGGGGGGCCGAGCTGGGGCCGGCGGCACTGCGGCTGCGTCAACTGGTAACGTCGTACGTCACGGCGCCGGCGCCAAGAGGCACGCCAGCCGAGCCCCGCCCAGGAGTTGGCGGCGCCCCGCCCCTCCCTCCACCCCTCGCCGGGCTGGGGGCGGGGCCTAGACCAGGAGGCGCAAATTGTAATAGAAAAAGTGGGCAACAGTCTGAACTCTGCCCAAGCTTTCCGGTTGCTTGGAGCAGAGGTGAAATATGCACTAAGACAAGTAGACATGCAATTACAAACAGTGTTAAATATGGGCCAGGCGCTGTTCTAAGCACTTAATCCTCCCAAAGCCCCGTGAAGTAAATAAACACTCTTACCCCATTTATTTCCATTTCACAAATGAAAAACTAAGGTACAGCGAGGTTAAATAAGTTACCACCTGGAGAGCCAGGGTTTGAACCCAAGCAATACGGTTCCAAAGCTCATGCTCTTAAATTTTCCTGTATACTGGCTCCTGAGTTGTGTCGAGACTTCTATTCTGACTTCCATTCTGAGCTGAAGTCCCTCATCTAACATTTCCACGTGGGAGTTCCACTCTTACCCCAAAGGAACAGACATGAAACCAAATATAAAATAAAGCCAGGAGAAGTTAAACACATGAGGTACCATATTAGCCTTCAGTGCCATGTAAGGAAACAGGCCCAGGCAGAAGTGGTTTATGAAAGGGGTGGATGGAAACCAAGAAGAGAAGAGCATACACCTAACCTAGTTACTCCCACCTGCCACCAGGACACTCCTACCATCCATATCTGAATTAATTCTTTAGAGTTTATTTCTGCACTTCTACAAAGAAATTAATTTCAACAGTCTTTTCAAAAGTGGGAAGAACTCCCATAAGTATTCAAGTTTGCTACAAATACCAACTCTGCCAAGAGGAACATTATCCCAGGACAAGTTCTCTGCACTAGAAATTATGTAGATGCAGTCCTGTTTCCCCAAATCAAAACCTAAACTTAAAATAAATTGCTCTGGAGTTAGGGGAAAGGGTTAGGAAGGGAGGCTGAAAGTCACTTGGATCTCAACTAGCCACTGAGTAAACTGTTGGAATCCGAAAGTTCCTGACTCTACTTCCTTTCGGTCCCTTCCACCAAGAGCCATCTTGCAACTACAGCTATGCACCAGACAACATCATCAAAATGAATTGTTTATTTTAAAAGCCTTTCTATTCTAAAGGTGTTTGATATTGCAACTATCACTAAGCTCTCTGGCATTCCATTGGATTTACTAATTATCTGGCAACACTCCCTCCCTCCACTTGTCTCCCACCTACTTTCACTTTTTACCAGCTTGATAGGAAAATAAGGGTACAGAAGCCACTGTCTCCATCCAGAGGCCTCAATAAGAATTGCTCTAATGATAGAAGGCCTCTAATGATATTTTGTTTTTTTTTAAACTTTTTTCTTTGAAATAATTATAGATTCACAGGAAATATTTTTAAAAGTACAGAGTGGCCTTGTGTACCCTTCACCCAATTCCCCCAGTGCTTATATCTTAACATAATTATAGTAGAGCATGAAAACCAGGAATCTGTCATTGGTATAATGTGTGTATAAAGCTTTATGTCATTTTATTAAGTGTAAGTTCAAGTAACCATCACTCTAAACAAGACACAGAACTATTCTATTGCCACAGTATTAGAAAGGGTTTGGGGAAACAGACACCCTCCTACCTTGCCGGTGGGCATGTGAGTTAATTAGCCTCAACAGGGAGCAGTACAGCAATACGTTTTTAAAATTTTAAGTCCACATCTCTTTTGACCCAGCATTTCCACTTCTAGAATGAATCATACGGATATCTTCACATCTGACCAATGCACAAACTATCCATTGCTACATTGTTTGTAAAAGTCAAAGAGTGTTAACAACCTAAAAATGTTCAATTCTAAAAGACTAGTTTGAAAATTACAGAATATCTGTAGAGCAAGTGAAAAAATGCAATAGCTATGAATGCCCTGATATGAGATGATCTACGATGTATATTTTTAAAAAGCTGAAGAGCAAAAAATATGTGTATGTGTGAAAAATAGTAAGTAAATAGGCCAAAACCAACAAATTGACTCCAAAAACATACTGATCAAAGACTAAATTGAACAAAAGTCAAAATTTCCAGTCAATGGCACATAGTGTAAAATAACATGCACACACACACACACACGCAACACATGCGCTTTTAGGCACAGGTTATAACTGGGAAAATGCTGGAGGAACTGGTACAGACTATGATTAGGATGGGGAACTAACTGGGTGTCCTGGCCAGGATGAGTTTGGAGAGTCTCTCCCATTGCATCCCCTTTTTATAACAATTGACGTTGTGATGTGTGCATGTGTTACTTCTCCTAAAGTAAAATTAATATTTTCATGAAATACAACTCTCTCTTTGGCTCTCCCATCAATTTACACTTCCTCCCTCCAAACCCAAGATGAGTTTATACCTGTATTGGTTTGCTGTGGCTGCCATAAGATGGCCTAACCAATGGATATGTTTTAACTGTTCCAGAGACTGGAAGTCTGAGATCAAGGTCTCAGCAGGTTCGGTTTCTTCTGAGACCTTGTTCCTGGTTTGCAGATGACCACCTTGTCACTGTGTCTTCACATGGTCCTTTCTGTGTGCAAGTGTAACCCAGGTATCTGCCCCTGTGTCCTAATCTCCTCTTCTTACAAGGACACCAGTCAGACTGGATTAGGGACTTCATTTTAACGTAATTACCTCTCTAAAGGCCCTATCTCCAAATACAGTCACATTCTGAGGTCCTGGGGGTTGAGGCTTCAACATATAAATTTTGAGGGAACACAATTCCGTCCATAACACTTGACAAATAAGATCTTTTCCTAAAAATAGTCTCATTTTCACTCTTCTATAATTCTTTGAAATATACATTCCACACACCCTATTTTAAAACTCTTACTATTTTTGTTGTTGTTCTTTTTGTTTGTTTTTTTATGATCTTATTCATTTATTGTATCATTCTTTTTTTAAAAGTATAAAGTTTAACATATTTTAGTAAGTTATCATTTGATCTTGTGTGTGTTCCGGAAAAGGGTAGGATTTCCCCACTATTCCTTAGTATCGGTCAAGCCTGCTTAGCATGAGTGCCAGCCTAAGTGGCAGCATCTTATCTTTCTAATAAACTATTGCCGTTGTTGCTACTACAGTCTTTCTGCAAGTCATTAATCATCTGTCACTGCATCTCAGTTCCTCAGGTCACAATGTGAAAAATTACTTTGAAGTCTTTGTTTTGATTTTTCATGTCTCTATTTTTCTTCTTCACTTCGGTCAAGAAATATTTAATATGTGGTATGCTAGACACTGGATTGGGCCCCAGAGCCGCAGAAATGATCAAGGTAGACATGGCCCCTGCCCCTGAGGAGCTTGTCATCAGTGGGAAAGCTAGAGAATGAACCGAAACTTAAATTCTAATCCGCCACTGCAGTCTCATGGCTCCTGTTAATAATTGTTTTCTTCCCCCAACCTGCATTAAGTTCAAGTTCTTTTGTTTGTATGTGACAGAAATGTAACATCAGTTGGCCTAAGTGAAGGTAATGAGCCAACCCTCATAGGCTTTCAACACCAGAAGTAGATGGACTTCAAGCCAGGCATGAGGCTCCAAGCTGCCTGTGTCCTCAGGACCAGGTGTGGCTACATCTCCCAGCACAACCATTCCCTGGGTTGGCATCCATATCAGGTTTCCCATGGTGGCCAAACAGTGACAGACCTCCAGGTCCTACACCTTCCCCATTTTTTGATTCAGCAAGAAAAAGCAAGAGTCTGTTCTCCAGAAATCTCAGCCAAAGTGTCCTTGAGTCTCCTCAAGGGTTCTTGGGTTCCATGCTTACCCCTCATGGCAACAGGTACTGCAGTAGTATTGACCCGTGTAGGCCATGGGCATGCACTTCATCCCCAGAATCGGAGCTAGTACCAACTTCATGCTGTTGCTACTTCATCAGTAAAGACACAGCGCAGGAGTTTTCAACTCTTCTGTTTCTAAATTCATTTTTGCTCGCCAAGGAAGGACTATCTTCCAGACCTTTGTACTCAGGCCTGGCATTGTGACTGGCATAAGGGAAACTTTCGATAAGTGGTTATTCAATAAGTGACAGAAGGAATGATTCATTTTGGATAACAGAAAATCGATATGAAAACAAATATCAAAGAGTGTTAAAAAAAAAAAGTCAATAAATGTCACACCCTTCATTTGAATATGAAATACTGCACACTTTACTTGAATTTCCATTTACTAAACAATACTTTAAAAAGAAAGTTACCATTATCTGGTGGTTTTGATTATTGACTATACTTCTCAACTTGAAATATGATTCAATAATCCAATATCCATTATGTTTAAAGAACCTTACATTCTCTACTAACACTACATATTCAAATTTGCTGAAGTGCTATCATTACATTATTAGCATCATAGTAATTGGTATAGTTGATACATATTGAGCACTTATCATGTGTCAATAAATTTTGCTTAAGCAATTTTTATATAGTAATTCATTTGTTCCTCACAAGAAGATATGGCGATCTGAAATCAGGATAGCATAGAGACAAAAGCAGAAGTCTTTCAAGTAAACATGTGACTAGAAGCCAGTGTTTCCCTTTAATATATAATAATTTGTTTGGTTTAGATGAAATCCTTCTCATCTACAAAGATACAATATAAAAAGCAGTGCAAAATTAACACCTAAATATGCCTTGGTATTTACCATGAAAACTGATGAACAAAATAGAAACAGAGGCATGGATACGTGGTACAGACTGACAACTGCCAGAGGGGAGGGGGGAATGGGGGATTGATAGAAGGTGAAGGAATTAGCCAAAGAACGTATATGCATAACCCATAGACACAGACAACAGTGTGGCGATGGCCAGAGGGAAGAGTGGAGGCAGGAGCTGGGTGGAGGTCCACAAAGGGGGGAAAATGAGGACATCTGTAATAGCGTTAGCAATATAAGTAAAATTTTTTAAAAAAAGAAAAAAAGGAAGTTTTCTAATGAAACTTCAAGTAGAAAACGTTAGAAACATTATTTTCAGTGCAAACTAGTACAATTACCACAGTTACATTCCTTGAAATGCTTTTTCTTCCCTATGAAAGTTATTTCTTTCTTGTCTGAACAAAGCAGCTTCAAAAAGTACCTATCTGTGTCCAACTGAAAAGCAGCAGAATGGAAAATTATCTGCCTGAAAAAATTCTCTTACAGAAGTACAGTATGTACCATCCTCATTCTAAAGACCTTTTGCACATATTTAATCAAATAGACCAACAAAGATGATGCTATCGACTTGAGAAAAAATTTTAAAGTACAAATTACTGTATTTACTGAATATCTTCTTGTAGACAAGGAAACTGAAGTTATATGTTTCCTTCCCACCATTCAACATATGACCACAATAAAATGTGGTCATCAGGCGCAGCTGGTGTGGCTCAGTGGCTTGAATGTCTTCCCATGGACTGAGGGGTCCTGGTTCTATTCCCAGTCAGGGCACATGCCGGGGTTGAGGGATCGATCTCCAGTAGGGGGCGTGCAGGAGACAGCCAATTGATGCTTCTCTCTCACATGGATGTTTCTATCTCTCCCTTCCTTTCTCTCTAAAAAGATCAATAAAACATATATATATATTTTAAATGTGGTCATCAGAAGTATTGAATTTTAAAATTAAATTTGGAAAAAAATTAAATTAAATTAAATTAAATTTGGGGGTGTAAGTTTAAGATATACAACATGTTGCCCGGCTGGTGTGGCTCAGTGACTGAGCGTCGACCCATGCACCATGAGGTCTCTGCTTCAATTCCCGGTCAGGGCACATGCCCAGGTTATGGGCCCAATCCCCAGTGGGAGGCATGCAGGAGGCGGCCAATCGATGTCCTCTCTCATTGATGTTTCTATCTCTGTCTCCCTCTCCCTTCCTCTCTCTCTAAAATCAATAAAGAATAAAAAGAAATCCCAGAGATGTAAGGACCAGAAATAGTGAATTCCTGTGGGCCATGCAGTGGGGTTGTCTGTGAGTTCTCTTTGCAGCTTAACTCCAGGTGGTGAACTAGTTTGTATCTGCTACAAATGATGTCATCCAGAAATAAATAGACAACCCACAGAATGGGAGAACATTTTTGTAATCATGTATTTGATGAGGAATTTGTACCCAGAACATCTAAGGAACTATTATGCCTCAACGATAAAAACACAGGGGAAATATTAGTATGACTTTTTGGTAGGAAAGTGCAAGTCTTCAGGAAGATAGATACTTTAGAGACAGAGAACTTAGAACAGAGCTTATCTAGACAGAAAACCTATAGCATTGATTCTATTTTTGATGAGTTGACAAATATGCAAACTAAAATGATAAGTCCCAGAAATTTGACTAAAGGTTTCTGTCTTTTCTCCTTAGCAGAATCAACATTGTGAATAACAGCAAAAGGTGTCCAGCCTTCTTCATTTAATGGCACAGAAAAAATGTATTTGTGTTACCACACAAATACCCACTTTTATTATTTTGGAATTAATTTTTTTCTCTGTTCCAAACAAGTTTAAATGTTGGGCATCCTACCATTGAACTATTATTCTAAAGTTTCTAAAACTTCTCAGCAACAGATACAATTCTCAATAGCAATTTCTACGGTACTACTAAAGTAATGTCAAAGTCACACATCAGAGGGTCTGCATTTTCATTAGGAAAAACTACTGTAATTTGTTTACTTGTTACCATGCATCAAGGATGTAATTCTCTAATGTACACTTCTATTAAACTCTAATCGTATTTTCTCTTCCACAAACTCCCACTTCAATAACATGTAATTGAATTATTGCCTCATTCACACTACTATCATAAGCCACTTTTTTCCTAAACTATGATGGTAATTCTTACAAAAACCCACAAATTATATAATTCATCTCAGTTTATATAAACTAATGGTCTCCCTAGCAGCTGATGCAAATGTTAGTAGATATTGAAATCAGGCTTGTGCTTTTGGGTCTGAAAATACATTGAAATTCCCTCTTTTCTGAGTTAAGAAATGAGTGAAACTTGAGAAGATATAAAAGAAATAAAAAATTTCAAACTATGTAAATATGAAGTTTATACAAGAATTTATATCATTTTAGCTTCTTTAAAATAACATGTTTTGTTTTGTTTTTTAAATATGGTTTTATTTATTTTTTTAGAGAGAGATAGAAACATCTATATGAGAGAGAAACATCAATCGGCTGCCTCCTGCATGCCCCTACTGGGTATCAAGCCCCCAACCCGGGCATGTGCCCTGACCAGGAATCAAACCTGGACCTCTCAGTCCATGGGACGATGCTCAATCCACTGAGCCATACCAACCGGGCAAAAGGACATGTTTTACTACTGGGAAAAGAGCCCAGCTGGTATGGCTCAGTGGTTGAGGGTTGACCCATGCACCAAGAGGTCACAGGTTCGATTCCTGGTCAGGGTACATTCCCAGGTTGTGGGCCCAATGCCCAGTGAGGGGCATGCAGGAGGTGGCCAATCAATGTTCTCTCTCATCGATGTTTCTCTCTCTCTCTCTCTCTCTCTCTCTCTCTCTCTCTCTCTCTCTCTCTCTCTTTCTCTCTCTCTAAAATCAATAATAAAATAAAATAAAAATACTGGGAAAAGAAATCTAGAATACCAATGGACACAGACAATAGTGCAGTGAAGGCAGGGGGGTGCAGGAGCAGAGAGGAGGGGCTCAATGAGGGGAAAAGAGGGATATCTGTAATAATTTCAAGAACAAAGATAAATTTTTAAAAAGAAAGCTGGAATAGTGGTCCTGAGCAGAGCAGAGATGAAGAGCAGAATGGAGTATGGGATTTCCCATGGAAGGAAACAGACACACAATGGTGGTTTTAAAGTGTCTTCATTTTATAAACAGGAACCTACTAAAAACATTAGTTTCCTTTCCAAAGCAGTGGTATTGTTTTTTTATAGTGTATAAATACTATACATACCTTCATTAACCAATTCCAACTAGAAAAGAGGACACCATTAACAAAACCAGCAAGAGCTAGGAATTAACCAAAGAATATATAAACCTTTTTGAACAAAATGCTAAAGGATAGAAAAGATCTGAGTAACCGAAGAGATAACTAGGCTCATGATGTTTCAGTTTAAAATAGTATGAATTGTATTTAATATACAAAGTCAATGCCATCCCCCTAATCAATGCAGCTGACAGTATGAGGAACTCAAAACACTCATTATAAATTATATATTGACCCCAAAAAGTCCACAAATACCTAAATAAATTTTAACAAACAAGAGGAAAGAACAGGACCATGTCTTACTAGACATTAAGGCTAAATCAAAGCATTATTAGTTAAAAAAAAAACAAAACAATATGATACTGAAGCAGGAACAAATGAGAAGGGTAAAAGGAGAGGAAATAGCAAGAAACATTACAGCCCGGCCAGTATGGCTTAGTGGTTGAACGTTGACCCATGCACCAAGAGGTTGCCATTTCCATTCCCAGTCAGGGCACATGCCCAGGTTGTGGGTCTGATCCCCAGTGGGGGGCATGCAGGAGGCAGCCCATTGATGTTCTCTCTCATCGATGTTTCTATCTCTCTCCCTCTCCCTTCTTCTCTCTCTAAACTCAATAAAGAAAAAAAAACTAATAAAAAAAGAAAGAAAGAGAGAGAGAGAGAAAGAAAGAGAGAGAGAGAAAGAAACATTACAGCAGAATGAGAAATCGAGGAAGGGTGTGGGATGTCACAACCCCACAAACAGCATGGAAAAGACCTGTCGCTCTATCTTCAGTAAAAGTCCAGCATCGTCTGTCATCCCAGGTATGAACAGAAACATTTGGGACAGTATCTCAAGAAAGGGGCTCAGCTAAACCTTGAGATGGAACTCACTGGGGACAAGGAACACCGAGCTATTGGTGTTTGCCACGTGTGTCCCACAGACCTGATGGAGAAATCTCTCTGCAACAGTGGAGAAAGCTGTTTTGCACAACATCGAAGGAATACAAAGAAATGACCAGAGGCAGTGTGTAAATGTGTGAAAATATTCCACCCAAGGAAAAGCACAGAAATGAATGAGAGAGTCGCTGGGCTGAAAGTGATTTTCGTTTTCCTAAACAAGAGTCAGTCTCCTCAGTACGAGCTTGGAGAACGAAAGCAAAGGTACACACCTGAGAAAGAAGGAGAGATTGAGAGAGAGAGACCAAGAGAGAGAGATTGAGGGAGGGAGGGAGAGGGAGAGAGAGAGAGAGAGAGAGAGAGAGAGAGAGAGAGAGAGAGAGAGAGAGAAAGAGAGAGAGAGAGAGAAAGAGAGCGCGCGCACATGCCCCACCTTGCACTTCTGTCTCAGTTCTGGAATCAACCATTTCTCCAACGACCCTGCTTCCTTTTAATGGAGAGTACTATTTTAAAAGTGCCAGCCACTTCTTGTTTCTGTATCTTTATCAACATAACCTCATCAATGTAATGAATTAATGCGGTCTTTGCGATGTCCATATCGGAGGTTCCCATAACTCCTTCCTTAGGTTTGATTAATTTGCTAGGGCAGCTCACAGAATTCAGGAAAGCAGTGTACTTATATTTACTGGTTTATAACAAGAGCACCTGATAAAGGATGAGATGAACAGCCAGGTGGAAGAGAAGTGTAGAGCAAGGTGTGTGGGAAGGGGCGGAGCTTCCGTGGCTTCTCTGGGCTCCGCTCTCCCAGTCCTCCACCTGGGAGCTCTCCAAACCCTGTACTTTGGGGATTTTATGGAGGCTTCATCACATAGGCATATGATCCATCACTAACTCCATTTCCAGTCCCCCTCTCTTCTCTGGAGAATGGGGATGGAGCTAAAATTCCGGGCTTCTAACCACGGTCTTTCCTGTGACCAGTCCTTGTCTAGGAGCCATCCAGTAGCCCCCCACAGTCATTAGAATAAAAGACACTCCTATCATCTGGGAAAGCACAAGGGTTTCAGAACCCCTGTCTCAGGAACACAGGTCAAAGACCAATATTAGGACGAGAAATGCTCCTGGTATTCTTATCACGCAGGAAGTTAAAGGGTTTTAGGAGCTCTGTGTCAGGAACTGGGGACAGAGACCAATATATCTATTTTCTATTATCCCACAGAAACCATTTCCTTAGTTCCTGCCTTTTTCTTGGCCTGCAATTTTTTTTTTCCCAAAAATAAACAAATATGCATACACATTTTTATTTTCCCTTCCTTCTTATTTAAAAGTTGGCATTCTATCTATATTCATTTCCCCTTTGCTTTTCACATAACACGATATCCTAGAAACCACTTTCTACCGGAACGTAGGGATCTTTCTCTTTTTAATAGCTCCGTGGAATTCTGCTTTGGGCACGCACCAGACTTTATTAACTAATCTCCTGTGCTTGGGCCTTTTGGTTACTTCCAATATTTTGCTATTTCAAAAAGTGATGCAAAGAATAACCTTTTGTGTTTGTGTTTTTCATGTTTATGAAGGTACATCTTCAGGGTAAAGACTTAAACTAGAAATGCTGGACCAGTAATACATGCCCATGAGTCATTGTTTGATTATCACCAAATTCCCCTCCTCCTAGGATATGGCCTTTACCCTCCCAGCACCGGCATTTGAGAGTATGGTTTTTACACAGCCACACCAATAAAGTGGGTTTGTCAATCTTTGGAATATGTGCCAATCTGACAGGCAAGAAACCTAATTTAATTAGATCTGTTAAAGTTTGATTTCTTTCCTCATTTAACCTGTTGTTTGCCATCTCTTCTGTAGATTCTTATTTTGTGGAATCTACAAGGTCTAAGGTCACCTGGCCACTCCCTATCTCTCTATCCTCAACACAGATCGCCCTCCGGCCAATCCATCCCTGCCCCTGCACTTTCACTGTGCTCAGCCAGCTACCTCTGGAGAAGCAGAGGCTGAAATGGAGTGTGTGCATATATATATTTATATAAAGATCTCTCTCTCTCTCTCTCTCTCTCTCTCTCTCTCTCTCTCTCTCTCCCTCTCTCCATCACACATATTTTAAGGAATGGGCTCATGCGGCTGTGGGGCTGACAATCTGACATCGATAGGGCAGGCTGGAAACTTAAGCAGGAGTTAACAGTGCAGTTTTGAGGCAGATTTTCTTTTTTTTCTTTTTTTTTTTTTAATAGAATCTTTTTTATTCAGGAAAAAAAAACAAAAAAACAAAAAAAAAATTTTTTTCCAACCACACACAGGAGGGGTATGGGTGGGGGGGTGTCTGTCCATCCAGCCCTGGTCCCCAGCCCATGTGGTTTTGGCAGCAATAAGGGGTGTAGGGTAATGGCCCAAAAATAAAAATGGTGTATGTGTGTGTATGGGAGGGAGAGGGGTGCAAAAGCAGTGGGGAGTGGTGGGGGGAAGGGAAAGACGAGGTCAGTACTGGGAACGCCGCAGGTGGGAGGCCATTTCATAACATTTCTTGTTGATCACACCACCGTGGACACCTTCTTTGCCCATCAGCAGGACTAGCGTCTTGGCAGTCATGGTGACAGTGATGTTGAAGGTAGGGGCTCCCCCGGTGCTCTTGGTACGAAGATCCATGGTAAATTCCCCATCCTGCAGCAGTGAGTCCCGGATCACAGAACATTTCTGGCCCCCAAGTGTCAGCCCATTCACGAAAAAACTTGACCGGTCTTTGCCAACCAGGACACCAACCTCAGCTGGCGTGATGTTGACGAAGGTTTTCCCGGGGACGGCGGCCCAGACGGAGGGCGAGTCCTTATAGCCCACGATGGCCGCGTCCTGACAGGTCCCGTCCGCCATGAGGTTGTCGATGTAGGCGTTCCACCCGGCCATGGCGCTGCTGCTGGGGCCGCGGGCGAGGCTCGGGCTGCCTCGGGCTAGCGGGCGGGGGGAGGCGGAGAGCTCCGGGCGGGCGCTGCCCTCCGGACCGCGGCTCTGCTAGCTGTGCCCAGATTTTCTTATACTCAGAGAAACCTGTTTTTGCTCTCAAAGACTTACAACTGATTAGATGAGGCCCAGCCCCACTACCCAGGGTAAGCTCCCTTAGATCAAGTCAACTGATTTTAGATGCTAATCTCATCCACCAAAGACCTTCCCAGCAACACCTAGACCAGTGTTTGATTAAATAGCTGGCTACCACAACCTAGCCAAGCTGACACAGAAAAACTAACCATCATGCCCTCCAAATCTGTATCACGTATACATACAGCTGATACTTCTGTGGCTTGTTACCTATATTAATAATTGAAGAAATTAATAAATTTCAGTTAGAGACAGTAAAAAAAAAAAAAAAAAAGAATGTTTTCCACCCAAGTTTATGAATCCCAGATTAAGAATCCTAGTTTGTGGTCCCAGCCGGTGTGGCTCAGTGGTTGAGCGTTGACCCATGCACCGGCAAGTTGCCAGTTCGATTCCCGGTCAGGGCACATGCCCAGGTTGTGGGCCAGATCCCCAGTGGGGGGGCATGCAGGAGGCGGCCAATTGATGTTCTCTCTCGTTGATGTTTCTCTCTCTCTCTCCCTCTCCCTTCCTCTCTCTCTAAAATCAATAAAGAAAAGAAAAGAAAAGAAAAAAAGAATCCCAGTTTGTGGAAGTGATTATTATTATGACCTTACACTTCAGATTTCAGGGACCCTCACCAGCACTATTTTTAGAAAATCAACAAAGTGAGTAGTTGTACCTAGTGCTTTGAATGACTGTCATGTGACAGTGACATCGACTCCTTGGCTGCACTCCTGGACCTTAGAATCCAAGACCGTTGTACGTAGACAAGGAGAATACAGGCGTTAAAGCGATGCGTGACGCCGAATGTGGCCAACCCCAGGTCACGTGCACTCCAAGAGGCTGGAGTAAGAGAAGCGGATTTCGGGTTGTCGGGTGGGGCCCTCGCTCCACTGGGCCGAGGCTGGGAAGCCGCCAGGACGAGAAGGAGGCAGTCGGGCCTTATCTAAAAGCACAGCAATTTCGTTTCTCTGTCTAGACGAACTGCCTGCTGTTGGCAGGTAGGACTGAGGAGAACGCAGAAGCATCACTCACTCACTGCCCTTTCCTTAACACACCTGCTATCTCGGCTTCTCCAGGACTCGCAGTCTTGCCGTGTGAGGAGAGGGTGGGCCCCCCGGGTGCTGTCTGTCCTCTAGACACACTTTCTCCGCATGGAGTGCGCTCCCTCGAGGAAATCTCAGGATTCCGGTGGTCTCCCCTCAGCTGCCCTTCCCATGCTTTCTTTGGACAGCCACCTCTCCCCTCTCCCAGAAGCCACGGTGACTCATTCATTGAGCGCCTCCTGCATACGAGCACTACTCTAGACAACAGGGTTCAGCAGGGAACAATCAAAGACACCTGGGTAACAGGTAAGAGGTGGAAGGCAGGCATTAAGGAGGTAGCAGGATGGGGGGAAATGGCAGCTAGTGAAAACCAAAAAGACATCGTGTTAGTCAACAGACGAGCGCACATCCATGACCTGTTGTTAACCAAAGGGTGCTCGTCACCCGTCTCCCAAGGCTCAGTTCCCTCAAAAGCGGGTCTCCAGCTGACCCAAACGTTAGGAGATTCAGGCCTGCACTAAATATGGCCATTCCCGTCTCAGCTCAGCGGCTGCGCACGGAGGATCCCTAGATGGGGCTGATGGTCGCCTGGTTTGTCCTTATACAGTGAAGGGTTGTTAAAATGTGTTAGTAAAAGTTGGTAAACTGCTAATGTCCATAGCCTCCTGCACGCCCCCCACACGTGTCCTGGCCTTTACTGGAGCCCTCAGGGTCTCCCCACCTCCCAACGACCAAACGGTTAGTGCTGGTCAGCATGTAGCCCCGAGGCCCTGCATCTGCATTACGGCGGGGGTCCTCCTCCCCGATCAAGACTGTGCCATGTCAGTTATGACATACACAGGGTGGGGTGAAGGCAGGTTTACGGCTGTCCAGATGGGAAATAATACAGTAATTAATAACTAAGAATATACAAGAATAAATTCTGTGTTTCGTGTACTCACAGCTGTAAACCTACTCTTGCCGCACCCTGTGTTTAACATCACCTTCAACTGAAATGATTGGCCAGCGGAGGCCACGATGAAGGGACAGGCTGAAGTCCCAGGTGTGTGAGAGAATGGCAGCTCCACTGTGCGTGTCCTGCTGGCCAGGAGAAAGGGCAACCAGAGGTCCCCGGGCGCCCGCAGCGGCTCTCATCTCTTCAAAGCTAGACACTCAGCTTCCACGTCTCCGGCCAGCACGCGATATTAGGTAATTAGTAGTTGGCTGCCAAGGGCATGTTTGTAATGACCTAATTGTTGCCTTTCCTGTTGTCGACTTGAATGATGCTTTGGGAAGCTCACCTGTGGGCTGGTTGCCTCCTTCCCCTCTGCCCTCCGCAGCAGCTCATGCTGGAGCCCAGAGAGGGTGCCCCGATGCACAGCGAGGCGTAACATCTTCAAACAGTTTCTCTGTTTTATTTTTTAAAGTTATGTCATTTCACATTTGATAGTTTAATTTTTATTTTTAAAGATGTATAGACACTTGGCTTTAACAGTTAAGTTGTTCTTCCTGGCCAACCATGGAAAGCGGCAGATTTTCTTTCTTATTTAAGCATTGATTATATTTCGATCTCTGCTACAACCATGCCTATAGTACTCTGTCAAGAGCTTTCCACCTCTTCTTCATGGGCCTCAGAATTAAATCCTGGCTGGTCAATTAATCACTGGGTGATTTGGTTTAATTGTTGCCATGTGACCGAGTTCCTGAACAAGGAATTTGGGAGCTTCCTGAAGATGTTTCCTGCTCTCAGAGATGCCTGGGAAGAGATGGCCACTCCATCCATCAGACTTTGACATCTCTGCGCAGGATGCTGGGACTTGGGAGCCATCCTATATCCATGAGGGGAGCTGGCCGCTAAGCAGAAGCTGACATTCTGAGATTGTATGATAGGAAGAACTTGGTCTTTGTTGACGGGATCGAGACACTTGATAACTTGCCTTAACTCTGGACTACTCGTTATGTGAGATAATACGTAACTTCAATGCTTCAGCAGGCAGAGATGAGCTTTCCATTAACTCCAGCTGAAAGCATCCTCATGTTACAAAAATTCCCTACTGATTTCATACTGTACCAGCTGAGGAAGGTCTTTAAATCACCGAACAAAATGTGCAGTCGTTGCCCTCCAGGACTTTACGATCTAGAGATCATGATTATAAAACAGACCGAGTGTACTAAACTTCCCATGAGTTACCCAATTAGGAAAAGTGTTCCTTCAATACCAATAGGGAGTTCTGGGTCACTATCAGATAGATTTACTTGCTAAATATGATTTTTTAAAATTCCTTTTTTTACCTCAGAGGATGTGATCCTTATGTAAAATAATCTTTTTTTTTTTCTTTTTTGGCACACGTAATATTAAATGATGATTACAGGCTTATACTTTCATTTTCATTCTTCGTTCAATTCAGAGTATTCTCTCCTTGAGATGCCCGGTAGGTTTACATTCGAAAAGTAACATGGTGATGATGTAATAAGATCTATTCATCACCCCTAAACATAATAAACCACAAGTCTGAGCTTTGTTGAAACACTAGTCTAGAAATAAATGCCTTGGTTTAGATTGAGGACTAAATCTGGATTACTTATCCTCTCATCCTCTTTTCTGGAATTAAGTGATTTTGGAATGGACGTGGTAACCTTGGCCATGAAGTTCTTGGGGGTTGGTTGCACCGACAGATGGGCCCAACTTCCTGTGCGACTCAAACTTTAAACTTGGGCCACAATCTGCTCTCTTGACCCCAGACTCTGCTGTGATCCTTACACTTTCTGCACGTGAGGCATCTGAGCTCTCTGGGGGGTGTTTCGAGCTATTTTTCGCAGCTGCACTTTCCCTTCTGGTTTTTAGAGCTGCCCCATGCTGTGTCCATCGTGTACATCACAGCAGGAACCGGGGCTTCAATCCCTCCTGGTTTGAAGTATTTTTATGTTGTTAGCTCCCTGCCGTGGTTTGCTTCCACTTCTCACGGACTATCGGTTTCAGGCTCATCTCGTGAAGCTCTCATTGTGCTCCACCAGAGACGGAGTGAGACACGGGGCCAGTGAGGACTCAGAGCTGTGCTCAGCACCCAGCAGCATCCCTGCCAACCACGCAGGCCACTCTCCCCCAGGACAGATGCACAGAACCATGGAATGTCGGCGCCCGAGGGGGTCTCACAGGCCAAGTCTGGTCCTGTGCTGGCCCACAGACTAAGTGGGACCCCACATCCAATGAAATCACAAAAAAGACCAATTACACATCACTATGGCAACTCAAAGTGGAGCACATGCTATGTGGTGCGCCTTGATACTGTGACAGGTCAAGTTTTCCTACTCCTCTCCCTGTTTCCTACCACCCACTCTGACTTAGCGGGGTGTGCAGGGTAAGGCAGAAGAGCGAGACAGGCTGGATTCGCAAAACAATGCACCCAAGTTATGCTAGGAGAGCATCAGTATCAGGAAGAGGAAGGCTTGTTTGTCTTGAAGAATTTGAAGGCTCTAAACATCTCGGCACCGATTTGTAGTTGGAATTTCCTTGGCCTCACTGCGATGCATCCACAAATGACTCCAAGATGAAGCTGGGCTCCCTGGAGAGGGTGCAAACAGTAAGTGATACTATGTAACAAGGAGATCACCTGCCTGTCAGACAGTTGGTCACATGTCACGTCTGGGGCAGGATGTATCCTGAGAAGGCAGAGGACGATTAGGGTGGTGGGTGGAGGTGTTAACTCGGTGTTCACATACTTGTTTTCAGCATGCGCACATTCAGTTTATGTGTGCCCAAATGAATGGCCTTATACATTATACATCTAGCTTTAACTGGTCACAAAATGGACAGGTGGCCGCAAAAATATTCCTGCAAAGAAACCACAGATCAAAGATAGAAATAATACGGCAAGCACAGGTAAATGAAAAGAAAGCAGAGATAACCCTTTACTCCTTGCGCAAGCTTTGCTAGGCCACTTTAAGAGGCTGAAATAATTCTATCTGATCATACCTGAATGCAGCATTTAGTTTAAAATTTCTTTTTATCCATCTGTGTCATCAAAGAAAAAACAAATGAGAAAATAACTCCTTTTTGAAAATGAACATTTTAAAAACAGATATGAAGAAATTTTGCCATGGTTCTATTATCTTTATAACCAAAAATAATGTCACTCTCTCCTATCAAAAAATCTTACCGCTGCCCTGGCCAGTTTGGCTCAGTGGTTAGTGTTGACCTATGGACTGAATGTTTGCAGGTTTGATTCCCAGTCAAGAGCATGTACCTTGGGTTGCAGGTCTGATCCCCAGCCCCAGTCGGGGTCATGCAGGAGGCAACCAATCCATGTGTCTCTCTCACATCAATGTTTCTCTCTCTCTCCGCCCCCCTCACTCCCTTCCACTCTCTCAAAAAAAAAAAAAAAAAAAAAAAGAAAAAGAAAAGAAAGACAGAAAATCAATGGAAAAATATCCTGGGTGAGGATTAACAAAAACAACAACAATAAAATCTAATCGCTGCCTACTTAAAAGAAATTTGAAAACAGAGTTTTCTAAACAAAGATGAAATCTTTTACCCACTTGTTAAAAACATAAAAACCCACCGCCTGGGAAGTGATCAGGGGGAATGTCAGGACTGCACTTCTTTGAACAGGACCCCACGCAGAACAGGGGCAAGGCCAGGGTGCCGTCCTACCGCTCCTACTTGTTTACGACCCGAAGTTGTTGAACACATTCATTGCACAAAGGAACAGCTGCATTCAGAGTAATAAGTTTAAAAGTCCAATGCCGAGTTAGAAAAATAATTGAATTTATTCTAAAATGATACAATCAGTAGCTAAAAATGGAAATCCCTTGGCTTTGCCCCTTGCTCACACCTTGAAGGACTGCTCTCCTGACCCAGGAGGTGGCTGCCTGTCACTGAACTCTTCATGTCTTTTGGGTGCATATGGTCACTTAGTAAGAAATCGGGAAGTGGTCTCTTTTCACAGCCTCGCCTTTATTAATGTTCTCACTTAGACAACCTTGTAATTCTGACCACTTGGGAGTTAACCAAGTTCAGTTGAGTTTTTCTTTTCATTTGCGTTGAGCCACCCAAGAGGAATTTATCTTCGTAGGAATAGTGGAAGGAAGTGCCACTTATTTAAACATTCGATTCACAGAACTAACTCCATATTCTTAGATTTTTAATTGGCAACCTTGATGTGTTAAACTTGAATGAGCTGTGGGGTGCCTAGATATGTGGTCACGTGTTGTTTCTGGGTGTGTTTGTGAGGGTGTTTCTGGGTCCGATTAATGTATGATCTCTATGCCGAGTGAAGCAATTGCCTCCCCAGTGTGGATGGGCCTCATTCAGTCTCGTTGAAGGCCTGAGCAGAATAAAAAGCTGGGTAAGAAAGAATTCTTTCTCTCTGCCTGACTGTCTTTGAGCTGCGACATGGGCCTCCTCTTGACTTTGGACTTGGATTAGAATTTATACATCAGCTCTCCTGCGTCTCCAGTTTGCTGACTGTAAATCTTGAGTTTCTTAGTCTCCATAATCATGTGAGCTAATTCCTTATAGGACAGCTCTTTTTATCTATCTATCTATGTATCAATCTATGTATCTATGTATCTATCTATGTATCTATCTATCTATATCAATGTATCAATCTATGTATCTATGTATCAATCTATGTATCTATGTATCTATCTATCTATATCAATGTATCTATGTATGTATGTATGTATGTATGTATGTATGTATCTATCTATCTATCTATCTATCATCTATGTATCTATCATCTATATCTCCTATTGGTTCTGTTTCTCTGGAGACCCAAACTAACTTTCAAAGTAGAGACAACTGTTATGTTTATCTATAATAGAAGCAGCAGGACGCTTGGATAACACTAGAGGTGATGAATGAATGAAGATGACCTGATGACTTTCTTTAGTTGAGATAGCCAGTAAGGAAAGTTTTGACTTCCTGGTTTTCCTGTGCATCCTCTGAAATGACCTTTGATGTCTCATAAAAATCCCAGTGAACCTGCCTTCATTCATTTAACCAATACTTAACTGAGTGCTTACTATGATCTGGGCAATGTTGTAGGCACTGGCGTGTGTCTTGGCCAGAATGGTTCAGGAGCATGTAAGACATTTTTTGAGGTGTACCTAAGTTAAGGATGAGCATGGAAGGAGCCAGGAGACAAACAGGTGGAAGCTCCAGTCCACATCCTAGGTTACCTGTCCCCTGCTCGTCTTCATAACCCCTGCTCATCCTTAACTTTCTGCCAAGACTCCTATCATTATGCTACTAGTGTTATTAAAAATTCAATTTATCCAGCCTCAGCTGGATCCTGGATATTCTAATCAATCTTTTTATTTATCTATCAAGAAACGGCTTCCCTTAGATGTACAGCACAAAGCCATCCAAAGTTTGATCTGGGAAACATTAAGCATGAGACCCTTCTCCCTTCTCCCAGCTGTTCGCGTCCCCAACATGTGCCCTTTCTTTAATGCCTTTGCCGTTACATGAGACGCTGCAGCACCAAGAAGAGAAAGGAACGGTCCCGAGAGTGAAGCCAGGCTGGGCTGGAGTGAGGTACTCCCCGCAGGTGCAGTTTAAGGGGGTGCCAACATCTCAGTAATCCAGTAAATACAGCAATGTAAAGCTTTTAAAAAGTGCAAAAAAAAAAAAAATCCATGAGGAACAAATTATCAACATT
The DNA here is from genome assembly GCA_030848825.1 of Tadarida brasiliensis. Classification (NCBI taxonomy): domain Eukaryota; kingdom Metazoa; phylum Chordata; class Mammalia; order Chiroptera; family Molossidae; genus Tadarida; species Tadarida brasiliensis. The sequence goes on along the minus strand of CM061259.1, from coordinate 4,026,067 downwards.
TTCAATATAGACAGGATCCAACCCTTCACATCCCCAATCCTGCCTTGCTCACCTCACCCTGTCTATCCTGTTGGAAACCCCAGCACAGACTTTGCAAAGCACAGCCATACACTCTTAAACTTTCCCAATTCTCTCATTCCAATGTACCATGTATCTCCTGAAATAATGGCTGAGACAGGGCCAGACACCACCCTGCGGTACCCCTGCCTGAAACACATTCATTGTGTGAACCTAATCACCAGGAAATATCAGAATCTGCACATTTATCTTTTTCAAAAGAAATGGCCTGAACTCTTCAAAAATGTCAAGGTCAGCAGATCGGAGATTCCAGATTAAAGCCGACTAAAGAGAGAAGAAAACCAAACACCTGTGTGTGCTCCTACATCGATGTGAGAGAGAAAAATCAATTGGCAGCTTCCTGCATGCCTCCTACTGGGGACAGAGCCCAAAACCCTGGCATGTTCCTGGACTGGCAATCAAATCGGTGACCTCTTGGTGCATGGGACGATGCTCAAACACTGAGCCACACTGGCTGGGCCTAATAGGCTTTTATTAGTGATGATGATGATGAAATAAACTGCCTTATAGCTGTAGCCCTTACAGATGCTTATTGTAGTATATGTGTGTTTTGACTTTATTCTTGACAAATTCATTAGTAACCATAATATACATGAGAAACCATAGCACCGGAACCCCTCATGAATAATTGGTTGTATTACTCTGTATAATTTTAGGGAAAGAAATTACATACCCTATTTTCTATTGCTGAAGTAGAAATTCCTGGCTACCAGCATTAACACACATTAGGGAGAATGGGCGTTACTGCAAAACTTAGGATGTTCTGAAAATTAACTGGGTTTTGAAATCTGTGTATATATTTATATCTGGATATGGATGTGATTAATTTTCTGAGCATTCATGCGGAAAAAGCAATAACGGACTCCGTGGACTAATATGGCAATACTTGGGAAGGTGCCCAGATTGGCCATCTTTCCCCTATTTAAAAACTGGGCAAATGCTTCTTGTTGAGAATGGCAGGCTGGCGTCCAGGTTGTCTGCAGGCCTTGACCAAATGTGTCCTGAAGCAGAAGAGGCCCGTGGTTGGGTTTCCAAAGCTTTCTCTCTGCATACAGTAAGCAGAGCAGATACTGTCAGTCAACATGAACACAGTTGCTTTAGGAGAAGCCACTACCGAGCTATGATTTGAGGGTGCTGTTTCTTTGCACCTTCTGTTATCTTGATTTTCCATAGTCACAAGAGCACCGAGGGGTGTAATACTCTTGTTAAGTACCGTGGCCGGGGTCAGGGAATAAGTCTCATCACGCTGCTTCTGGAAGGGATGAGCACCTGCAGGTGACACACGTCACCTCTGGGGACGGCTTGGGGCAGAGGAGGGAGCTGAATAGCCGCGAGGAGGAGGTGTTCGCCAGCTGCGCTGGAGAGCCTGCTCTGGGAATTGGCTCCTTACCCTGCTTCCACACGGAAGCTGTTTACAATTGAAATGGAAGCTAGGAAGCCTGGCAGTCCCCAAATGGTTCAAAAGCCTAAAAACATCCCTTTTGTCTACAGAGCAACGAGACAGCTAGTCAGTGAGCCTGTTCCTTGAGCTAGTCAAAAATTTGCATTCGAGGTTAAGAACATCGCCCACCAACACGTCATCGGGGACACGTCACTGCACCTCGCAGAGCAGGGGTCAGCTAATGACCGCTGTCAAGGGCCAGGCCGTGGATATGTATAGGGCGGGGAAAAGTAGGGTTACAGTGGTGAGTACATGAAACAGTTCATTCTTGTCTTATTATTTATTGCATTCTTTTCCACACGAACAGCTGTAACCCTACTCTTGCCTCACCCTGCATTTCTGTAGCCCTGGTAGTAGGTCCCAGGCCACACACCCTCCTAGGCTTCTCCTGGTCCCGGTCTAACATCAGCTGCTGGAAGCAAGAGGGGAAGTACAATGAGGTGTCCTGGAGAGGGGTGAGCTCTGGGAGGGGTGTCCCTGCCCAGCCTGGGAGCAGGGAGGCCTCCAGCAAGTCGTTAACCTCTCATGGAAGATACCAGGAACCCGACCTGGCTCAAGGTGAGAGCTAACTTAGGTATCAGCTATTCTCACTGTCAGGGTTTGCTACTCCCGTTAAGAAAGAGAAAGAACCCAGGACTAAAAATAGCAGATATTTCTTAAATAGAGGTTGGCAGGCAGCCAGGGAGGCCCACCAGAAACGGCAAGGCGGGGGCGAGACCAGCGCAGGGGCGGGACGTGGCTGGCACACAAGGGCTGCCTGAGGACACCCGGGGGCAGGACAGCAACGAGGTTCCTACTGGACCGCCTGTGTCAGGGAGGACAAGACTTCCTCTAACCACTTGGGTTCAGTGTCTGGGAGCCTGAGAATTAAACTGACAAGAGACAGATTCGTGAAAGAAAAGACAAAATCCAATCACCTAAGTAGCAGAGTCCACAGAAAAATGTGAATCAAGGAGGTGCTTATATATAATCTTAACCGAGGAAAGGTGGGGAGAAGAGAAAATAAGTGACTTTTAGGAGCGATAAGCGGGTCCTGGGAAAGCAGATGGGAGCTTGCGATAGTCTGGTGTGGTGTGTGGTTGCGGCTTCTCTCCAGTGATAAGAGTCAGTCCTCTCTGCTTGTGAAACTCTCAGGGAAGGGATTTAAGACAATTGAGTTCTTTTGGGGAGGCTCTGTTTGGGGGCAGATAAGGGAGTTCAGAAAAAGCCTATTCTCAAATGCTTTCTGTACAAAACAATTTTTATGCCAACTGCATTTTCTGGACCCCTTCACCTGCGTTTTATTAAGATAACAATTTTAAAAAGAACTCTGGATAATACAAACGGGGATGAGATGGAGAGCTCTAACATTCTCAAAGCTCATGCGGGGAATTAACTAGACTAGATCCCTACATTGCGTTCCAGAGCTATTGCAACATTACAAATGGCTTGGTGAATATAACTTGCCGTGATTCTGCCTTTATTCTATGAAATTTTCTATGGATGAAAAGGCCAGTAGTAGGCAGAGGACACCTAGTCACAAAGACAGTTATAAGGTGAGATAAAATGTCCAAGGGAAAGGGACAGGGACCCCAGAGAGCTACAGAAGTCTCAGCCACTGGCTGGAAAAATCCTAATTAAGCAAAGCCAAGTTCAGAAAGCAGTCACCAGGAGAAAGGAAAGCACGATGGAGGAGCTGGCATAGCTTTCTCGAGAACAGGAAAAAGATTCCAGGCATCTTTTGGAGACACTTCTTCTTTTTTTTTTATCCTCACCCGAGGACATTTTTCCATTTTTGTTCAGATAGAGTGGGAGGGAGAGAGAGGAAGAGAGAGAGAGAGAGAGAAACATCGACGTGAAAGGGACATGTCGAGTGGCTGCCTCCCACACGACCCAACCAGGGGCTGGGGACAAACCGCAACCGAGGTACGTGCCCTTAGCGGGAACCGAACCCGGGTCTCTCTGGACCTGCAGGCCGACGCTCTAACCGCTGAGCCAAACCAGCCAGGGCGAGACACTTATTCTTTATAGCTCTTCTTTATCACCATTAACTTTTTCTTTCAAGGCTTATAGCACCCATGCTGAAGAACAATGCAGAGGTCTCATTTGAATTGTCATCATCTTCCCTAGGTCCTACCTTCTCAGCCAGTTTTCCCACCTTTTGGTCATGGGAGCTATTTTAATAAAACAAATCAATCTAGACACCCAGCCTCTTCAGCTGTGCCTTGCAAGAGCGGTCCATCTTGGTCAGGTCCTTGTTGTCCTTTTCCTGTCCCGTGCTCTCTGCTCTATCAGGAGACTTCTCAGACACGCAGCTCTCTCTTTCCTCTCTTCTCCCCCCAATATTTTCCTGTTCTACCTACAACTCACAGCTGCTTACTCTTCTCTTTCTCTGTCAACTCCCTATTCTCAGGATGGCTGCTGTCCAAAAAGTCCTTTAGGGCATGCTCCTTTATTTATACATTTGACTGCAGGCAACCTAAACAAAGAATTAACGCTACAAGAGTGGAGGCTACACTATAAACAAAGGCATCTTGGGGAGCAGGAGAAAGAGATGTAATTGAAATGTTTGATTAGGATGGAAAGCATCCAGTAAATATACTTAACATATCAAATTCATTCCCTGCAAAGGAGCTGACAGAGGCTGAAGGTTGAGGGCACTATGTCTGCCACAATCATCATCACTGGACATGGCAGAGATCTAGTAAGCTTAGTCCTTTTCCCCAGCTCTGTTGACCTTGGACAGGATGCTATTTCCCCATGGGCTGCAGGCTTCCTAACCCAGGGACGAGAAGTGGACTCTTGAGAAAAGTAACCAAACACGTTCACCACGTCAGTGATCTGAGCATGAACCTTTTCCCTCGGGTGCAACTTTCCAAGCAGTTCACATTTTTCTCATGGTTTTAGGAAACAAACAGACTCCGTCGTGTATATTTCCTGGGTAATATTCCAGCATCATGGGAAATGGAACATAGGAAATGTATGATTTTGCTTGGCTGTAACCTCCAGGATAGGAAGAAAAGAATAAGTTATTTCTAAGACTGTATTCTACTTTGGTAAGAAAGATGACCTTAACCTGAACTAAGAGGTATTAGTTTTATACTACATATTGTTAGGCATATTCTATAAGAATATGTTTTAAGAAATGTTTTAGATGAAAATTTCAAGTTCCTCAGGCCTATATATGAAAAACCTACAGCCAACATCATACTCAATGGACAAAAACTAAAAGCATTTCCCTTAAGAACAGGAACAAGACAGGGATGCCCACTTTCACCACTCTCATTTAACATAGTACTGGAAGTCTTAGCCACAGCAATTAGACATGAAGAAAAAATAAAAGGGATCCAAATTGGAAAGGAGAAAGTGAAACTGTCATTATTTGCAGATGACATGATATTGTACATAGAAAACCCTAAAGACTCCTTCAAAAATCTACTAGATTTAATAGATGAATTTGGCAAGGTAGCAGGATACAAAATTAACATCAAGAAATTGACATCACAAAATTAACATCACATTCTTATACACCAATAATGAACTTACAGAAAGGGAAACTAAAAAAAACAATCCCATTACCATTGCAAAAAAATTAAGATACCTAGGAATAAACTTAACCAAAGAATTAAAAAACCTATTTGCAGAAAACTACAGGACATTGAAAAAAGAAATAGAGGAAGATATAAAAAGTGGAAGCATATACCTTGTTCATGGATTGGAAGAATTAACATCATTAAAATGTCCATACTACCCAATGCAATATATAGATTCAAAGCAATCCCCATTAAAATACCAATGACATATTTCACAGAACTAGAACAAATACTTCAAAAGTTTATATGGAACAAAAAAAGACCCTGAATAACAACATCAATCTTGAAAAAGAAGAACAAAGTAGGAGGAATCACAATACCAAATATCAGGTTATACTACAAAGCCATTATAATCAAAACAGCCTGATACTGGCACAAGAACAGGCATTTAGATCAATGGAGCAGAAAAGAGAACCTGGAAATTGACCCAAGATATTATGCTCAATTAATATTTGACAAAGGTGGTAAGAGCAAACAATGGAGTAAAGACAGCCTCTTTGATAAATGGTGTTGGGAAAATTGGATAGCTACATGCAAAAAAAAATGAAACTAGACCACTGACTTACACCACACACAAGAATAAACTCAAAATGGATAAAAGATGTGACTCATGAATCCATAAAAATCCTAGGAGAAAATGTAGGCAACAAAATTTCAGACATCACATGCAGCAGAATTTTCACTGATACAATGCCTACAGCAAGAGAAACAAAGGAAAAAATTAATACATGAGACTACATCAAACTAAAAAGCTTCTGCACAGCAAAAGAAACAAGCATCAAAATGGAAAGGGAACCCACTATATGGGAGAGCATAATTGCCAACAATGCATCAGATAAGGGGTTAATTTCCAAAATATACAGAGTACTCATACAACTCAACAAAAAAGAACCCAATTAAAAAATGGGCAGAGGACCTAAATAGACACCTCTCCAAACAGGAAATACAAATGGCCAAGAGACATATGAAAAAATGCTCAATGTCACTAATCGTCAGAGAGATGCAAATAAAAACGACTATGAGGTATCACCTCACACCTGTCAGAATGGCTGCCATCAACAAATCATCAAACAACAAGTGCTGGTGAGGGTGTGGAGAAAAGGGGACTCTAGTATACTGCTGGTGGGAATACAGACTGGTGCAGCCACTATGGAAAACAATATGGTGTTTCCTCAAAAAATTAAAAATTGAACTGCCATTTGACCCAGTGATCCCACTTCTAGGAATATACCCTAAGAAGCCTGAAACACCAATCAGAAAGAATATATATACCCCTATGTTCATAGCAGCACTATTTACAATCGCTAAGATCTGGAAACAGCGCAAGTGTCCATCAATAGATGAGTGGATAAAAAAGCTGTGGTACATTTACACAGTGGAACTCTATGCAGCTGTAAGAGAGATCTCTTATCCTTTGAGACAACATGGAGGGACCTGGAAAGTATTATGCTAAGCGAAATAAGCCAATCAGAGAAAGACAAATACCACATGATCTCACTTATTTGTGGAATATAATGAATAAAATAAGCTGATGAACAAAAATAGACCCAGAGACTTTATAAAAAGGAGTACGGTTCAGACTGGCAAACCTCAGAGGAGGGGGGCGGGGGAATGGATGAGATAAACCAAAGAATTTATATGCATATATTCGTAACCAATGGACACAGACAACAATGCTGGGGGGTGGGGTGGGATCAGGAGGAGGGTGTCTTGCGGGGGGGAAGGAGAAACATCTATAACAAAAATAAATTAATAAAAATTGCAAATAAATAAAATAAAATAAATTTCCTCAAGCCTTTGGTAGAAAATGAGTACTGTAATACCTAATATCTGAAAACTAGTTCTCTGCTTTCTTCTGTCATTATTATTTCTGATTATCCATCAAGGTCAATCTCTGATGGACTGTTAGTTTCACATGTTGGGGAAAATAAAATTAAAGAGATTAATTAACCCATGCATGATGGCATTAGTCTATGCATTTTTGATGGACAATCTCAGTTCATTCAAACAAAAGACCACCATGAGAAACTCAGGACACACAAGTCCATATTGCGACATGGATAACTATGACTAGAAGACTGAGTGGCACATGAGTCAGTGAGAGGAGAGGACGCGAGGGTGAGGCACGGAGACCAGTCGAGTTAGTGTTTCATGCTTTTATACCTCAGTCTAAGGCAGAAATTCATTTTTTCCGGTTGGTGTTTTTCAAGCCTTATTATTCTTCAGAAATGTTAACATATTTTAGATGTAAGACTCTGAAGGAATATATATTCTTTCTACTTCATTTTCATTGGTATAAGAATTCTACTTGTCAAAGCAATGTTTAAGTTTTTCCAAAAAGACAAGTTTATCTCCTCTATATGATAGAAGCATGGGGGAAGGAATGCAAGCCAGGTACGTCTTGGACCAGAGGCAGCTGCTGCATTTTCTCACTTCCCAGCTGGGTTGTGCAGAAAGTGAGGTAAAAGAAGACAAGCAGCAAGAAGACAGCATATACATTCATTTACTCATTCACTCATCCACTCACTCATTCATTCACTCATCCACTCACTCACTCATTCACTCATCCACTCACTCACTCATTCACTCATCCACTCATTCATTCACTCATCCACTCCCTCATTCATTCACTCATGCACTCACTCATTTGTTCACTCACTCATTCACTCACTCACTCATCCACTCATTCACTCATCCACTCATCCACTCATCCACTCACTCATCCACTCATTCACTCATCCACTCATCCACTCATCCACTCACTCATTCACTCATTCATTCACTCACTCATCCACTCACTCATTCACTCACCTCATTCATTCACTCATTCACTCACTCATGCATTCATTCATTCTTCAATAAGTACAGTGGCTGGGACACAGGGAACCTTGGAGACACAGAATCACTTGGGGGCATCTGGAGACCAGTGCTCCGTCTGCGAGCAGCTGTCCTGCCCCCGTCACACATCCCGTCCTGGTGAGCTGCAATCTGGTTGTAATTGAACCCCATGTCTGAAGTATTTCAAATCAAGCTCAGGGGTGTTTTATAATATAGAAAATACAGGCCTTTCAAACACAGTGAAATGGAACAGTATATCCCACACACTCCCTCTTCAGAACCAAGTGACACACAGATGCCAGTTTGGGGCTTTTGAAGACCTGAAGTGATGAATGTAGCGAGCTCGGCACATGTGTACGGCTCCGTCCCTCCTCACTGATGGAACCAGGGCCTTTCAATGGAGTTGTTTTTCTCTTGAGATGATCTGATCTAATCTACTCATTTTCAAATTAAGAAGTCAGGGTTCAGATTCCAACCACCAACCTGGCTCTACTCTCCCCCAGAATTCTCTCTAAAAGAGGATTCATGATGAGAGAGATGGAGAGAACCTGGCCAGGCTAACCTCAGGAAACCCACCCTCTCCTTCCTCCTCTGCAGTGTGCAAGGTGGGTGAGTCTCCAACATCACTCTTAGATAAAGGGAAACCAGCTGCATTGGCTTCCTGTTGCTGCTAGAACGGACCACCACAAACTTACTAGCTGAAAACAACACAGTTGTATGATTTACAGTTCTGGAGGCCGGAAGACTGACAGGTGTCTCATCGGGCTAACACGGAGGTGTGGGCAGGGCTGTGTCCTGTGGAGGCTCCAGGGGAGAATCTATCTCCTCGCCTTTTCTAGCTTCTCGAGGTTGCCTGCTTTCCTTGGCTTGTGGCCCCTTCATCCATCTTCAAAGTTACAACCTCAGGCCTGGTCCTCAGCGGCCATCTCACCAATGTTCACTCCTCTGCTTCCCCTCCCCCACTGTCCCTTTTAAGGATACACCTGGACAATCTATGAAAATGTCCCTATTCTAAAGTCCACTGCCTGGTCAGTGTGGCTCAGTGGACTGAGCATTGTCCCATGGACTGAGAGGTCCCAGTTCGATTCCTGGTCAGGGCATGTGCTCGGGTTGCGGGCTCGATCCCTGGTGAGGGGCATGCAGGAGGCGGCCAATCCATCTATCTCTCTCACATTGATGTTTCTATCTCTCTCTCCCTTCTCTCCCTCTAAAAAAAAAAGAAATCAATAAAAACATATTTAAAAGTCCACTCATTAGCTACCTTCAACCCCCTTTCTGAGTAGCCTACCATATGCACAGGATCTGGGGATCTGAATGCGAACATCTTTGCAGGGGCCCTATTCTGCCTCCCAAACCCTCTAACGTGAAGGTTGTGCTCAGGATAGTTTCGGTGACGACAGATTCGGAGTTCTCATTCTGGAAAGCTTCACTTCCTTTGGATTCTCTCATTTCAGATGACACGCTTCCCGGGAATCTTGACTGCTGCAGAAAAGAGAAGATACCAAGGGAGGACTAGTCCTTGATGACAACTCAAACACAGTGCAATGATTGTGGCTTGCCTCGCAGTGATCTCAGAGATGCGAGACCTCCCTGCGAGGAAACGTGGTGTTATTCCTATCGTTTCGTAAATGACAGAGCTGTGGCACAAACATTTCCAGGGTGGGCTAAAGAAATCCCTGCAAGAGAATGAAACACTCAATTCCACCAGTGTCTGGAAAGTTCGTCATGGGTGTGTGTGTGTATGTGTGTGTGTAGTTGTCTAGGACCTGCCATTTGTACTAAATTGAGAAGCGATGTGGAAAAGTTAGAATTCAGGCTCCCTGCGCTTTTTTCCTTCTCAGCATCCACTGTCTGCGGCACAGGCCCGGGTGCTTCCCCAAGGCCACGTGACTCAGGCGTGGCGCTCTGCTGTCCAAGGCAGCAACCTCTTCAGACTGGCCATTAGGGCTAATGCCTTGGCGGGGAGCTTCAGGGCAGCGCATTAGAAGAGCTTAAGAACTTTCCAGGTGGGATGGAAGAGGGAGTACTCAGCAGAGGAGCCACGTGGGAGAAACCCGAAAGATGGGAAAAACAGCTGGGTTAATTCAGGACAAAGCTGGAGACTCAGAGGCTTCGGGAAATTTTAACTCATCGTCATGATTGCTGGAAAACGTTTTTTATTTTTATTTTTTCTTTATTGATTTTTAGAGAGAGAGGAAGGGAGAGGGAGGGATAGAAACATCAATGAGAGAGAACATCAATTTGCTGCCTCCTGCATGTCCCCCACTGGGGATTGGGCCCACAACCTGAGCATGTGCCCTGACCGGGAATCGAACCAGCAACCTCTTGATGCATGGGGTCGACGCTCAACCACTGAGCCGCACCAGCCGGGCACTGGAAAACTTTTATTCTGTGCATTTTAAATTCTGTTGTGTTTTATGCAACTTAAATTTTATATAGATATGTTTATTGATGTTAGAGAGAGAGGAAGAGAAACACTGATGAGAGAGAGAGAAACATCCATCAGTTGCCCTATACTTGCTGGGACTAGGGATCAAACAGGCAACCTAGGTATGTGCCTTGAATGGGAATCGAGCCTGCAACCTTTTGGTGCATATGACAATGCTCCAACCAATTGCTTTTTTTTATTATTATTATTTAAATTAACTGCTCTTTTTGCTCAGGCCTGGGACAGGCGAGGAGACGGGAGAGTTTGTTACAGGAAGAAGTTGTGTCTGAAGGCATCGGCCTGCCTGGCCTTAGCCAGCCCAGCGCCTCCACTGCAAAGCCTGTGGCCTCCACCTGCATGTCTGCCCTGGGGGAAGGGAGGGGGGAGGACAGAGGGGAGAAGGGAGGGGAGGAGGGAGTTCCATAGCCCAGCATGTTGGCTCCCTCAGTCCTGCCACAGTGAGCAGTGCAGTGCCCAGGTGGCCCTGCTTGGTCACAGCAGCCTGCCAGGTTCTTGGTCTCCTTCTGGTGTCCTCTGCTAACAAGGGCCTGCCTTGGGACCCTGACCTGAGACTTCCTGGTTAAGCTGCCCAACACCACCCCTTCCCGATTTTGCCTTTCTCTTTTGTTCTAAACCAGCCCTTGTCCACCCAGCCCCACTCTGCAGACACTGGGGTCCTATTCCTGAAACTGCCCTATGACCACACCAATCTGACCTCTCTCCGCAGCTGCCCTCCCCAAGGCTCCTGGTGGGCTCCCCCATCACCACTGTGATATGTAAAACATGCAGAAAAGTACGGAGACTACTCCATTACAGCAGTTCTCAAATGCTAGTGGGGGCCAGCATCACCCACAGGGCTTGGTAAAACATGGATTACTGGGTTTCCAGTTCAGTAGGTTTGGGGTGCTGGTCCAGGGCCCGTCCTATGGGAACCGCTGGTTTGTGACACACACACGCACCCCCCCTCCCCCCGAATTAACGAATGTTCACTTTGCTGTATTTACATGAGCTCTTTTTGGTTTAATGAGCAGTGGAAGATAAATGTTCTAGATGCAGTGGAAGGCCTCCCTGTCTGCCCCTTCCCTGTCTCTTCTTTTTCCTGATGGCAACCAGTGCCCGCCAGGACCGCACTCTCGGACGCCGGGCAGTGGCCCTTGGTTGTGGCACCTGCCGTTTGAAGTTGGATGTGGTTCCCTTCTGCTTGCAGCTTGACTCCTTAACGTCCAGCTTGCTGTCCCTCTCATTCGATCCCATCCTGCTGCTCTTTAACTTCTCTGTCCCTGCTGAGTCCCAGGATGCCACAGGACAGTCTACATTCACTTCCATTAGGGGAAACTGGATTAGGTTGTTACCCCGAGGAAGGCTGCTCTAACCAGGCAGACGGTGTTCACTCTATTAACTGATTTTAGGTGGAGAGACCCGAGATCATGAGAGGGCGCCTGTAGGAACCTCCCTAATTAGACTGAGTAGATAGAGCCCGAGCCTAGTCATTCAGGAGACCGAAAGTCTTGATACTGACAGGCAGATTCACCCCACGTCCTGGCATCCTCGCTTCCAAGCTAAGGACCGTAGGCAAACATGACACACTGCACTGAGGAAACCAAAGACCAAACTTATAATTAAGGGTTCTGAACTGGGCTAAGCCTGCACCGTAAACATCAGGCTCTAAATGGGTTCAACACAGGAGTTTTCTAATTTGGTTCTCCCAAGACTACAAATGTTTGTCCAAGAGGCAGTTTGAAACCATATAAAACTAAAGTGATTTAAATGGCCAAAGGTATTTCTAACCACCTAGGAAATGTTCTCCCATTCTTTAATCACTCTTATTTGTCGAGTTGATGGGTGCGCATCTAACTTGACTTGCACTAGCCCACTTGACGCAAGCTCCTTGAACGTGAGCAGAAAGAGTGCCTCCTTTCCGTTCTCCTCTCCTTGCCCATCCTCACCCAGTCTCTCTTCACACCTTTGCTGAGCTCTCCTGTCAGCACTGCCCTCCCACCTTTGGTCTCCTTTCCCTTTCTGCAGCCGTCTGGCTGGCCCCTCTGAGTTGGCAGGGTCACTGTCAGCATCTGTGGCTGGGTGAGAATGTCTATCCCTATCTTTTCTTTTCTAGGAAAACATATCTTAACTTAGTTCTCATCAAACCCCAGCCCAACTTCGCTCCGTCTCTGCGTGGTGATCGCCCCATCGGCTTACTTACCAGTGAGGTTCCCCACCCCTCCCCCGTCTCTCCAAACTACGGGGAAATCAGGCTGTCTGCAATCCACACTGGATCCACACTCAAGGGCCACAGGAATTTCACTGAGGGGAAATTCATCTTGATCTGACAATAAATTACTTTAATTAGTGTAAAATCTAATACAAGCCCTGCACTTACTTAGTCACTCATGTTATTTTCTGGTAACTATTTTTGGGCAATTAGCATAATGTTTATAGTCCAGTATTCACTTCATAGCCATTGAACAGTTCTATTATAAATCACCCCATCAGATAACAAAGAGAAGCGTCTAGGCTGCAGATCAAACAACATCAAAATTAAACAACAAACTCAAAATTAATCTAAACACACACACACACACACACACACACACACACACACGGCCTCCTTAAGGATAAAAACGATCCTTATAAGAATAACGGCCATAGAGAAGGTAGATTTGGTTATTTGTAATTGAGCATTTTAGGTTCTTTCCTTATTTTGTTACTGATGCTATCATTTTTCCATGATAAAACACTGCGTTTTGTTAATTACTTAATTAAAAAGGTTGAATTTCTGGGAAGAAAAAGAATAAAGAATGGAACCTCTTAAGTAGGGACTTAGAGCTTCTTACAAATGATGAGATTGTTTTAGACTCATTTCAAGAGAGAAATGCTGGAAAGTCACAGTTTTAAAAATAACTGCCACCCATATTCTCCTCATTTTAAAATCTAGGGTCTGAGCCATATAGGGACTTAGGAACTCAAGACTTGGTGAAAAGAAAGGAATGCCAACGTGTGTTTATGATGGCATTGTTCTCCTCTGTACGGAATCGGGTGAATAATATCAGTGTTTTTTCCAGCGAGATGATTTTGCCAAGTGACCATCCATCCTGAGTGAGCTATCATGAGTACAGCATAAAAGTAAATGACCACAGTCAACAGACACCAAGGAAACAGCCAACACCGGGGAAATGCAAATATTCACGTAGCTGGCGTGGGGATCTTAAATCACAGGCCAGTGGAATTGCATTAACATACTTTACTGCCACGCGGAGCTGGGCATATATTGCTACAATCAATAAGCCAGATCACTTTGCCTCTGGGTCAGATTTGAAATGCTGTGTCTTCATGTCTGGTTACTATTCGCTAATGGCACACAGTGTTGTTGCCATCACCACCGAGATCATCGCTCTTTCTTTTTCACTTCCCAGAGTGAAATAAGAGCACTTTCTCAAACTTTATTTTATTTATTGTTTTATTTTATTTTTAATCATCCTCACCTGAGGACATTTTTCCATCTTTTTGTTCAGATAGAATGGGAGGGAGAGAGGGGAAGAGAGAGAGAAACATTGACGTGAAAGGGACACATCGAGTGGCCGCCTCCCGCACAACCCAACCAGGGCCGGGGACGAACTGCAACCAAGGTACGTGCCCTTAGCAGAACCGAACCCGGGTCTCTCTGGACTGCAGGCCGACGCTCTAACCACTGAGCCAAACCGGCCAGGGCACTTTCTCAAATTTTGATCAAACTTTTCTTAAAGTTGGAGTAATATATGCATGTTTCAAATCGTGGTTTATAAACCAGGTGGTCTCCAACTCAGGTCATGGTCAGGCACTGAATCGTCTCTCTTTCGTGTTCTAGGAAGCTTCGAGTGGCCCTCCCCCCTCCTCTGCTCAGCCCCCTTCCTCCTCTGTTCCTAATTTCAGCTGATTTACGAACACATATGATCATCATATGATTGGTATATCGTAAATGTAGTATTTGATGACTAGAATTCATCGATAACCTGAAATAATGTATATTTGTGGGTTTTTTTCTTCTTCATTTTTTTGCTGGCTTTCTGCACTGCAGAGTAAATACTCTATCAAGTCAGTGTCTGGAGTTAACACCTACACACCACGGGACCTGTCCCTAGCTCCCCACGAGGACAGTGAACGTACGGAGCAGGCCGGCACCTCGTGAACATCCATTGGGCAAATTTTCACCTTTCCCTGTCTCTTAATCAGGACTTTATATTATTTCAAACCAGTATGAAACCATGCTGTCTTGTTTTCTTAAAGCATCAAGAGAATACCCACCCATTTGTTCACACGACTATGCCGTTGTAAGACACTGTGAGGGAGAAGAATACCACAGGTGATCGATGGATGTGCAGGTAATGCATCCACAAGGCAGGATAAAGTGCTCTATATTAAATCGTATATATGTACACATATATATATGAAGCAGGGGTGGGTGACATTCAGGAGAGGTAGTACCCATGAGTCTTTGCAGAGGCTTCTGACACCACCTATACTGGAAGACTGATGGACGGTCACATCGGTTGGACTTCCAGGCATGTGGATAACAGAGATGGGCATCGAGTCTGCCCAGAGACTCTGGGGCCAGAGCCCAGAGGTCTGAGCAGGTGAGACTGGAGTGAGCAGCAATAAGAAACCATGGGAGTTTGGCATAGGCCGGTGACACGAAGTGGTGCTTAGGAAGACTAATCCGATGGCAGATTGTTTTCAGGACCTCATTCTGAGATTTAATAACAGGCAAGAAATTCTGTTAGAATTAACCTACCCTTCTCTCCCTCACATCCGATCCTTATTGGAGGTGATGAACAGTTGGTTAATATCTTTTGAATAATAACCCCATCCCAGGCTTGAAGATGAAGTTTCACTTAAAATTACAGAATTTGAATTGAGGCAGAAAGGTGCCTTTGACACAATTTAGTCAACCCCTCTGGAGAGGAAGTGGACATTTGTCCATCAAGTCAGTGGTGGCCCCAGAAATTCTGATGCCTAGCCATTTGTTCCTTCCTTTCCTTGCTTAGTGACTCAGTGGTTCAGCTCACCTCCTCTCAGAGCCTCTCACAGATCCCTGAATTAATGGACTCGGCTTTTAGCTGGAGGCTCCTTGAATTCCCCAAGCCAGAGAGTCACTCCATCTCCGCGGTTCCTCTGCCTTCCTTTCTTCTGGGTTTAACCACACCTACCCTAGAAGACGTGCCTCCATTAGCCCCACCAAATCTGATTAGTCCTTTACATTGTGACCTCAGTTCTTAGTAATGAAAACATTTTTATTTTCCTGGGTTTTTGAGGGAATGATCTGTCCTACAGGAGGAAATATTTTTGAAAATATAAGCTTATTTCTTTAGCTGCCAATGGTTACTCACTTACATTTTTTTCCTAAATTTTTTTCTGTAGAAATATATCACCTATTTGTTCTGCCTTTTATGACCAAGTCTGTCAACATAAATTAACTTTTCCTTGATGCCAAGGCACCATCAGTAAAAGACATCAATCTTTCTGCCCAAGCTGCTCTTCCCAGTCTTCCCCATGTCATGTACTGGCACTACCATACTCACAGCTGCCCAGAGAAAATGTGGGGTCGTCCTTCCCTCCTCTGTATCCCCCACTCCCTCATCCATTCTAATGGGAGATCCTGCTGTTCCTACCTCCAACATACCCAGCACCTCACCAGTTCTTACTCACTCTCCTCTTTCTGCTCGGACCCACGCCTCCCGCCTGGATGGTGGCCATCACTTCCTAACTGGTGTCCCTGCTCTGCCTGTGGCCCCTCCCACCCCGATCTGTTCTCCACAGGCAGGAAAGGTGACCCTGGCAAAGGGAGTTGTTCATGGTCCTCCTCTGCTCGGAACTGAGCAATGTCTTCTTCCTTCTCAGGAACGCAGCCCAAGTCCTTACAGTATTCTGGATTGTGATTAAATAAGACAGTTCTGGTAAAGTGCATCCATTTTCCAATTTGTATTTTCATTTGTTCAGAAACTGTTTTGCATATTCGGGATTGAAGGCTGTGTTCCGGAGTTGAGATCGTTAGAAGGCGGAACTGTGTATTAATTTGCATTTGATGGATTGCTCTGTAGAGCTCCTTGTCATTTCGTTTTTCCCTCTGTGCCACTGCAGCTGGACTATTCTTCGGGTAACCCGCTACCTCCCCACTATACTGCTCCTCCACAGGGAAGCCTGGCTCGCTGCCTCTGCTCACAAGACCTCACACTTTGGAAAAGTAAAAACGAACGACAGAATCAATGACTCAGTGGCCTATAAGATGCCTATAATGATCAGTTTTATCCACTTGCAAAGCTGTCTACCTTTCAGTTTTCCATTTACAAGAACTCCCCCAGATCTGAACTGGAGGACCCTTTCCCCTTCCTTGTTGCCAGGCTTCCCTCCTGACATCCAGGGATGGGAGCTCACTGGGAAGTGGTCGTGCTGTGATAGTAGCTGTGAAAACATGGAATGGGAAATATCTCTATTGTTGTTTTTTTATCCTCACCTGAAGACATTTTTGCATTTATCTCCAAATAGAGAAGGACGAAGAGAAAGAGAGAGAAACATCAATGTGAGAGAGACACATCGAGTGGCTGCCACCCACACAACCCCAACCGGGGCGGGGACAAACTGCAACCGAGGTACGTGCCCTTAGTGGGAACCGAACCTGGGACTCTCTGGTCCGCGGGCCGATGCTCTAACCGCTGAGCCAAACCGGCCAGGGCGGAAATATCTCTATTTATTGATATGGAATCATTTCCAGGATATAACCTTAAGTGAAAAATTCAAGAGCCAAACGAAAAGGATATAAGGTGAAGTACAGATATATGTGAATATCTATCTGTCATCTACCTCATGTGTCCATCCATCCATCCATCTATGATAAGAACAAGGTAGAAGGGATTTGAAGAGAGACTTTGCTGAGTTACTTTTTAATATAGTTTTGATTTATGAAACATGTCAAATATGTTATATATTTTCAAAAATAAAACTAAATTTAAAAGTATGAAAAATAGCCCTGGCCCGTTTGGCCCAGCAGTTAGAGCATCAGTGCATGGACCAATGAGTCATGGGTTCAGTTCTGGTCAAGGGCACATACCTTGGTTGCAGTTTGTCCCTGGTCCTGGTCAGAGTAATGCAGAAGGCAACTAGTCGGTGTATCTCTCTCACATCAATGTTTCTCTCTCCCTCCCTCCCACTCTATCTGAAGATAGATAGAAAAATATCCTCGGGTGAGAGGGATATTAAAAAAAAAAGTGTGAAAAATAAAAACGTGTGAATAATAAGCACTAAAATGAAATTCAAATAGAAACAACTGATTTTAGCAGAGTGTGAAATAACTTATCTATATAGAAAAAAAATGAATTGAAGTAAATGTTAAGCACACTTTTGAGATGGTATACCATTGTGTGATATACAAGGACACTGCAAATAATTGTACTTTCACCTTCTAAGTTTGTTACTGCTGGTGGCATTGGTGGCTCGATTCTGAAACTATTCTGTGTATATGTTGGATAAAACTAATGAGCAAATACTTTACTATTGGAAACCTCAGTTGATTTTCACTGAGGGAAAAGGAGATACAAAGAAGAGGATAAAAGAAAAGGATCCTATACTATTGGATTTTAATTGTACATATTAACATATA
The DNA here is from genome assembly GCA_030848825.1 of Tadarida brasiliensis. Lineage (NCBI taxonomy): Eukaryota > Metazoa > Chordata > Mammalia > Chiroptera > Molossidae > Tadarida > Tadarida brasiliensis. The sequence continues at coordinate 4,008,083 of CM061259.1, read as the reverse complement.
CTCATGATTTTATGATATATTATATAAGTACATTTTTTTCAGTGAAAGGGCCTAGGAAAAATAACATTTCTGTTCTAATTGTATGCAGTATCTTGACTTCTAAAACTTATATCCCATGAAAAGGAACCAGGTATCCTTGGAAAACTGGAAGATTCCTGGCCTGAGGCAAGTGAAGTACAAGTACAAGCCGAGCCTGGAACATCTCATGCCAGGAAGCAAAGGAGCGCTCAAAGATTAATGGGCCAAGTCAGAAGGGCCCAGGGGCAAGCATGAAGTGCCATCCACCGACCAAATTTAAAGCGATTTCAGCATCAAAAAGAAAAATGATGGTAATGGATTGTAACACACTGAATGAAAGAGATCGCGGAGTTATGGTGATATGAGAAGAGCTGGGGAGAAAGGAACGGTTCTTCTTTACAGTAGCCATCACAGCTAATAAATGTAGACGGGACGATGAGAAACCACCACTGGATTGTAGAAGGTGGGAGCAGAAAATCAGCATTTGTAACACGATGCAGTAGGTGGTTCAGCCATGAATTATTAATGAATAGTTAAGCCGTGGGGTCCAGATTTCACGAGGCACAGAATGTTTACGTGATCTCAAATGATCACTCCACAGATTACTTACTGATTACCGCCGTGGGACAGCCTGACCTGTTGTAGTAGCAGATGCGAGACGTCACCTCACTGTGTCCGTGTTGGAAACGTTTCATAAAGAATCGGAAGACTCCAGAGTGTGGCGTGGTCTCCCAAACAGTTCGCCTGGCCTCTTCAAAGAAGCAGCGTTGTGGGAAAAACCGAAGAAGCGGAGAACTGCTGTGGACGGAGGGAGCGGCGACGCACAAAGAGGCAGGTTTAAGCCCGGACCTTGACGATGCCGGCTCGGCGGGCTGTGGAGCTGTAATGGCCGTTTCCTAGGACAACTGGAGTATGGGCCGCGTGTTGAATGATGTCACTGAACTGATGTTGATTTCCTTCGGTGTGCTGATAGTGTTGTGGTTGGTCACTAGAATATCCTTGTTCTTGGGAGATGAGTGCTGCGTATCTTAGAAATGAAATGTGGTCTCACAATATCTGCGGTCTACCATACAACGATTTGGCAAAAGAGAAGAGTGTGTGTGCGTGTGTGCTTGTGTGTGAGTGTGCGCGTGTGATTGTATGTGTGTGTGTGTGTGTGTGTGCATGCGCGCGTGCACAGGCAGGGAAAACTATGGATACTTAGCAGATCTAGATGAGGAGTATGAGTTTTTGGTTCCATTCTTCCAACTTTTCTGTGGGTTTGAAACATTTCAAAATAAAGATATAGATATAGATATAGATATAGATATAGATATAGATATAGATAACAAAACATCACACTGCTAGGAAGTAGTGGGACCTGGATTGAATTCAGATTTTACTGTGGTGAAAACCCATGCTTCTTCCCTGAAATCTATGGCGTCTACTTACAGAACTGGTCTGTGTACAAATAAGACACCATTTTGCAAATGAGTAATTATTGGCATTTCTACATATGAGCGCCGGGAAATTCGAGCCTATAAAATGTGATGGGTATACATAAACACTTTGCACCACTTGAGAACACACTCCCTCGTTTTCTCTTCAATGGGTTCTTCAGAAAGGAGCACTTTCTGTTCCTCGGAGACCTGTTATTACTGTGTACACGGAAAACAATTCTGTCTGCTGCAAGTCTATTGTTCCTATTAATGCCTCTAGAAAACACCCATTCATCTACTTGGTCTAGCTAAACACTTAATGGACTTGCCTATTATTGATTAATGGACACGAATATAATAAAATCTAATTATACCTATATCCATATTTAAGAATTTATATCTATATGTAAAAGTGCTGAAAACCAGATAGCTCAGATTCCTGTGTAAGTGGAATTTATAGATAACATTTGCATAAGATAGAAAAACTTGGCCCTGAAAAGTCTTCAGTCTTGTGGCTAGCCATGGCTTGAGAAAGACATAATCCAAAATTAAAACCTGTCATCAGCCATAGGTCTACCGGATAAAATACAGGATGTACGGGTAAATTGGAACCTCTGATAAGAGATACTTTTTTTTAGTATAAGTATGTCCCAAATATCACATGGGACGTGCTATACTAAAAAAGCCCATTGCTTATCTGAAATACAAACTTAATTGGGTGTCCATTCTATATTCTATATTTTTATTTGCTAAATCCGGAAACCCAAATCATTCTACCAACCACCGATGTCTGGGGTGAGGAGCTGGGGCTGAGGGAGAAGGTGAGGGTCATTGTGGATTGGTTAGTATGCGGAATGAATCATGAAATCTTAAAAACATTAATTAGAAAGGTTACCTTTCTATTGCTTGCTTCCTTTATCTAAATAGACAAAAGGCCTAAGAAACCTCAAAAACATCCAGAAGAAGTTACAGCTGTGTCAGCCTCAAAACTGTAGCCCCACAAAATAGATTAGTAACTCAGGATTCCAACTGTTCACTTTCAAAACAGACAGATAGTATGTGTGCAGCGTTAACACATACAGGTATTCCTCTGTGGACAGACACACACGGTTCTCTCCAGCCCTTGATAACTGTATAGCTTGCCATTTTATTTGAGAATGTTTATGTTAGTGTTCCCGGTTCCAGTGGGAAGGCAGCTGGTGTTTTACTGGCAATTCTGCGTCACTGCATTTTCCATCATACTAAGGAAGTTCTCTTTCATTTCTGATTCACCATGATGCTTTTTTCATTTGTTCATTTTGAAACTGAAATTTATCAAGTGCCTTTTGGCATTTATGAGTATGACGGTACAGTTTTTTCTCCTTTATTCTATATGTAATGGATAGAATTACTAGGTTTCCAACACTGTCTGCCCGAGTTCATATTCTGTCTTCACTGTGAACTACCCGCCACTGACTTGCAGTGTGTAAAGCTTTAGGCAAGTCACTTAACCCTCTGTGTTTCCTTTCTTTATAAAATGACAATATTAGGATTGTTGTGAAGAATAAATGAGTTAATATATGTAAATATATGTTAATACATAATACATGTAAATAAATGAGTTAATATATGTAAACTGCTTGGAGTTGCCTGGCACATTACAAGCACTGTGTGTGTCGTACCTGTCATGAGAATGAGCTCTCATTTTGAGTGTGTGAGTGTGTGTGCACCTGCCAACTCTGTTAGCTTCATAAAATGCATTCAAATGCTTGCTGTGAATATCAAGGCTCTGGGACCCTGGCCAGGCAGCTCTGTTGTTAGAGTATCGTCCTGATATGCCAAGGTTGCAGGTTTGAGGCCTGGTTAGGGCACACACAAGAATCAACCAATGAATACATAAATCAGTGGAACAACAAATTGATCTCTCTCTCTCTCTCTCTCTCTCTCTCTCTCTCTCTCTCTCTCTCTCATCAATCCCCAGTAGGGGATGTGCAGGAGGCAGCCAATCAATGTTTTTCTCTCACATCGATGTTTGTCTCTCTCTCTAAAAAAAAAAAAAAAACCACACAATAAAAACATATTTAAAATAAAAATGAAGGTATTAGCTAAGCCAAGCAGGTGTTGCTCTATGGTTCACTTCTACGTTAGTTGAATAAAAGCTGAATGCTGCTGTAATTTCCACTTAGATTTTATACCTGTATCCTATTCAGTGCATTTTCCTTTGAACTCTACTTTTTTCCAACTTTAATATGACCACCCTGTTCTCTCCTTTTGTTTTTATTTATTGATATTCTTTGTCAATCAATTGACAATGTTTTGGGGTCTCTTAGTTACAAGTATATCTTTTGCAAATAGTATGGACAGGATGTCTTTTTTACTCAATCTGAAAATCTTTGTTAATCAAGATATTAGCCTTTTTACAGTTATTATGCAATTAATATGTATAATAGGATTCCCATGACCTTATTGATGCCTTTTGAGTATTCTCTTTCTTTCCTTCTGAATTTATTGTACTTATTCAATTTTTCTTGGACATTTTCCCCTTTCCATTCAGTTAGAAGTGCTGCATCCAATTTTCTATCCCAATAGTGGTTATTTAAGATCATCACTTGGCCAAGAAGAATTCTAAAAATGGTAATTCTCTCAATCGAAAATGAGAGAAGCAAAGAAGCAGGTTTTGAAAACGTTACTGATACGTTTGCTTCCATTAAAGCTAAGAAAGTAGAATTGTAAAATTTTGGTGTTGCTGTAAATGAAATACGTAGATTTAAAATAATAGTGAGTTTTAATACACCTGCCTTTTAATTTTCAATACTTTAAAAAAAATAAATGCTCTGGGGAAAAATAATCATTGAAAAAACCCAGTACATAGTTCTTTTGCCTCTGTCTCCAACAATATTATTTATCTTGTTACTGAGTTTTTGGCGCCCCGTAAATCCTGTGCCTGAGGTGAACCTCACTTTCTGCTCCCCAATCCCGGCCCGGTTTCAGAATTAAGCAAGGCGTCACTGTTGGATTTCGGCAGCTAACTTCCATCAGGGCTGTTTCCTGATTCTGTAAGAGTTCATAAGTGGGTGTGGAATTTCATCAAAGGCTTCTTTGGTTTCCCTTGAGAAGTTTATGTGAATTCCTCCTTCAGTCTCTTCTGAAATGAGTTATATTGGTTCAAATCTTGTCAAATGCTGCACCTTGCTAGCATTCCTGGGACAGAACCTGCTTGTCTTATTGTTAAGACAATAATCCCATTTTTAATGGCTTATATGATTTAGTTTATTACTATCTTTACATATGTTTATGTTTATATCCATACAGGGTATTTGCTTATTGTTTCTTTGAGGGCTGTTTTCAGCAGGGTTATGCCTCATAAAACAAACTAAACTCTAAAACAGCTGGATAAAAAAAGAACTCTCTGTTCCGTATTGGCCTGGTGAAAGAGACCTACAAAATGGGCCTGGTGCCAGTGGGGGGATGGGGGGCAGGGGAAGGAGGGCTGTCATTTCAATTGCCATTACTCAAGTTTTCTGTATCTTATTGAGCTAATTTTAGAAATTTACATTTTCCTACAAAACTGTAGGAACTTTCCATTTAGGTTTTCAAAATTATTAGCAAGAAGTAATTGTGTTATTCTCTTGTAATTAAAAAAGTTCCCTGCATTGGTAGTTACTTCTTTTGTTCCTAGTGTTATTTCTCTTTTAATTTATCTTAATTATTGATTAACTTTTAGTTTTGTTTCATTATGTTCTTCTTACTTTTTGCATATATTTGCATCCTGAGTTGAAAGCTTCGTTCATTTTCTTTATATATTACCTTTCATAATTAGAGCTTTTAGTTTTGTTCTGACCTGAATCATTTGAGTTTTCTCATTTTGATTTCCTTTTTCAGCCAATATTTAGAAGTGTGCTTAGTTTTTTAATTTACACATGTGGGTTTTCTGAATATGTGGTTTTGTTTGTTTGTTTGTTTAATCCTCACACGAGGATTATCTTCAGATAGAGTAGGAGTGGAGAGAGAGAGAGAGAGACACTGATGTGGGAAAGACACATCAATTGGCTCTCTCCCGCATGACCACAACCAGGGCCAGGGACCGAACTGCAACCGAAGTACTTGCCCTTGGCTGGAAGCCAACCTACAACTCTTTGGTCCACGGGCTGACACTCTAACCACTGAGCCAAACCGGCCAGGGCTGAATATGTTTCTGTTACAGATTCCTGGTGGTGTTGCTTTGTGGTCAGTAAATGTGGCCTAAGTAGTATAAACCTTTGGGATGTGATATTCCCTTCGACAATACATGGGCAATTTGGGGGGATGCTCCAAGTGCGTTTGAAAAGAATGCCCCGTCTTTCTTTATTGGGTACAATGTTTTCTCTACACATATCTGCTAGAGCAAGTTTGGCAGGTGGATCGTCCAACGCTCTCTTTTATTGTTCATACTTTGTTTACTTCATGTGTCTCTTCTGAGAAGGTGCGGGAGTCTCGTGGCGGGGTCGTGGACCTATCATTCCTTGCAGCTTTGTCAACTTTTACTTAAAATATTTTGAAGCCATATTGTTAGGGAAACATAAAAATCCATGGCTATTTTTATTGATTAATTATGCCTCTTGCCAATATAAAATGTCTTTCCCCCCCCTTCTAAGGCTTTCCATGTTGAATTCTATCATGCCTGGCATGCATACTTTACAATAGCTTTTTTATAGTGAGTGTTTGCCTTGTAATTTGAAGCCAATATGTTAAAGGGCAGAGTGGTGTGTATGTTAGAAAGGGAAAAAATAAGAATATAGTCTGGACTTTGCTTGTATCTGCATTTAAAACACTAGGAGAGAATCCAGCAAACTAGGGCTGACCCAACGGCACATTCTGGCCAAATGCCGAATGGCTGACTGTGGAAGCCAAACGTCACCACCACACAATGACCTTCGGGGATATCAGTACATGAACATAGATTTTTACTCTCATTCCCATTTTATTATGAAAATTTATCGGTCACAATTTGCAAGTCTGACGTTATAGGGCAGAGACAATAATCCTTTCTCAGCACTTTCAGCAGCTGTGGGAAATTATACTGGACATTTTAAATACCAAATAGTTCATTCTGCCACCTGAAGTTAGTGCAGGGGTAAGACTTCTCAGGCCAGGCCTGGAAACAATCAGGTTCTGCTAATGGCCCTATTGCCACCATACTATTAATTTCGCCTTCCTCCCGAGTAGCCGCTGAAATGAGGATGTATCTTCCCTTCAGCTCCTGGACTTGGAGGTCTGGTCAGTGTAAAGGTGCATCTCAATCAGGCAACCCCACAACGTCTACCTACAGACTTCAGATGGTTACCCTTACTTACATTTTTTATTCTTTTTTTTTTTTTTTATCCTCACCCGAGGACATTTTTCTATTTTTTGTTCAGATAGAGTGGGAGGGAGAGAGAGGAAGAGAGAGAGAGAGAAACATCGACGTGAAAGGGACACATCGAGTGGCTGCCTCCTGCACGACCCAACCAGGGGCCGGGAACAAACTGCAACCAAAGTACATGCCCTTAGCGGGAACCGAACCCGGGTCTCTCTGGGCTGCAGGCTGACGCTCTAACCGCTGAGCCAAACCGGCCAGGGCCATTTTTTATTCTTAATATGCTCACTTGAGAAAAAAAAGTTGTCATGAAATGTTGGATCTAGAAATGTGGCATTAGGACAAGACTGGCGTTCAAGACTATACGCACACTGATTTCAGAAACCTCCCTGGAGTAGAATAATAAATGACATTGAAACAGGTATGTATTTCGTTTCTTGGCCTCCCCAGGACTGAGGCCTAAGCCAAACCTCCATACATCCTCATGTATAAGTCAGAAACTGGAACTTTGAGTACATATTGTCTACTTAAAAACTGTAAATTAAAATTTTATTTTAAAAGTTAACCTATTGTTTATTTACTTGACTTGTAAAAATATGCTTTTATTTGTTTGTTTAAGTTACTTATTTAGCCTTGCCTGTTTTGGCTCAGCGGTTAGAGTGTCGGCCCACGAACCAAAGGGTCTCGGGTTCAATTCCTGATCAAGGGCATGTACCTGGGTTGCAGGTTCAACCCCTGGCCCTGGTTGGGGTTGTGCATGAAGTAACCAACTGATGTGTCTCGCTCACATAGATGTTTCTCTCTCTTCCTCCCTCACTTCCACTCTATCTAAAAATCAGTGGGAAAATATCCTTGGTGAAGATTAACAAACAAACAAAAAAAGTTACTTATTTCATCCATTTAATAAAAAAAGTACCACCTTTGTCTGTAGTCTCAGTCCTGACAAAATGTGGCCAGCCTTTGTCATCATGGTTGAGTTAGTCCTAACAGCAACGATGAGATCCCAGTAGTGGGCTACTTATCACAAGACTGGTAACTACAGTTTATTCCTAAACCAGAGTTTACAGTGTTAGGTGAGCAAGCATGGTTTTCTACAGTAAATAGTCCCCCACGTCTGTTCTTACAGCAGACTTCACTAGTTCTTCATGGTCTCAAGGTCAGACTTCAGCTATCTTTGGGATGATTAAAACAACCTGTTCAACAGTATCAGCAACCTCTTTGCCCCTTGTTGCAGACAGACTTAGACAGAAGCTGAACTCCATGCTGGCCAGACATACAATAAGTATCAACCTAACAAGAAAGGGTCTTCACCTTGACTAAGGCTCATTTTCTTAGTGGCCTTAACATTTTGAAATTGTTTTCAATGTTTACATTTATTCATTGTTTTAATTAATTAATTTAGGGGGTAATGGCTAGTTCAGCACTCTGCATTCATCTTGATGGCATCTGCTAAGAGTCTCCCTTACTTTCAAGATTCTTCACTAAATTGCCATTTAATCAAGAGTAAAATAAAAATAAATGGTAATGATAATTTTCTAGTGCCATAGCTTGTGATATCTATTGTATTTCCTTATTTTCAAACTTCCTGAATTATTTTTACAAATATCTTCCTTATAAATAGCTTGTAGCTGGATTTATTTCATAGAGTCTTAGAGTTTCTTTCTTTTAATAAGCTAGTGACATTCACATTGTGACTTGCTGAGTATGTGGAGAAGCATCTCCCCAACTTTCCCCCATGCCTTCTACTGGCACAACCTCCAGTGGGTCTCCCCCTCCTCCACTGTCTTGCCTCGTATTGCACTGATTTAGTTTTCTCTGATTCAAGTTTTTGTTTTGTGTTTTTAATTTTCAGGAAGATCTGAGACTGCCATATTTATGAGAATAAAAATTAATTAGAAGTCACATATTTTTAAAGCCTGACTATTAAATAGACAGCAAGGCTTGAGTAGCAGAATAGATATAACTGGAGAATGAATTAATGAGCTCATGATAAAGACAAAATATTCTCCCAGAACTCAGCCAAAGGATAAAAAGATAGCAAACCTGAACAAAAAGGAAAAAGTTAAGACCTCTACGGATATTGTTATGTATCAGTACATGGACAGGTACTGCCTACATTATAGTCAAGATCCTAACATTCCAGCTTAGAAGAGGGAGGCAACCGTCAAGGATTCAGTGGAAGATTGTTTCCAGAATGATGGAAGATACGTGTTCTTTCGCTAAAGGAATCCACCTGGTGCCAAGTATGATTTTTTTCCATTCCAAAAATAACACAAAACACCACCACCACTGAGAACAAAATTTTTACAGCTAGGCACTCTACACCCAAATTTTAGAGTATCAACAAATAGGAGAAATCCAGAACAACTTCCAGAGAAGAAATCTGAAAGAGGGCCTAGAAGAAGGGGGTACCAGAGTTCCCATCAGCAGCACTAGATGGAAGATAACAATGAAACATCTTATGAGACTATTGTAATCCTGATACAAAAACCAGACGAAAAGAGCATGAAAAGGGAAGATGCAGTTGGCCTTTGAACAACACGGGTTTGAACTTCGCTGGTCCACTTATAGGTGTATTGTTTTCTTCTGCGGTTGGGAGTCCAGGACGCAGAGGGCCAGCTGTGTGCACCGGTCTATGCCGTTTATGCAGGGGACTTGAGCACCCACGGGTATTGGTATTCGTGGAAGTCCTGGAACCAATCCTCCACAGATACCGAGAGACAACATAAGTTTTGGGGGAGTCAAATGTTATAGGCAGATTTCTGACTTTGTGGTGGGGTTGGCATCCCTAACCTCCATGTTGTTCAAGGGTGAACTGCATAGGCCAATTACATTTATGAACACAGAAGTGAAAAACTGTAAACAAAATACACCAAACCAAAATAATATACTACAGCCAAACTGAATTTACCCCAGGAATGCAAGAATTATGTAAAATTTTTAAAAAATCAATACATGGAATTCACAATATTATGTTATTAAAGAAAAAGCGCTATTTGATTATTTTAATAGATAAGAAAAACTTTTAACAAATTAAAAATAATTAATATTTGAAATTGTTAGCAAAGTGGAAATAAAAGAAACGACCTTAAAAAAAAAGTGTAAGACAACAACCTATAAGAAACATTGACCTAAATGACGAAATGTTAGACATATGTCTTCTAAAATCAGGAACACAACAAACATGGCCAACTATCATGGCTTCTTCTCAACACTGTATTTAGGTCAGTAGGAGAGAAAAAAAACGAAGTGAAAAGTATTAGAATGGTGTAAGAATGGGGGAAAAAAATGTCTTTATTTTTTTCATAGAGATGAGTGACTACACATAAATCCCCAAAGATTTTGCATCTTAAAATGAATAACAGAGTTCAGAAAGGTGGCCGAATGTAAGATCAACTCTACTAAAATTAATTGGATTTCTAGATACCAGCAATACACAGAAATTATAATAATAAAAGTTTAAACATACCATTTACAATAGAAGCAAAAAAATATAAGGTATCTATGAATAAATATGACAATAAATGTGCAAGGCATTTGACAGAAAAGAATGGAAAACTTTGTTGAAATATATTAAGAAAGATCTTGGAAAAGAAAGTTAATATTGCAATATCGTTAACTGCAATTTCATCTACGGATTTAATGAGATTTCATTCAGTAATCCTGTAGGGAACCACAAGAGCTTAAAAAACTGTTAAGAGACTCCCGAATGAGAACAAAACAGGGGGATTTGGCCTCCCTGATACCCAGGACCCGGGTATATTATGAAGCTATAGTAATGGAGTGTGTGGGCGGGTGTGAGAAGAGCCAAGTTGACCACTGAAACAGCCTAGAAAGCCCAGAAACAGATTCACACTCATAGAAACTTGACTCACAATAGAGGCGGTACTGGGAGCTACTGAGAGGGGGGAGGGTTATTCAACAGACGCTGTGACAATAAGTAATCCGTATGGAGGAAGTGAAACAGAATCTACTATATCACACTGTACACAAAGTCAACACAAGATCCAAAGAGACAAGACAGAACTTTTAGAAGGAAATATAGGAGGATATCATTATGCTCTTAGAGTAGAGAAGATGTTTTTAAAATAAGATAAAAAAAAAACAAACCATTAACCATATAGGGTGAGATTGATACGTTTGACTACATTAAGAATTTCTGTTCATCAAAAAAATCATAGTTTTTTTATAAACACCATAAACAGTATTTGCAGCCCATATAATCAACAAAGGATTGATATTCAAACCTGTTACAAACCACTGTGAAAAAAGCAAGCCACCAACAAGAGAACAAAGAAAAGACATGAAATTTAAACAGAAAGGAAACACGGGAACTGTTTAATATATGAAAAGACGTTCCATCCGTTGAGTGATAAAGGAAAATGCAAGCTCATCCCATAAGAGATGTATTTTACATCCCACAGACTAGGGGGAAATGAGAGTCTGACAACGCCCAGGCTGGAGAACGTGTGGAATAGGGAGAACTTTGGTACATTGCTGTAGGAGTCGGGTCGGTACAGCCCCTTAGGCGCATGCGGGAGGATATGCAGACTTTCTGAGCCAGCAGTAGGTAGACCTTTGGGGAAATCTCTTGCCATGTACCCCAGCAGACATGTACAGAAATGTTCATAGCACCACTTTTACTAATAGCAAAAGAAAGAAAAAGGAAAATAGTGGGGGAGGGATAACCCAAAAGTCCAGCCATAGAAGAATGTATTTATAAAGTGAGGTGTAGCCACACAACAAGATAGATTGTAATGAATTAAAAAAAAAAAAAAAAAAAAAAACTAACCACAACTCTTTGCAAAAACATAATGGTAAAAAAACAAAACAGTAAGTCACAGAAAACATATACGCATTCTTATTAAGTCCCTCCCAAAAGCCAAATGAAACACTGCGCTGTTGGAGGTAGAGACACCGTGTAAGCCTGTGGGGCACGCAGGGGTGGCCGTGTTTATTCCTGGCTTGTTCGTGGGGCCCGTGCAGGAGCAGGTAGCTGTATTCTGCTGCACTGGGGCAGACGGATGGCGACAAGGTCAGTGATGAGGCACAGCAGAGGCAGTGACTGAGCGCTCAGAGTCCAAGGTAGAAGAGGTCGGACTTCGAGCTTGCACACAGCACCCAAGGCCACCGAGAGCGGCCTGGCCTTAGGCAGCACCCCTCAGCACAGGCCTCGCCGGGATAGCACAGTCTACTACTGCAAGAAGGCTAGAGAGCTCGAAAAAATTCCGCTGTACCTTTTTCTGGGGTTGCAACCATTTTTAGAAAGATTTTGCTTCTGAGTTTTGAATATATTTAGAACCACACGCAGGCCTTGCAGAGACCCTTTGGTCGCATCCAAAAGAAAACCACGTGGGGCCCTGCGAAGCGCGCCGGGTCAGTCAGGCTCACGGACAGCCGCCCTGTGAAACCTTCCGCCCTAGGGGCTTTTTCGCCCCATTTTTCTGTCTTCTGCTTTTAACATTTACATGTTTACACTTTCTTATCTGTTCTATTGCTTTTTGCTTCGTTTTTATTTAAGAGTCATTCGTGGGAAGGAGGGGCTTTTTCATTTTGTTTTGCTGTCTTGCTGTTTGGAAATGCCCTTTCCAGCAGGTGGGGACTCTGAGCAGCACGGCGCAGCGGGGCAGCGGCGGCGAGGTGGGGTGCTTGCTGATCGCACCTCCATTGCAGTCACACAGCTCACCGTTCACAGTCGCAGGCACAGAAGCATTTGCTTCACGGACATTTCATCATAGGCACTGTGCGAGTATGTGCACTACACGGGATAACAGTGTGATGCCAGCCGAATTCTTTCTTTTATTGTTGACAGTATTACAGATGTCCCCCATTGCCCCCCTTTGTCCCCTTCCACCCAGCCCCCACCCCACCCCTGGCCTTCCCCACACTATTGTCTGTGTTCATGAGCTATGCGTATATGCATGTAAGTGTTTTGGTAAATTCCTTCCTGTCCCCCCACCCCTCTCCCCACTGAGATCTGCCAGTCTGTTCCATGTATCCATGCCTCTGGACCTATTTTATTTGTCAGTTTATTTTGTTTATTAGATTCCACATATAAGTGAGATCATGTGATATTTGTCTTTCTCTGACTGGCTTATTTCGCTTAGTATAATCTCCAGGTTAATTCATGTTGTCGCAAAGGGTAAGAGATCTTTCTTTTTTACAGCTGCATAGTATTCCATTGTGTACATGTATCACAGCTTTTTTATCCACTCATCTACTGATGGACACTTGAGCTGTTTCCAGATCTTAGCAATTGTAAATAGTGCTGCTATGAACATAGGGGTACATATATTCTTTCCGATTGGTGTTTTAGGATTCTTAGGATATATTCCCAGAAGTGGGATTGCTGGGTCAAAGGTAATTCCACTTTTAATTTTTTGAGGAAACTCCATGCTGTTTTCCACAGTGGCTGCACCAGTCTGCATTCCCACCAGCAGTGTAGGGGGGTTCCCTTCTCGCCACATTCTCTCCAGCACTTGTTTGTTGATTGATTGATTGATAGTTGCCATTATGACAGGTGTGAGATGATACCTCATGGGAGTTTTTATTTGTATCTCTCTGATGATTGGTGACCTTGAGCATTTTTTCATATGTCTGTTGGCCATCTGCATGTCCTCTTCTATCTCACTTATATGTGGAATCCAATGGACAAAATAAACTGACAAGCAAAATCGAACCAGAGGCATGGAGGCATGGAACAGACTGACAGATCTCAGAGGGGAGGTGGGGGGAGGACAGGAAGAGATCGAACAAGGAATTGCGTATGTGCACAGCCCATGGGCACAGACAACAGTGCAGTGAAGGCCTGGGTGGGCTGGGTGGAGGGGGATGAAGGAGGGTAAATGTAATACAATCAACCATTTTAGAAATGTGCTATGACTTTAATCTTTTCCGTGTATTAAAATTCATCATACAACAGAGTTAAATTAGTAATATTGCTGTCTCCACAGCAACTCAATCATTCTCTACTGCTGAGAGTAAAGATTAAAAAATCCATTTCTATTTACATTCAGCTTTTCCAACAACAGGGCAATGTTGGAAGGTCGGAACTGAGGGAGACCAAGGCAGCAATGGCAGGAACAGCGTCACCGCATCCTCTGATGTCTGAGTTGGAAGTGACCTTGAACGACATTGTCATCAACACAGAAAACTGAGGCCCGGAAGGGAGACGTCGCAAAGGATCAATGGAAGTAAAATTCAGTGTTTCCAGACCCAGCTTCCTCAGCCTCCGCAGTATTGACATTGGACCTGATCACTCTCTGCTGAGCAGCTTCGCTGGCCTTGACCCACCAGATGCCACCAGCCTGTCTGCACAGCCGTGAGCATGAGAAATGTCCGCAGATGTTGTCGAATGCCCCTGGGAGAGGTGAGCAAAGCTGCCCTCCATCAGCGCCACCGGACTTGACATTGAAAAGCACGGCTCTGGGCCTTCCTCCAGGATAACTTCAAAGTCTACGGGTGGTGTTAATTAGATAAATCTGATGAGGTTCACAGACGTCTTTGCTACTGGAAATGTACTCACTTTAGCTTTCATGCAATGTGGCCCACACAGTAACGACAGGAATAGTTAAATAGTAACAACCCTTTGCTGTTTCTTACTAGTGCATAAAGCATTGTTCTGGGGCTTCCCAAGGAATGAAGTCGATTCTCGGCTTGGGTCCCCAAGCGAACCTTGGTGCCTGAAGGGATTTCAAACCCCGTCCCTCTAGGGCTGCACTGCGCGGGCGTGTGTATGCTGGCTGCCACCAAATCAATACGCTGGCACACCGCCGGGTCTCCTCGGGCTGGAGAGCCCTAGTGAGGAGTCTTGCACAGTATCTGGCCGCTACTGAAGTAGGAAAACTAGCATTTTACAGAGTTTTGTTTTTTGTTGCTGTTCATCCTCACCCGAGGATATTTTTCCATTGATTTTTAGATAGAGTGGAAGGGAGGGAGGGAGAGAGAGAGAGAAACATTGATGTGAGAGAGACACATCGACTGGTTGCCTTCCGAACGACCCCAACTGTGGCTGGAGATGGAACCTGCAACCCAGGTACGTGCCTCTGACTGGGAAGCAAAGCTGAGACCCTTCAGTCTGCGGGCCAATGCTCTAACCACTGAGCCAAACTGGCCAGGGCTAAACTGAGTTCTTATCTCGGGCTCTGCTTTCCGAGGAACCCAAACTACAGAACCGCACTGTATGGTACTCATAGTCATTGCAAATATTTGAACCCAAATTAACTCTATGAGATGGTATCTGGTTCTCATCTCAGAGTTTGGGTTCGTTCCTTCTCAGTAGTCATCCCCACAGAGGCCACAATTAAGAAAGTCCTCCTGATGTTGTTATGAGTGGGTACTCAGGATGGTCCTTCCTGTATTACAGTCAAGATTGTGGCTAACAGAATGGACTTCTGTCTGGGTGTGCTGCACATTGCAATAATCCCTTGACATTAAATAAGCTTTAGAGCCATGAACTGTGTTTCCAAAGCATTTCGCCCAGAGAAGTCGAGGTCATTACTTCATATTGAGGCATATGGTTGGGGTGGTCTCTCAGATTATTAACCTTCACTGTTATGGAAAAACTGGGGTCCATGTCAGTGTAAAAGTCACCCCTGTGCTATCGCTTGAGAACTAAAAGTATATGTGAAGACCAGGCTGTCTCGGACGCACTGCCTATCGAATGTCAGCACTTTCCCCCAAAACATGGTATTTACATCCTCCAGTGCTGTACTTTAGACGGATACCGTTCTAGACAAAACATCTCTTTCTTCCCAAAGTCTCATGATTAATAACAGCATGGAGGGCTGTGTGTATGTGTGTGTGTGTGTGTGTGTGTGTGTGTGTCTGTGTG